>VWZK01018192.1:0-128904 GCA_013396935.1 Baryphthengus martii | reverse complement strand
CCCTTTTTTCGCCTCCTTCCCGCCTTCCCTCCACCACCCCTTCCCCCTCCGCCCTTTTCTCTCTCGCCTCACTGCCAGGAGCCGTTTCACCCTCTCTTAAAGCCGCTTGCCCTGAAGTGGGGCTGGGCTGTGCCCTGCAGTGTCCTGTAGTGTCCTGCAGTGCAGCCATTGGAACCATCTGGAACCAGTCATGCCCAGAGCAGGGCAGCTCCAGCCTCTCTGCACAACATGACTGACACTGGGGCACCCACAGCCGGTACGGCCACTGATAACTTTGTGGGTGGGAGATTGTTCATCTCCATTATTTAATAAACCATTTGGGAAACAGGGCGGCTTCTGGGAGAAGCGAGCTCCCTGCCTGAGGCAGGCTCACTGCTTTGCCTGGGTGCTGGTACCATGGCTGCCTTCTCCTGAACCGCAGTGAAGCTGTGGTGGTGAGGTGAGGAGGCTTCCTCAGGTAGCACCTGCTGCAGGAGGTGCACTGAGGAATAAAACCACTTCCAAAATGAATTTGCAAATTCAGCTTTTTTCACCCAAGGCCGATCAGTTCAGCTCTGATAACGTTGCTTGGTCGGAGGGCGACTTCAACGTAACAACTGGCAGAGGGAGGTTGGTTTGCTGCGGTGGCCTGCTGCTGAGACCAGGTGTGACAGACCTTTGGGAGCAAACAGAGCAGCCCTTTTTTTATTTTTATGTTATTTTATTTTATCTTGTGAATCAGGTTTAGCCTCTTTTGTTGCCAAAGCGTGGAATCCTGCAGATCCTCCGCTCCTGGCACCTTCAGAAATTGAATTTCTGCTGAACAGAGCCCTGACACATTTAGTCCCTTGTATAGAGCTCCTTTTATCAGGGCAGTCGTAGGTGAACCCGTGCTGAGGGGCTTTCTTCTGCTTAATGCCTCTCCTCCGTGCAGCAGCTATAGAAGTGAAAATCCCCCCCGCCTTCCCTCACACATACGGTACGAAGATGCACGTCTGAGAGCATCGGTATTGTATTTACACAGGCCAACACTTACCTGCTAGAAAGCTGTTTATTTTTGCAGCTCCCTCTCTTTTGAGCTCCGTCTGTACTGCTGTCTTCCCCCACCATGGACATGCATTAAGTCCCTGTATCAGCTGTCGGTAGTGATCTGTGCAGAACGAACATCTGTATTAAGTTTGCAGAGCTAGTCAAAATGTTTACCAGGACTATTTAATAGGGAGATCAATAGCAAGTGCCTCTCTGTTTGTTTTAATGAAACAAAATGGGTTGTGGAGCAAAAACCTTTTTAGAAAAACAGCAACAACAACAACAAAAAAACAATTCTGGCATTACTCCAGCTCAGTGTAACAACATAGAGGGGGAAAGGGCATTCCTGAGTACCTGCTCAGATTTGTTTTCATTATGCAGTTATTGGGGTAAAGGGAGCATTAGATGGCTGTTGCCACTGGGAGACCCTCTCCCTATAAAGCAAGCGTGCTTGGCGGTTCGTTTGGAGGTATACTGATTTATGACCGTCAGCTGCTGCCTGACGGTGTCCTGACAAGTTCTGCTGGTAGAAACTTGTTCAAGCTTGAAGCGACACTTCTGTATCGCCGATTTTCCTTCCCCAGAGAGGAAACTGCTCTTGACCATCCCGATTTTGGTGTTACGCTGAATTCCCTCTAAGTGTGTTTTCTTGCCTGGGATCTGACTTGTTACCGGAAGCCAATGTATTAAATCTCTTCCCCAAATTATCATATTGGCTCCTCACTTAGGGGCTGTTTACAGTATGATTTCAGACCACTGGTTGGCCCACGTAATGCCTGAATTGGAAACTGGTAGCATCTCCAGTTGGTAGCTGACAACTTCTGTCAGTTTGAGTCTGGCACAAAATAACAACGGAACGTGGGGAAAAAGGAGAGAATAGATTATTTTCTGTTTTCCGGAAGATAACTGCAAAAGGCTATTTCATTACATGTATGCAAAATATATACTAGCTGGGTTTTGGGAAAAAAAAAAAAAGTAATTGAATTGGGAAATTATGGCTTATTGTATTTGAATGGTAAAAACCCTCCCAATTCTGTAATCCCTGCTCTTGCTAAAATATGTGTGTGTGCTTAAATTTAAGCACCATCGTATCTCCTCCCCTTGTGTTTAAAAATGCCCTTTAATAATTATAAGGCTGGATTTATATCCTAACATTCCAGACAGCTGGAGATTTTCCCCCCTCCCCCATCATCTTCACCTCCTAAAATGTCGTAATGTAGCAAATCGGCCATTTCTCACCATTTATTCTGAAGAACAGAAATAAATGAAACCTATCCCTGAAAATTAGTGCTGCAGGCACATGAAATAAATGGTCCTCTACATGGCAATAACCAAATAAATATGTTTTGCAGCTTTTAGGTGGGAAGGTGGTGGTAAGTGAAAAAGAGAGGGAGGAGCTAAATATTCTGGTGAATATTGTGTGTGAAACATGGAGAAAACTCCAGAAAAAAAGTTACGAGATACGAATCATTGACTGTGCAAAGAGAGAGGTGTAAGAAGTCTGAGTGCATTTATCCCATTTCAAGTACTTTGTATCTTTTACAAATGCAAAATGAATGCAGATTTTGAGCTGCAAAATGCATCACAATCCCTTCGGTAAATAGCTTCGTGATAAATTAATTCTCTACTTAAGTTGCACTTTCTCTGGCTTCAGCTTCCAGCGTTGGGTCTTCTAATGACTTTGTCTCCTGGAGGAAAGTGTCCTGTAGTATTTCCTTTTTGAGACCTGTGTCACCATAAACTGTGATCCAGACCCTCCTTCAGGTCGCCTTTTCTTTGATAAGCTGTAGGGATGGAGATCTGTGAATAGTTTGTGATAAGGCATGTTTTCTAGTGCTTTCACCATCCTTATTCTTCTTTGAATTCCTTATAATCAACCAATTTCCACTTGAACTTTTTCCTGCAGGGCTATCTGTGTATTCCTGTAGCAGCTGTACCTTTGCCAGAGGTATGAGCAGGACAACCTCTCTACTCTTCCGTGAAACTTCTCTTTACCACAGGTCTGAGCAAGACTCTGTAGCCACCAGACTGCAGGGAGATTTTCTGATCAGCTGATAATACCCATCATTTTGGTATGGCTCAGAGTCGAGGTGGTGATCTTGTGGCAGTACCTGCTTGTTTGAAATTTGAGAGAAATGTTACTTTGCTTTGGTCCTCTGGAGTCCTCTGCATCCCATCGAGTCACCATGGGGTGGAGAGCTTCCTTGCTCGTTCTTTGAAAACTTTTGATGCACATTTTCTACCTGACTTGACTTGAAAATCTCTCTCTTTTCTAGCTGCTGTTTTAAACTTCTTTGACTCATTGTTGAGATTTGAGTATGATTCATTATTTGTAGACAATATGCATATAAAATCTATTTCCCCAATATGGAAGACAGGTATTCATTGAATTCTTATGTATTTTCCTCATTATTGTTACATTTCTACTATTTTCCTTTAGTTAACAGATGACAACATTTTTGTTCTCAATATGCTTTCAGAAGTCCCAGATATCCTTTCCTCATTGATTTCTCTTTTTTCCCTTTCTGGTTCCCTTTGTCAATTTTCTACAGTTATTAGCTTTTGGTTTATAATTGTTGTTATCAGTTTTCCTTTATATCATTAGTTCTTTGTGTTGAAACAAATGTGTTTTCGTTCTATGTCTACTTTTACACTGAAAGGAATTTTTAAATACCTTTGGTTTCTTTCTTGGGTATGGAATTGTGGCCTTTGAAATCTAGGAATACATTTTTAAGACTTCTGATTACTATGAAAAGGTTCCTCTGTAGCTGATATTGCTCATAATTATTTCAGCATTGTGAGAAATGAATTCTTTTTCCACAGTAGTTACACTTGTGAATATACACAGCAGAACAGCCCCTAAACACACACATTACTTTGGACTCATTTCTGTATGTTGACAACAAATGTGATCGAGTCGTGATCGCTGGCATTTGAGTAACATGAATTTTTACATCTGGGACCAGTTCCTCTCTACCTGTCATTAAGCAGCCTACCCCAGTCTGGGTTGAGTTAGGAAATTGGCTGCCTGTAATTTTTTAAATTCTGAGGACTTTTTAGCACTAGTAGCCTGAGAACACCAGCATATGCCATTCAGATTGAAGTCCCATATGTTAACACAGCTTTTTTTACCAACACATGATAAATAAGCCTTTAAAGAGGCCGGTCATCTTGGTTTTTTTACGGTGTTAGGGTGGTGTACAGCAGGCACCAAATAGCTCACCACCTTCCAATTTATTTGTAAGAACATAGATCTGCTAGCAGTCAAAATCTTTTATGTCTGTTTTGCACAGACTTGCAGAAGTCAGGAGATTTTGAGACAGTGCACCACACCCTTTCTTTTTTGCCCACTCGAGCCCTCTGAGTTGGGTTGTAATGATTCCTTTTTGCGTTCTGATCATGTAAATTTTCCCAGTAATATCAACCAAGTCAAATTTATGCTCATAAATCAGCAAGTCTAATTCCTCTCATTTATTATCCGACTTCTAGCGGAAGTGTATAGGCAACGAAATTATTTCATCGCTTTGTGCAAGTGGGTGCTTTTGTAATTTTATTCCCAACAACACAATTTTGAACGATGACCAAAGCCCTCACACGATTTACCTAGGCAGTGATTTGCATATGCAACGTTTTCTGACTTTTTCTGTTCTTTTTCTTGTAAGACCATATATATACACTTTCTCCTGCTTGATTTGACTGACTACCTCTGCAGAGATATTTTCTACAACTTCCTTGACAGGGATGCGCTCAGTCTATCCTTACAATCTTTTCTTGGTCCTTCATATAAACTTCTAAATCTGCCTTGTCTAGTCCCTATATGGCTATTTTTCTTTTTTCCCACAGGGAGCAGCTATGCTTCCTAAGGAAGATTGTTCAAAACTACTATACTTTATTCTTTGTTACATCTGTGATTGCGCTTCCAAGCCACAGTTTTGTTTCTTCTAGCTTTGTTACTGCTCGCACAAGTTTCAGAAGAAATCTTTTCAGAAAATGAGAAAATAGAGCCCATCCACTGCAGCTCAGAGCTGTATGTCTTGGTGTTCTCTGAAAATGGAAGTTTCTCAGATACCTTATCCAGACTTGCTCAAGTGACTCTCTTTTCTGGTTCTCTGTGCCTGCTCCAGACTTTTCCTGGCAACTGATAGACAGATTTAGGAGAGCTGCTTAGTGCCAGTCTGCCCCCTACAGCGATGGGTAAATCAAGTCTTACTGATTTAGAAAAAAACAAGGATTTTGAGACAGGAGCCACTCACATGAGAAACTAATAAACCGATTTTCCTTACCTGGTATGTCTGAAGGTCCCAAAATTATAGGCAGCAGGATCAGGCATATGACTCACCAAGAGTTTTAACCTAGAAGTGCTGGAGCTTTCACTGTATCCTCTAAAACACCCCTTTTTACAGGTCCTGAGGCAGGAGGAGACATGGAGCTTGTGATGTCAAACTGAAGTGGCCTTTACCAAATTATTCACTGCATGAATGTTGAGGAAAAAAAATGATTTTGCATCTGTCACTTTGAAATACCGTTTCCCTACTGTTAGCCCAGCGAGATGACTTCCCCAGAGCTTTCTTCAAGTGGTAAATAGAGCTGTCGCCAGCTACAGCAGTCTAAAGAGGGATGAGCCTGGTGACAAATATGTTAAAAAGGGCCAAGTTGACTCTAATTGTGCTTTGTTTAATGTGCTCATTGAACAACTAACTTTCCGTTAAGTGATTGGTTGTGTGGGTACCAGTGGTCAAATAGGACCCTGTTGAAGGACTGTAGCAGCCCCATCCTCCAGCGAGGACCTCAGGGTTCCTCCAGCATAGGAAGGACATGTTAAAAACAGAGGAAAAAAACAGCTGTTCAATGTCATCCTGTTCCTTAATGAGATTCCTCTCTTCATTGCCTGCCTTTCCAGTAGGCACTTGGCAGGGTGACATGAAAATTGCTGACCTTCAGCTGGATGAAGGGAACCCACTGGCCTCCTGAGGAATGGCCAGTCTCCAGGTGTGTGTATTCACTTCCCCCCCGCCGTGTATTCGGCCCTCTCTCTTTTTATTTATTTGTTTTTTCCTTTTTGTGTGTCTCTCCCTATATATTTTTTTTCATCCTTCTGTCAGTGATGGCTGCAGGCAAAGCCTTCAGGGTTAGGCTCAGGGTGACCAAAAAACCTTTTACTCAGGGAGTTCCTGCTGCTGCCAGGGGCACACACACCACTGGTGAGGAAGTCCCAAGGGCCCTTCATGGTTTTCTTCTCAGGGTGCTGCTCACAGTTGCTGTGAAGCCAGATACACACCTCTCCTCCTCTCACGTACACGTTGTGTTCTCTTTCAAAGTGATAATTGTGATTGGATCTGTGCTGTGGAGAATATATTTCGGTAGAAAAAAAAAAATCCATCCCTTTCAAATGGCAGAGGATCGTATTTCTTTTAAATCATGCCGAAATCAGCTTGTGAAAACCTGAAATATATCTGGACAAATCGGATTTATATGAAACAAGGAAAAATATAGTAATTTTAGGAGTATTAAATTGAAGGTTCAATGTAGTTGTTCTTGGGCTAACTGGTGCTTGGGAAAACGGGTTTTAGATCGTTTTCAGAGATTCCCCTTTTGTTGCTGACAGTCAGAGGAAAGGGGCAAGAGGCTATTGCTTGTGTTTGTTCCGAAAGCAAATCACAGTGGATAGGTCTAACTTCAGACCGATCGGCCTTGACAAGTTTCCCTTCGATTCTTTTTTGTGTGCAGTTTTAGAAATCTTTGAACAGCGAGAATCACAAAAGGTAGAAAGTTAACAAGACTCCACGGGGCTGTGAGATGGTACCTGACAGGGGAGGAGAGAAGCTCCTGTGACTAAAATAAGCAACACAGAGAAAGGTTGAAACTGGGAATCTTGTTACAGGCTGGGATGACCTGGTCTGCTCAGACACACAGTTTTCATAGCAAAAGGTTTGATTTCTTTAGCTGGATGTTTTCAGAAGTTTTCTTACAATTTTCAAATGTGTAATTTTTAAATGAGTTTATTCTGAGAAATCAGTACTACGACTCAGTTATTTTACTGGGGAGTCAGGAGGTGTTTTGACTTTATCTGGAGTTATGAAACAATTGCTGGGTTTGGGAGGAGGAAGAAAGTTCTTGCTTTAATATATTAGAAGAAAAAGAAGTGTCTTTTTCTACTGTTCATCTCCCTTAAAAGAACTTGAGGTTCCACTTTTGCTCTCCAAACCTGTGCAGGTAATTAGCATCAATAATTTGTCCTTAAGAAGCAGCTTTGGCCTTGCATTTCAGAGAGAAACGTAGTTATTTTAGACGTAGCAAGTGTGCTTCAGGTTTTGATCCATAGCTTTGGTATTCTTGTTATTCATATTGATTGTTCCAATTTGTATGCTGTTTTGCTCTGTGAGTTTTTGATCTGTTTTGTTTCTGTTCTGTTTTTCAGTGGCCACAGGTTTCTAATTTTCTATTTTCTTCTTAGACTTTCAGTTTTTAATTCAATATGTGTTTTCCAGGATATTTCTTACTTTGGCACTGCCATTGTATATGATTGTGTTGTTTGCTTCTTCCTTCCTAGAGACAATGTTAACATATAATGTGGGAGTGATATCACCACCCTCCCCCTAAATTTTATATGCACTCGAGTCTAAAGTCCTATTCTCTTGCGTTTGGATTTTCCTGTGCTGGAAGGACGAAATCATAATACAGATGGGAACTGTCAGCTTTGTTCCTTGGGAATATGTTCCAAAATACATCCTTTACTATGGTAGCTTTTGCAAGGCTATGGTGTAGTGAAAAGCACTGGGATATTAAACCCTAGTTAAGGGAAAATCATTAAGACTCAGCCTGGAAAGAGTGGAGGACTCTTTAGAAATCATGCTGGCTAATAATCACTTGAGGAAAAGCCAGTGCAAGGGGGCTTCCCTGCTCTCCTCTGCAGCCCTGGCGTCATTTCTGGGCACCTCCACAGGAGGAGGTTTGCTGCTTGTGAGCTTTAGCTTGTTAGGAACACAGCAAGTGGTGGGACAGCAAAGTGTGGAGGCAATCATGGGAAAGAGAGTTTGAAAGAAGAGGAAAATTCCCTTAACATGGGGCCCTTGGCCCACAAGCCAAGGTTCCCATTCCTTCTCAGCTGCTTTAAGACTCTCTCAAATCCCCTGGAGAGCGAAAAGCAAATGACCTTACCTCTGCTGGTGTGCGATTCAGAGACCAGTTAAACCAGTGGCTGGTCAGATAAAGGTTTGGTCTTTTTAAAGCCTGTTATCCTGAACACTGGCAGAAAGGCAGGCAGCTTTGCAGCCTGCCCACTCCATTGGCATTTGTACTCTCTGGCCACAAATTTAAGAAAAACGTGCCAAAACTGACATTTTCCTACTCTACTGGAACAAAGAGGGCTTGGTAATACTTTAAAAACTAAGTGATGAAAATCTGGAAGCTCTAGTTTCCAAGCGAACGCCCGTTGGCCGGCGGCACCACGTGCGTGTGCCCGTGCGCAGAGATGGGCTCTCTTCTTTTTTAAAACCTTTGGAGTGAGTTTTTTGGATACTTCAGACGTCCTTTTTTCTCACCCTCGGATTGTTCGCCGCCTCCCCAGCAGAGTGACATATTGTTTGCAGTGGAATTTGACAGGCTCAGATGGCAGTAGCTGCTGCAAGATTTTTTAGTTCTTGTTGGTGCTACGACAGGTCTCAACAAATTCCCTCGCCCACTCGCCCGTGGTGCATAAGAAACTTTCTCGAGTGCGAGGGGAGCTTGCCCATCAGTTTTGTCAAAATCTCAGCTTTCCTTTAAGCAGGAGGCAGAAATTCTGGCTTTCTGAGTGTGACACAGATCTGCTCTTCGGCTGTGGTGTTTGCAGATCCAGGCAGGCAGACAAAGGCAACTGAAACGTGAGCTCTGAAATAACCCTGTCTTGACTTTATGATGGGAGTGAACTACCTGGAGTATGTGCTGGGAAAAGCCCATGGATTTTTCTGAGGAGTTTTGGCCCCATCCTGTGTGCTGTGTTCAGTGGCCCTGTGCAAATCCATCCTCTCTCTCCCTCTGTGTCTTTGCTACGTGTGCAGGTGACAAAACTGCAAATCCACCTGTCCTGCCCCAAATACCCACGAGGCAATAGCATATCAGGAGACATCAGTGACTACAACAGAAACCTGTGAGCTGGGCACTCATTTCTAGGTGTGATGGAGTTTCCCCTGGCCACCTTGAGGCACCTTCTTTAGAATGAGCTGAAATTCACCCTGAAAGATCCTATTTCTCTCTGCTGTGTCTGCACGGGACTCCCTCCTGACCAGCTAATCGGGCCAGAGGAGTCCTCCCATGTAGCTTCTGTGAAAAAGCAGCACCCTGGGCTCGGCATGTTGACTACTCAGGGTGGCAACGACGGGCAAGGCTGTTTTTCTGAGAAAAGATGTGTGTTCAGAGGCTGCGTGTATCTCCGCATCCCTTGTATTCCTGCAATGGCTTTGGAAAACTAGAGGAAAAGAAATTTTCCAAACCAATGAGCCCCTTTCCTTCCATTAGCCGGGGGCTTTTGGAGCCGGGCATTCCAACCGAGCCATGTTTGATTTAGACTCAGCCTTGCAAGGCTGTTTCCAAGCGGTGGTCCTGGGGCCGTCCCACTCCCAGGCCTTGCCTTGGCATAAATAACTTTAGCCCGAGGGTGGCCCTCATCTGTGCCAGATGCCCACAGCCACGGCAGCAGGAAATCAATGGGGCGTGGGGATATCCCCGCCACCGCGCTCCGCCGCTAATAGCTGTGGTGGTGGAGGAGTCCCCATGGCATTTCCACATTACCTGGAGATTTCCCAAGGCAGGAGAAATCCTAAGGATAATTAAGCCTGTTTTATTTAGGGCTGAGCTGAGCCATCAAAGTGGCATAAAGCAGCCTAAATGGACCAGAGGATCTGGCACCTTATGTGAAAACTAATCATTTTTCTGAGGTGGTCGGATAATTTCTGAGGAGGATATAAAATAATTCACGCCCACGTGTAGCTTTTAATGAGTAGAAAAGCCTTTCCACTGCATGTTCTGGAATAGTGCTCTTTTAAAAGAAAAAAACAACGATGTTTGCATGCAACAAAGCCAGAGGGAGGCCGTGGCAAGAGCAGGAGCTTGGGGCAGTGTCTTTGTTGCTGTTTTCATCAGGGTTAAGGGCTCAGTGACCATTTGGAAACCTTTTATGGGCAAACTGGCTAGCAGCCAGTACTGAAAATTTGCACTCCTGACTTTTTGATTAGTCAGTAGTCCATCAACAGCAGTAGAAACCTGAGAAACATTTGCAGCTAACCACGTGAAAAGCAGGTGTAATAAATCAGGTTGTTCAGGTTTAGTCCCAACTGGGAAATGTGGGGATGGAGGTAGAAATCATTCCTACTTCTCTCGTGGTGTGTCAGAGTACCTGCTGCACAGTGTGTTATCCCAGACCAGTCCCACTTTCCAGCAAGATTTCAGTCTGTAGCAGCAGTTGCATTTCTACTGGGAAACTGTGAATTTCCAACTTTTTTAAAAAAAAAAATCCTTACAGTGAAACTACATAAATTCACCTATCCCATTGCGGGATCCAGGCCAAAGTGTGGTCCATGTAAACTTAAAGAGTGAGCCCTTAATCACTGCTGACTGGAAGGAGCTCTCTCTGTGCCGGTGCCCCCATGGCACCAGAGGCATCCTTTTCATTTATTTGCCTCCATCTCTTGGGGACCTGGAGTGGGGGCTGCACTGACAGCAGTGGTAGGGGCGGGGGCAGGACCTGAGCTCTCCTTCCCAATTCCTGCCATGCCCATGCCCAGGCTTTTCCAGGGAGCAAATCAGCAGAAGCCGTGAAAAGACTGTGGCAGATGTGAGCCTGCTCTCTAATACTTTACGAATCGTGAATCCGCTTTTTTTTCTTTTCAGGCAGAGGGTGTCTGTGTGTGTAGTTTCTTGTTATTTATTGCGTGTGGGCTGTACACAACATTGGAGTGGGGTGTTGCTCACAAAAGTAGCAAAGGTGTATCCTGGGAGTTATAATCTGGCCAGGGAGTTACAAGCAGAGAGGACAAGGTGGCAGGGTGGAATTGGTGCTGTAAGACAGATCTGTGTTCCAGATAGTGTAAGAGCTTCAGGAGCATGCTTTAATGCCACTCCAAATGCAAACAGGATTTTTTTTTTTTGTAGCCTTTTGGGTGGATTACTGAACCAAAGCAGTTTAGTGGTTGTGAATTAGACTTTTATAATAGCTGCTCAAGAATTCACTCTCCCCAAAATTTATGATGTTTTAGGATTAAACAAAACCTCCCTGTGTCCCATAAGATGAACATATAAGTTGTTGACAGATAGAGAAATTCAGTTCAGGAAAAATCCAGGGGATGTGTCATCTGATTGCGGGAAATGGCACTTTACAGTCTTGTGCAAAGAAGGATGGATGGGACAGGTTTCACCAAGGGGACACTTGGCCTCATCTCCTCCTCCTCGTCTCCTCACATCCAGCCTGAACCACACAACCACATAATAATAACAACTTAGTGCTGACATTGCCTTTGCTGATGGTGGGCCTGTAGTTAAACAGAGACGGGCAGGCTCTAGCCCTAGCAATACAATTGCTTTCCTGAGTATTAAAATAACAAAAGAAGCAGGAGCTACTGAAATAGGAAGAAAGCAGAGCCCTTCGACACCCCCAACATCAGGGAGGCAGCAAGAGCAGACACATCCAGGGAT
Source organism: Baryphthengus martii (assembly GCA_013396935.1). Classification (NCBI taxonomy): domain Eukaryota; kingdom Metazoa; phylum Chordata; class Aves; order Coraciiformes; family Momotidae; genus Baryphthengus; species Baryphthengus martii. The sequence continues at coordinate 117,228 of VWZK01018192.1, read as the reverse complement.
GGTTTGCACGCTCAGTGCTGGGAGTTGTCAGTGGTGGATGTTTGACAAAAAAATCCTTTTATAGCAGTTTTAAGAAAAATTTAATAATAACTAAGTGAACTGCTGAAACCAACTGAGCTGAACAAGGGAATAACAACAAAACAAAAAGCCCAGTGTGTGTCTGTTGCCTGGGGCAAGCTACAGCTGATGGATAAAGTGACAGACGAATCCTTCCCTCATTTCCATTTTAATCTCTGTCTACTAATTGTCATCAATATCATCAGGGTCACTAGACCACTAGTGCGAGTCTACAACCTTGTGCAGAACCCACAGCTTTGTGCCTGCCTGGCCCCCAGGGCTTTGCCCCTTTGCTAACCCAGTCTGTACTAGAGGATGCCTCGGAGGGGGAGAAAGGGTCCTTGGAGGTGAGATGACTGATATTTCCCAGTGTCACGCAGGAGAGGCTACTCTTAGTGTCCCAGCATTAAAATCCAGGACAATTGCAGCCCTCTTTGAAATGAACATTTTTTATACTCCCTTTATGCCAAGGCCAGGATTTGAAAAAAAAGAGCAACTAGGAATGCAGCTCCCATTGGAAGAAAGGGCTCAGTCTGACTCTTAAATCAATGACTGTATGATGAAAGCACGCTTTGGATCAGGCCCAAGGAGGACAGAGTCAAAGCTTTCTGTCAGTTCTCTGCTTGGTGGTTTCTTTTCCCTTCCTTCCTACGGTATGTGTAACATATGTTGACGTGCCGTGCAGGTAACCAAATAGAACCTCTCCCGGAGAACCATCAGCTGCTCCCTCAGAATTTTATCCTGTCTCCCCATGCCCAGGAAAGGCACCCATGCAGTGTCTTGTAAAGGTAACGTTTAACTCAGGGTCTCCAAGCTAAATCCTGGCCTCTACGCACAGCTTGAGCACAAATCGTGCCCATGGCAACTATGCAGCCACTCACTTGGTTGGAAACCTCCCATCCCCAACTTGAAGGCGGCCATGTGGTCCTCCACTTCTGCTGCTAAAAAGTAATGGATTTTTTTGGCATTAACTCTGTACCTTTATCCTGCACCAGATCCTCCCTGCTTTATAGATACTGCGTGTCCTGGTGACTCCGACAAGGCTCAGGGTTTGCTCTCTTGGTAGTGCTCCCTCATGACAATTTTCACCTTTTTTTATTACCCTCTGGACTCCCCTCCAGCTCTTACTAAGCTGTTCTTTCCGCTGCTTTTGTGTTCCCCTCACAAAGTCTCAATATCCCTTTGGTGGCACCATCACCATCGTCCCTTCTTCAAATCTCCCTCATCTCTCCTGAATTACACTTTTCCTTAGACTCTCCAAGTACTTTCTCTACAGTTTTATTCATTGGCAGATCAGCTCACTGTTTCCTCTTCCACCAGGTGACCAGTTCTTCAATGGGCATGTGAGGATAAAAACGGACTTTTCTTAGTTTTGCTGTTGAATTGAGATCTTCTGTGTTCATTAGCTGCAGGTAACTCCTCCATTCATGCAGCTGTAGCTGGTGACAAGGGCTCTACAGGTTCTGAAGCGCATTTATCCCCTTTGCTTGAGACTGTGACCCTGCTCTAGGATGCTGTGTGAGTTTGAGGTTCCACATTTGCAAGGTGATGCTTCTACTGCCTTGGAAGAGGTAGTCATGGTTCTGAAGAGGGTCATCTTGACCTCAAGGTGGTACTCCTTGGCTTGTTATTCTGTTGCTATTGCTCTTTCATTTATGGAGTAAATCAGGAAGGGACCACTGCAACATTATAATGCTGCTGATGTGCGTGCGTGTCCCCTTTGTGGTATTTTGGTGTGCTGCAAATCTGTCAGGAATGGTTGATGCCATTTCATTGTTCGTGTTCTCCTGATTAATTCACCACCAGTGCTGTGGCTAGGGTAGGGAGTGGCAGAGAGGCAACAAAAAAATTGCTCTGTGAAGCCGTCTACTGCAAATCTTCACAGAGAATATCCCCCTGCTTTGGCTGTGAAAATCCTCAGAGACCCATGCCCCGTAAGCCGCAGTCCTCGCACCTGCAGCTCCAGATCTTTGGAGCTTATCGGTAACATATTTGCAAAGCTGCCCTGCTGTGATCAGTGATCTCTGCCAGATTAAATTTTGGGAAATACTTTACACAGCCTTTCCCCTCCTCTCCTTCAACCCCTGCAGGTATAGCTACAAGAAAAGAAAGATTTAGTGTTTGAGCATAAGCACTGGTCAGCCAATCTGCAGCGTGTCTTCTTGAAAACCCAAAACAGGTGCTCTTGGGCCATCAAAGTCTTGAAGCAGTTAAACTTCCTTTCACCTCTATTGCAGTTCCTTTAAAAGAAATAGAGAGATCTTCAAAAGGTGGAAGGGTGGCAGGCCAGAAACGTAAAGCGTGTGCAATCACTCAGATACAAGTGGCACCACTAAAAATTGCCTTCATATATCAGCTTATGGTTTACACACTGTGGCAGAAAGGACGCTAAAAGGTCAGCAGAAAAAAAATATATATGTCAAGCCTGGAGCTGTGACTCCAAAGGTGTGGAAAGACGTGATCTGAGAAGGGTTCTAGAGGGACTGGATAAGTGCTTGATATGGCAGGATTTTTTATTTTATTTTATTTTATTTTTTGCAAGGAAGCTGCTTGCAAACGTCAGCACAGAAGCCAAGGTATATACTCGCAGTAACCTCTTGCTACGACCCCTGGTGACAAGACGGATAGTTCCATTCATCTGTGGGTGAACAGCAGAGGCTCTCTGCATTTTTTACTTGAAGCCCTGGATGAATTTGTTTGCGGAGGGGAATGTCACTGTTGTGAATGCTCTGATCACTCATGTGCCCATAGTGAAGTCAGTGGTAGGGAAGGGGAGGGGAAGGAGGGGGGCAGAGAGAGGAGGAAAGCGAGCTTCTCTCTGGGGGTCTCAGGGATGCCAGCTTCTATCCAGCAGAACATCTCCAAGCAAACATTAATGGAGGATATGACTTCGAAACGGAGCGATCAGCAAATACACCGTAAATTAATAATGTGCCCTTTTAGCAGCAATTGTTGTATGAAAATCAGTAGGGCTTTCCCCCTCCCGCCGCCTTGTAGAAATAGCTCTGAAATAAGGGGGTCTCACTAGAGTTTTGTTTAAGACTGACCCCTTACTTTATTAACCGTGTAACATTTTAAGGTTGTTTTTTCCTCTCTGTCTCCTCCAGCAAGTCTCTATTGATCACTGTTTACAGTTATAATCCCTTTCAAATTTATCATCCATGACTAACACCACACGTATTGATTAGTGCTGACGGATGTCCCTGTATGGTATATACCCACAGTGAGTCTGGCCAGGAAAGTACAGTAGATATATTTTTTTCTCTCCTTCATTTGCTTTTTATAGCTTTCTGCTCCCCCCTTTTGTTCTCAGCCTGGCTAACCTATTTCACACAAATGCCGTGGGATTAACATGTCTAAATTTAGGACGATTTCTTTATTCCTGATGAGGTCTTTGGAACAAGAAGGGAAAGAATGGGTAGCGGTGGAGTTTGGGTTTTGTTGTTACGGCTTTTTTCCCTCAATTGGGAAGCGACTGGAAAAAGACAGGCCCTATAGGAGATCAGATTTATGAGGGACATCCACACGCCTTAACCTAAAGCCTAAAGTAACAAAGATGTAAGGGCTAGTTTTTTTTAGGGACAAATTAGATGTCACTGGTGACTAAGGACAAGGTGTCCGAAATCTGGACTATAAATGGAGTCATTTGTCAACAATGCATTTTTGCTTGCCTGCTGCAACATTTCCTTCATCTCTTGTTGGCCAAAAATAGAGTTTAAGGTTAATCTCTTTCTCAGCCACCTTGATTAAACTTGAATTTACAAACTTAAAACCAAATAAACAAGCACACGAAAAAACTCCCAGCCTCAAATGACCTCAAGGATTTGGGTAGAGTAGCAGCATATAATTTCTGTCACTTGAGGTATTGGCTTCTGAATGGATTTAGGTAAGCTGCTAAAATTTCCTCATGCCTCTACAACATTTTTTTTCGTTCCCTTCCTTCCCTCCCTGAGAGCTTCTACCTCTCAAATGTCTACTGTACACAAATTGACCTTTCTCTCTACCATGGCCCCAAAGAAGTCATGAAAATGGTGTGTTCTTTGAGGGCCCCACTGAGTAGAGAAATGTGCTCAAGGGAAGTACTGGTTCACACAAGCTAACCCCCTCCCTGAGCGCTGCTCAGCAAAGCGGGGCCACTGTGCGGCTGTTGTTAGTGGGTGCGTGAGGCAATTTTGGATCGGCTAAGCCTTTCTGCTGACTTTGCTGTCATTAACCCAAAGGTGTGAACTGCACTTTTCAAAGGCTAGGTTCCTCCCAGATTTTAATAATCCATTTGTAACTTCTTTTTGCTGTGGTTTGTGCAATAGTTTAAATATGTGTTCTCATACATGCGTTTTATTTGGGTGTAATAAGGCAGCAAGTATAATACAGAGTTGTTAAACCTCAGTAAAAAGATTTTTTTTTTTTAATAATCATTTGGCATTTATTTAATATACAACCACTGTCTTATTAAATCTAACTCTTTAGATTTAATGGGATAGTTTATTGTATTATAGGATTACTACTGCAACACTGTATTTATGGTTGAAAAGGCATTTTCATTATAAACTCCTGTTTGCAGATGCTTAGAACTTCCTGAAGTACAGCATCTCTTTTACCTGAATGTGAAATCACTCACTATACTTCTTAATTTTTTTTCTTTCATCTCCATCTCAGAAATAAGGACATTTAGATGTTAAAAACTAGGAAAAGAAAACCAGTGGTAACTGAGGAGCAGCCGGAGAGCTGAGCGTTAAAATGCACCAAAGTAAGAGTTCAGAGTTATAGAGCTTATGAAACACTGGGCCCTGGTCAGATTGTTGCACCCATGTTTTCTAAAGGATGAGGCTGGTGATGTGCTTAGCAGTGCGCAGTGCTGCTGCTTTCAGAGGCACGTGTTGGCAAGGTAGGCTTGTCAGAAGGAGCGTTATCACTGAACTCCCAAGTTCTCGTGGTCTTGATTGACTCTATATATTGACACAACCAGTAGGATGGGGCAGGGACTTTGTGGAGTTTCTTTTCAAGCTTGCGCAGAGTGGATGCCAGGAGAACGTGAAAGCTGTCCTTGGTGAAGGAGAGGGAATAAAATCTGAGCCCTGGGGTTAGGCAGGAGCATTGGTAGCATCTTGCAGGTGTGCTGGCCTGCCCAGCCTCACTATTTCCTGTGGTTTCTTGGAAGAAATTGGATTTTTCCCTAAGGCTCCTCAAAAAACAGCTGCTTCTTACTTCGATCACCCACCTATCTGTGGCAAAGGATCTCTTTGCTTCGACTTCTTTCATTTACCACTGTAAACTTTACAGACATCTCCCCTGAACTGAACTTTTACAGTGGATGATATTGAAATATAAGTCAGGGACTGAGTTAACATTAAGCACATAATGTTGATAGCTACACAGAGAGACAAGTTACCCAATGGTACCCTGCTAAACCCTGCTGCAAACCAGCCTCTGCCTCACCACGGAAGGGCGAACGCGACAGTGGTCTGTGCCATCTTTCAGAGCACAGTTTTTTCCTGTCCTTCCTTTAATCACCTGTGAAATTAACGGGAATGCTGATATCTGAATGTTTACAGCTCAGAGTAAATCTTGTGTAGATGGCAGAGAGGTCCTGACATCCCCAGAGTTTCCACCTATTCTAGACTCAGGCAGATGCCATGAAGGAGTTTCTTTATGACCTTAAAAGTAAATGCAGTGACAGGACAGGGTAAGTGGGTCCTTCGTTTGTCCCAAGCTTGCTTTGTCCCTTTATGAAGAGATCAGTTGGCTCAGGAAGAGCCAAAAAGAAGGAAAAAAAAAAAAGTATTTGTAACTCTTTTCTCTGTGTATATGTGTTTCTCCTTCATCTTGAAGGCAAACAGAGGTTTATCTGGTGAGGTGCTCAGGACTAGGCCCGAGGTCAGTGTACTTAGAGAGGATGAATTGGGTTAATTACCAGATTTTATGATGAACAAACAGTACCTGTCTTCAGCAGGGCTGTCTCCAGGAAGAGGTGCAGGTTTTGGTGCCATGTCCTGGCATGAAAGGGTGAGCATGCACCATGGTGACATCCACAGCGGCCATGCTGGTTTACTCTGGTGTCACTGTGGCTGACCCTTGCAACTTTACACAGCTTTAGTAAATCTAATATTTAATTGCTCTCTGGGCTGAGAACCACTTGTAAACAAACCTTAGCCTCAATGGAAACTTTATAGTTAAATAAATAAGCACTGACAAAGACCGACTGGAGTCAAAAAAAACCCAAACAGGAGCACAGCACTAAACTGCCCCATAAAACCTGTGTAAAGAGCTTGTGTTTTCCAGTGCTGCAGCAGCAGACTAGCAGAGTTTTTGCTTTTCCGTTAGGCTGAGCTTGCACATGTAAATACTTTCCTGTATTTCAGTTCTGGCCCAGAAACTCCTGGTGAAGAGAAGTGGCACTGAGCAGAGGGTTGGTTTGTTGTTTGGGTGTTTTTTTTCTTAATTATCAGCAGGCTTAGGTAAAGTTCTCTTTTGGTTGTGGGAAAAATCCAGGCGGGAGGATGGACATGGGCCACTGTTGTGACGGATACAGCCTGTCCTTGCTGGTGTAAAACCAGGGCTGAGCAGTAATTACTAAGCAGAAAACTACTCTTTAAAAGCACACAGAGTTCTGGTAAGTCTCTTCTGGCTGTATGCAGCGGCGCAATCCTTTTGCTTATGCCTAAACATCAAGTCTTTCCTGAGAATGCAAATAGAGATCAGGGTGAATTCATCAAAACGGAGTTGTTTAAATAGCCAGGTCTCCTGCTCTCTTATAATCCATTGTAGTTTTAGGAATACTAATAGTTTCCTCAAATAAAATGGCTTTGCCTCTCTCACCTTCCATTCTACTGCGAAAAAAAAATAAAAAATTAAAACAAAAAAATCAGTCAAATCCAAAATGTATAAAAAGGGCCTGTAGCTACAAGTCCTTTGCCTCGAAAGCCCTCACTACAGCCATGGGAAGGCTGAAAATGAAGGAAAACCAGATAAATTAGGCACGCTTCTGTGGGGCAGGACTTAATTTTCTGCACGTTATTCTTCCCCTGTAGTTTTGCCCTGCTGCAAAACCTTGTGCTAAGGTCCTTTTAATGTTTCACGAGTGTGTGTCCAGTAAACCACAGCGGTAACCATTGCCTCCATCCAAAAAAGAAGCAAACGCAGTTATTTCAAAGTAGGAGCCACTTATTATCTGGAAGATGTTCACATAGGGAGGGCTGAACAGCTCCTGAATTTCCAGAGAAATTGTAACACATGACCCATTGTTTCAACCCATTCTGTAATGGGTTTTTTTTGCTATCCAGGTAGACTTGTCCTCCTTTGCCAGTTTTAATTTTCACGCTGTTTTTCAGTAGCTCTGTGGTCACGTTGCTTGCAAATGAACATTGTCAATAGATTGATAAACTTGTCTCCTTGGTTTGTTTTTTTTTTGACTGTTTTAGTAATGACAAGTATTTTTAAAAAAAATCTTGAAGGTACAAGAACTGGGAATTTGCTGTTTTTATTTTTTTTTTTGTGAGGATCATTTAAAAATACCCACAGGTTCATTTTTGTGTAATGTCACGTGATTTGGCATGCTTCAGATTGTAGTTAGTCACTTTTTTGGTAGAATTCTCTTACGGAAAACTGTGTGCGTGCCATTTTAAAATCGTATTCAAACATATGGAAAAATCCTTTGTACCTGCAAAATGTGGAGATCTGGTCAGAAACACACTAGCTTTATCTTAAAATCAGGCATTTTTTTTTCTGATGGAAAGGTAATTGGAGCAGAGCTTGGATTTTGGGAGAGAGAAATTAATCTAGCCTGGTGACATTTCCGGGTTGGGTGGACCTGTTTTAAAACTTGCAATAAAACAGAAAAAAAGGGGTAAAGTGAATCACATCCCTTGGATTTGTTTTTCTGATAATGAAGTCAACTCTAGACTTGCCATGGGCTTGGGGTTGTCCTTTCACCAAGCTCAGAAATTTCCCAGGATTTGGGACCAACTGCAGCAGCCAAAGGAGGATCTGGAAATAAGGATATTAAACCGCAGGTTGCTGGGATAGTGCATATGTTGACTGGGAAAAGTCTGTGATGGCTGCCTTGGAAGCAGGAGAAATTTTCAAGTGATTTATATGAAGATGGCTTAAAGTCACTTTGTAGCATCAGGAGGCAAAAAATATTTTTCTCTGTATAAGAGAAAAAAACCCTCCTGATGATAATCCTTCAGACTTTTATGTCTTATAATGGTAAAATGTTTTGGTTATTTTCATATACCAGCTTGATAAGCTTACTGGTTTTCGATGTGCTCAGGAGACTGTAATGACCTCTACATAGCTTGGCAGATCTTGGCAGATCTTCTTAACAGGTGCTCATATGTTTTATTGTATTGGGAAGTGTGTTTTCACATATTTGTCCAGCATATCTTTTCTTTTCACTTCTTTTCTTCCCCCCCCCCTTTTTTTTTTTAACCTCAGAGGTAGCAATCCTACTGCTATTAGCAAGATGTCTATTATAGTGTCATTAAAAAAGCTATAGTCAGAGCATGGAATGACTCACATCATGGAGGAGTTAATAATTCACTGTAATAAAAGTATAAAGTTTTATGATAAACCACTCTCAGGGGAGTTAAATATAATCCTTAGCGGGTCACACACTGACTACAAAGCTTACATTTGTAATGGTAATTTGAATTTACTACATCGCCTTTAGTTTTTAAGCATTTGTATGTCATTAGACCTTATAAATTGATTTATATATTCAACTCCAGTATAATTCTACATAAAGGTACAATAAATTTTATGGATTATAGATATGGCATCTAAAACAGTTTAGAAAAATAATTTTATGAAACTCGCTTAAAGGGCAGTGATGAACGGCGATGAGGATGCCAGGATGTCTCAACTTCTGAGAAGTGCGCAAGGAGAGGAGGGAGGAGCTGCAGGTGATGGCAGGGACAAAGGGAGGAGATTAGGTTGTAACTTGTCACGCAACTTCTCATTAAGGGCTTCAGTGACACCAAGCGCTACTGTTTCACTCAGCCATGGGCTGTAAGTGGGACCCTTGTGTTATTCCAAACCTCTGTCTCCTAATGAGACATTGGGGCTCCCCATGGAGAGGCACCGGGGCTACCCTTAATCCTCTGTTGGTGATGTTGCTGCTTAAGGTACAAGGTAACCTGTAGAAGAGGATTCTGTTGTTTGTACTGTAAATAAGTCAGTTCTATAATTTATTTTTAATTTGCAGGCAGATCATCCTGCTGTGGTGCACCTTTGCCTGGGTTGGTTTCTGAAGGATGGCTTTCGTCAGCACTTTGCCACCTCTGCGCTCTCTATCAGAAATAGCTTGTGAAAGATGAAAAGATCCCCCTTCCCTGCTACCCTGGCTTGAATTCAGCAAAGATATTCATAAGAGAAGCTGTTAAAAAAGGCCTTTCTTAGACATTCTTTACCAGCATCATTTCAGCAACGCTGACACTGAGCAAGTGACTGTTGGTATTTTGCTTCTGACAAAGCAGATCCTACTCAGACCCCCTGTCTGGCAAAAACTTGGGTTTGCATTCCCAGACGTGTTCAGTGGTCCCTGAAAGCAGCACGGGATACAGCTCAAAAACACTTGATAAACTTTACCGTCTGTTTCTTAAGTGGTTTTAAATAGTCAACAAGCGTTGTAATGCTGCTTTTCCTAAAGCCGGTGTAATTTCAGCGCTGATCTTCAAACCCCTTTTGTCTAATCCGGTATGTAATCTTTCCCATAACAAACCTTAAAAAGATCCTTGTACTCCCTAGTGGGCAGTTATCATTGTATTCCCCATCGCACTCACACATTAGCAAAGCTTTATCCCATCATCGTTTTGTTTTTGAAAGCATTGAGGTAAATCTCAGGTGGCATCCTGCACTCAGTGGGTGTGTCGCTGATTAAATGACCCAGCCAGCTGGACAGGTTTATGTACAATTTACTGGAAATGTATTAAATGTGTCTCGGGAAATGATTCTTTAAAATGTTCTCGCTGCCACTGCAGTAAAGATTAAGACCTTGGCATGAAACAGAGAAAAAAATTAAATAATTTTCAGCAGCTTGATGTAAAATAATGATATTCGATGTAACTTAGAGTCACCAAAGGATGAACATTTAGGCTGAATTCCTACTCCTTCCCTGATTAATTCTCATAATAATTCAGGAGGCTCTGAAACTTACAGGCTGAATTTGAGCCCTGGCACAAGCACACCAAGCGCTGCTTTATCCCTCTCAGGCAGTTTGCTCAGACAAATGCAGGATTACATAGGCAAAAACAGGACTTGCAGGTGGCCAAGCTCTTGGGAAAATAAACACTGTTATTTTCACATAATTATTTTTGATATTCCAATTCCTCTTTTTGCATTCGTTGGCTTAAGTATTGTGAGGGCAGCATTTGCGCTGCCTCCCGGATTGTATTTGTGCCTGAAATTTGTAAGCCATGCAAGAGGACTTTGCCATCCCCTTGTTTAACTTATAGCTAGCTTTAAATGCTACTGCACACAGATTTTTATTATTTGTGCCTTTTGTATCCATCCATATTTCTTCACGATCCCCTTGTTCAATTGCAGCTGAGCTCAAGGCAGTTGGAGTTTTCCTTGGCATGAAGGGGTAGGTAGTGGGGTTTGTCTGGGGCGTACCTGCTTTTTGCCTTTTGCATCACCCCTATCGCTGTTGGCATAACTCAGAGAGATCAGGATAAATGCCAAAAGCGGGCATATAACCCATCTGTCCCAAAACAGTGGGATTGCACTGGGTGGGAAGTGACAAGGGATGCTGTGGGGTGCACGGGATGGCCACGGCTGCGCCAAGGAGACAGGCAACCTGAGGGGCTTGGAGCACCTTCCAGTTTCTGCATCTGAAATTAAGCCAGGATAAAGTGCTTTCTGCAGTATCCTTGAACATTTGCTCTGCAGCAAATACAGGCATGAAATCTTTCCTCCTCTTCCAAATACACAATTTAGAAATAAAAGGTAATAACTGACGATATACAAACACTGAAATTTTCATTCTTCACAAATTAAATAATCCTTGCTGCAGATCCTGAAAAGAGCCATTAGTGAGAAAGGGGGGACACGCACATGACTTTGTCTAGCAACAAGCTGTATATTCTCTACTTTAATAAGAGGGAAGCTGCTGAAGAGCTGCAGAATTTAAAATCATTGTGGACAGAGCAGGCAGATTTTTGCCTGGGAAAGATGAGTGTAGTGGGACAGAGGCAGGAGAGATGGGGAGCTGAGCTGTTAGGGACCAGGTGCCCTCCTCAACCTTTCAGAACTTTGTAATGCTCAGGGTATTTTTTTCTAAGCACAGTTTCTTTGTCATCCTCTCCTCATGTCTTCAGGCGCATTTTGAAGACCAGTTTTCAACTCTTGTTTAACGAGTCAATAGTAATTATTGTTTAGTACTGGATTATAGACAAGCTTATGGAATTAAATGGAGTTGTTAGGATGTCTTTACAGCTGGCAAAGAGTTAATGAGTGCAAGTTGAGATGGAGTAGTTATTGCCTAGGCTGTTTTTCTTTCTCTGATGTTTGAAAATCTATTAAATCATTTTACTTTTATCTTGATAGTTAATTCTTTCATTAGGAAAATTAGAGGCTTCATTATATTGTTTATCATGAGCTGGAAGGTTTTTTTCAATTTATTTTTTTTTATTTTTTTTTTTAGGATTACACAACTTACTTTTGCCAGGTTTTGATCTTTTTTTATCAAGTTTTCATTTTCTTTATCATTCCTAAGTGAATTCAGCAGCAGAGTGATGGGCTGGATCAGGCAGCATAGCTGACCTGGGGCTTGCTTTGGAGATGCCACCCACGCTGTTTACCTTGATTTCCTGGAGAGCTGTAGATCTTTTGGAAAATCAGGTCATAAGCTCTCTAGACTCTTAGATGCATAGATTTTGAGATTAGAAGAGACTATCGAAATCTTTTACTCTCAGTTTCTGAAAAATTCAGGTGGAAAATCCCCACCCAGCAGCAAGCAAGACCCCTTCATTCCCTCCAGTGCCAAACGCTTGCTCGATACGCTCTAATTTGGCTTGAACATGTCATTTATCCTTCCCTCTTGTGCAGTGTATTGGTTTTTGTGAAGAAAACCCCCAGTGATGCACTCACAGTATTTATCAGCCCATTAGAAACAGGACCAGAAACCACCTACCTGTTTGAAATATGCTCTACTGTGCTCTGCAACGGCTGACCCAGGCTGATGCTTGCACTCACTCTTGACCCAGCCCGACTGTTGGAGGGTTCGGTGGTTTATTAACATGGATTTACAAGGTGGGCACAAGGGCCAAAGGAGCTCCTCACTTTGAGCTGGGCAGGTCTAAGACTCGTTCATGCTCCCTGCAGTAAAATCCTACTCTGTCGCTGCAAGTGCTGTTTCTTTATATCCAGCTATGAGGAATGTCACTGTCTGGCTCCAGTGGAGTAAGCATTTACAAGCCCATTTCAGTCCCCTGTTCTAATTGTGTTTGTTTGAAAATGCTTAATGTGGTAATACAGAGGAAAAAGGAAAAAAAACCCACAACTAAAAAAGTGATACCTTTGTCTGGAAGATACTCCTTTACCTCTACAGCATCTGTAAACTCTACGTACTCACCACTTAGGCTGATTACTTCGACAATTAATGTGCTTTGAGACTGTGATTCTGTAGTCATCCATGCATTGCAAAATGTAGAGTATATACTGAGAAATGTCTATAATATATTTTAAAAGGAATTGTTAACTAAGCTTTGACCTTGATACACTCTGAAGGTGAAGAGGATCAATTATAGATAAAAGGAGGGGAGCTCTTGAAGGACTTATGTACCTAAGACTTTCTCTAGGTACAATTCTAGAGCTGTATTTATTGGTATTTATCTTTCCAAAGCTCAGACAGGTAGAGATGTTGTAATTGATTTTATTTGAAAGTGGGAGGTGGGGCCAAGGGGTAACTTTTTGGTCTTCTGCTTTTACTTTTCAACAAATATAAAGTGAACATTTGTACCAGAGGTGTTTAACGACATTTACATTTTTTTTTGGCCAAATGTGCTAACAGGAGCCTCTGGCAAACCAAATCCCACATCTCTGAGCTTCAAATGAGCTGGGAATGATCCTCATCCTGCCAACTCATCCTTAATTGGCCCATACTGTGAGAGGCAATTAAAACTAAAGGCCTGATTCATAAAAAATGTACATCCTGTTTATGTGTCTGTGTGTGGAGGGGCTTTTCCTGCACTCCAGCTAGAAGTGCAGGAGGCGCGTTAGTTTTCCAGTGCATCTTTTTGCAATTTACTCCTCCTCTCCTTTTTCTGAGTCACAACTGACCTCTCCTGGGTTCCTCTACAAGTGAGTAAATGGGGGTGTGTGTGTTATAAACCTTCTAGACAAAAGGCAAAGTTTAGACAATAAGTGAAAATGTCCGAATAAAAGCCGATGTCTTTGTGTCAGCAGTGCTGGCTTCTCTTATCTGATTGATTTTTTTATTTTTTTTTTTATTTTTTTTTCTCTAGCAAGCCACTGGCTTGCTAGACAGATTTTAAAAGATCTTTGCCCACTCTAGTGGGTGAACAAAGACTGTAATTTCTTTTTCTCTTGCAAAAAAAGAGAAAAAATAAAATAATGTTAAATAGTTAACACACAGAAGAAAAGAAATAGAGGGGGATGTTCCATCTGATGTTGAGGTTCATGCGAAGCCCAAATTTGAATGTTTTATTTCCTTCCCCTACTTCCAGATTCTTGGTTAGTAGCCTGATGTCCAAATCCGTTGAAATATATTAGTGCAATTCCTATCATTCTCTTTTTGCTGGAAATGTTTTATGTGTATGTGGTTTATGTTAGTTTTGGGTTTTTTTTGGTGTGTGTGTGAAGATTTTTTGATATATTTTATGTGGGTGACTGTATGGGATAAAGCTGAATCATGCTCCATCTGTTGTGAAATACCTGTAGCTTTTAGAAAGTTCTCCTCTGCAAACACTGCAGGGTCAGGTTTTGCTGGAGGTGGTTTGAACCAGTTTGGTTAAAATCGTAGGTGGTCTCCAAGCTGGTTGTTTAAAAGTACTACAAGAAGGCTTGGTCTTCTACCGAGCCAAGTTGTTGCTCCTCCCTGTCTTGGGAGCCAGCCTGCCATGCTTGTTTTTTGGTTATTCCCAAAATAATCCCGCTTTTGCATTGATTTGGGCTGCTTTCCACCTGCTCTGTGGTGGTGGTAATGCCACAGCCCAGCACCACTGGGGAGGTCTCTGCTTCTGCAGGGAAAACAAGGGACTGGTTTTCCACGTGCAACGCCAGCCTGGCGTTAACCATACGGTGCTTTCTGCCGAGGTAAAAATTACCCTCTGGGGGAAGGAGAAGTGGCCTCCGGTCCACCTTCAGGAGCAGAATCTGATAAACAGTTTCAAATGTCAGTGGCCTGTTGTTGGTAATTAAATTGTAATGACAGATCTGTGCTGATACTATCAAGGTGCTTTTGTCCTGGGAACCCTGCATTAAGAGGAGCCACAACAGCAGTTTTGCTTGTTACCTCTTCCTACTATTACAGCTAAATAGTTCACATCCATCAGGAGCAGGAATGTGTAATGTCGCCTGCCTGGGTTTCATGCACAGTTGCCAGGAATTTGAATGTATCGAACTATTTGAATGTTCAAATGTTTATTAGCCCAAGCTCACCAGCGTTCCTGGTAGCAGAGCCTATAGGCACCAATTTGTTTGTATATTTTCACATCCGGACCTGGAGCCTTTAAAATATGCCCATTAACTTTTGGAGAGAAAGAAGAAAGGTCTATAGTAAGGCTAAAGTTCACAATGAAGGCACTCGGTCAGAGGAATATCAATATGCAGCTGTCCGGAGAAATTTCATTCTGAGTCACAAAAATACATTTTTTTTTTTTGGTTGGGGGGGTGGTATGTTTAACTTGTTCCACTATAAATGATTAAACCCACATGATCGATCAGTCATGGAGATAATAATAGCAGTCGCCTGCTTAAAAACAACAATTGCTTTATTCCCATATTGGTCTTTGTGCCCTGAAAAACAAAGAAGCGAAGTGAGAGCGTTTTGAATGTTTTGGTGAGTGAGTGCCTTCAAAGAAGTTTTGGAGCCCTTTTCCGTCCTGTGCTGTAGAGGTCAGCAAGTTTGAGGAATTACAGGCACTAAGTGAAAATGAAAACATCAAGAGGCTTGCTGTCTATCACAAGTATCACTAAATCTTTTTGAACAACCCTGGGCAGTGAATTATGGAAGCATGGAATTGACTTACAGTTTATTTCTAGTAACAGTCAGTTACTATGTCAAATCTAAAACCGTTCAGAAAAGCCTATAAAAATATATGACAAACTAACCAGCAACCTCTAGATCTTTTTACATGTGTATGATTTTAAAGAACGTCTCGCTAGTGCTTGCGGAAATGAACAGACGGGACGTTTTCACGAAGCTTTTTATTTTTTTTTTTCTTCTCCTCATTTGTGTTGTTTGGCATCACAGAAAGCCTCTGGAGTAGCTTTCCTGGAGGAAGACAATATGGTGTGTGGGCAGGGGAACGGCACAGCTCTTGCTCCTGCCTCCGTCGGTGATGCTCTTTCCCCCTACCCTGCACATCACTAGCAAACGCTCTCTTAACAGTCCCCCAAACTTTATTTTGAGGGGCTTTATGGACACCTGGGAACTTTTAAGCCAAAGCATTGCACCAGCCATGGCTCACTCCAAGGTAAGAGAGAGGAGGAGAGGTCCCACGGGAGGGTGTCTGGCTCACTGGGGAGCTGACAGACCCGTGTTGTGCCTGTGGATCTGCAAAGGGTCCATGAAGCTGCCCCGGTACCAGTGAGTTTGGTCGAGCTGCTTGGCAAAGAAGGGAACTAAAGCCTGGGAAGTATGAGTGACCTTGTTGCTATATGGGTCAGGCATGAGGTTTTCTCTTGGCTGCTTGAAATGAAAGTGTATGAGAGCGGGTACTGCTTCTAAAAGCTGTGAGATGAGGGGCAGGTTAGAGGGGTGTAATTGTCGGGCAGTTCAGGAGTGTTTCAAAATGGCACCTTTGTGCACCCCCTGCAGTTTGAGTCCCTGCTGCCAGTTTTCCCAAAGATGGCTCCTGAGAAGTGACATTTCCTTAAATGATCTGAAGTGTTAGTTGGCTGCTGTTGCAACATTTTGGGAGACACACTTTTTTTTTTGGAGGCAATAATGCAGGAAAATAGCCCCTTAGCTCAGGTGCTTGATCTGTCTTAGTGGCTGGATCACTAATTTTAGGGTGGGCAGAAGCAATTGAATCTACTTCTCTCACTCTCAATGATGGAGTCTGGGGATAGCTCCACAAAACCAAAGACAAATTAATTTAAAACTATGGAGTAACTCAAGGCATTAGATAAATCGCTATCTAGATACTGTTGTGACAGGCAGACTGGTGTCTACCAGTTGGGTGGACCTACAAGAAAGATATTTGGCTAATTATTTGTGAGAACTACCCTGAAGAGACCAAACAAGGAGCAGGATTTTCAAAGCTATTTTTTTTTTGTTTGCTTTCTGTATAAGTGGCAGAGAGTATTAAATGTTTAAACATTTGCCACTGCAGGAAAGAAAGCACAATGTCATGACTCAGGAGATAGCCATTTTGCTTTCCTTGTGGTCCTTGTGCTGGGAAAATATCCAAACCCAAGCTTGTCTTGTAAGAAATGATTTCAACATCAGTCCCCCGGCAATTGTATTTTAAAGCTAACACAGCCTAATAAACTTTCACTCATGAAACCATCAAAGTTGTGTTTACTAGCAGAACACTTGGGTCAATAAAAATCCTCGACACACTAGGGTTGGGGATTTTATTATTTTGCATTTATTGAGAAACAAATTGCAGAAAAAAAACTGGGGCTCCTATACACTCAGAATATAATACAAAATGTAATTAGGCAGCACATTGTTAAAAGTCAGTACCGAAATCTAACAATATGGTGTCACCGATTGTACGCCTGTAACTGTATAATACATAATTGTCAACTGTTGAGAAAAGATCTCATTTTGATAACGCATATTGAGGTTGGAAATCTGTTTGTTAATGAGTGGTCTGAAAAATACTTACGACTCCAGGATGCTTGACAGCTCGAACTGCAACATTGTGCCGCACAGTCAAAGAATAGCGAGTTAGAAGGAACGCAAACAAAAAATGAGCCTGTTTTAGGAGCAAAGACACAGGAATGTTTACATTTCAGGAATACATTAAAATCACAGTTATCCTGCTCAGATGTTAGTCCTCTTTAATCAATAGTTTGATTCTCTGTAATTAATTTCTATTAATTTATATTTCAGATGCACAATTTGGCTTTAAATCTGGTGTGTTGTTTTTTTTCCGGAGCTGTTCCTGTGACAGCCTCAGCTTCACCTCTGTGCAGAGGGCTGAGGACAGGAGCGCTCTGCTCACCTGAGTGTGGGCCAGAGCCAGAGCAGCTCTTCTTGCCCACTTTTGCAGGTTCTCAGCATAAACCAGCCATGACCTCAATTATTCCCTCTCTGGGATAGTCCTCCCCCGACCGCAGATGTGTAGCTCTGCCTGTGCAAAGCTGGAGCCTGGGACCTCAGGCTACCACCTGGTTTCCTTTGGGGCTGTCACCTCCTGCGTATGGCATCGCCCACATGCAGACCTGGGGTCTGCTGGACACAGATGCAAGAGAAAGGTGACATACCCCCAGTATTTCATCGCGCTCCCGTCCACAGCTTTGCACGCAAAAGCTGATTTTCAACATAAAAGAGCAAAGCAGTGGAAGTTGCACTGGCAGGTTGCACACCTTTTATTTCTGATCTGTGCTGCTTTTATTTTCTTGCTGAGAGATTAAGAAGGTGTGGTTCAGGTTATTCTAGATGCCACAAAAAACTCCAGGATAGTGTTTTGCAGTGAATTTTGAAATTTTTGAGTAGCGTTGTGCTGGTAAACTCAGATTTGAACTCCCATGGCATATATTCTGTTCCCTCATTATCCTGTGTGTTCAGGAAGCTCAGCACAACCCATTGTGACTTGTTTTCTCAGAGGGAGTGATTACATGTGGTGTAGTGGGTTTCTTTTTTTTTGTGTGTGTGTGTGTGTGTATAGCAGTCATATAAAAGCCAGTCTCTGTTATTTTTCAGAGTATTTGTAGCAGCTGCAAAGGAGAAATGTCCGTGTTGCTCTATGTTTTAAAAATGAGGTTGGGAGCGTGTCTCTGCCTCTGGAGACTCTGTTGGCAATGCTGACGTCTTCAGGTGGCACCTCGCAGTGATGGAGCTTGCTGCTATCCCAGGAAGGAAGCCGGTGGTAGGATTTCCTCCCCTTCACTCTGCCCCCCAAACCCAGGAGGAATAGTGACTAGTTTGGGCTTTAAATAGATAGAAGAATATAAACAATTTTGCACTGCTATATGTTTGCTGCTCCAAGCAAAAGCTGCGTTTCTTGCTGAGCCTGGTGCCACAACAACCCCCAGCAGAGTGGGACTGGAAATTTGTTTCTGGGTCATCTTCGGAGCAATGGCCCTAACCAAAAGGTAGAGAAGGCTGAGCTCTGTGCTGGTTGGAAACAGACTGAAACTCCTCTGGTGTCCCTGGCATCACAGCTGCTCTCTCTGCACTTCACCAAAACAACAGAGGGGCTGAGCTCTTTCCCTCCTTTCTGCTTCCTTGCCCAGTCCCCTGCCCATTTCATTAGCAGATTTTTAATGGAAACTTTTGGAAGGAAAGGTTGCACGCTTTAATTACAGAGTTGAAACCACTCGTTATATCGCTTCCAACATGAAGCACTTTTTTTTTGCCCTGGTCATTAGCCTTATTAGAGCAAACCTTGCTACAAGGCTGACCTGCATACAGTATCCTATCTTCTTTGCTTTTCTCAGTGCATGATGTATTTATCCTGTGAATGTACATTTTCTTCTATTTTCTCTTTGTTTTACTTTAAAATGCTATTTAACCATTGACGAGTTGAAGCAATTGCCGTAGAAATCCTAGGTTCCGAAGCCTGCTCAGGCTTGATGCTTCCTCATTGCTATGGTGCAGCAAATTTCCAAACCCTGTTGCCTTCCAGCACCCTGCTACTCTGCTCTGAGGGGACTGAGGAGTGCAGTCATGTTCTCCTGGCTCTGGCACTGTGCCCTGGGCTGCGCTGCAAGCGAGAGATGTGCTGGTGAGTCTTCTAAATTAAGAGGGTCGCACTGGGGACCAGAGCCACCAAGGAGGAGCTGCCTGGACACTGCCTTCCCTCTTATCTGAGCTTTTGTCTCGGAGCCATAGCTCCGCTCTGCTACATCCGCAGGACAGCAGGGGACAGTGGGGGCTTAATGGGAAGTTGTCATAAATGGTTGCGCTTATACCTTTGTGTGCTGTTGGAGAGGAAGATGTTAAACTCTCTGTGAAAGCTGGATGTGAACAGGGATGGACAGTGGTCTTCAGACCATTACAACCTACTTCCTCTAATTTTTAAAATTTATATACTTTGTAATGCATTATTAATTTTCTTGTGAGTGATATGACTTTCAAGGCTATCAAGGGACTAATCTATTTTTTACATGGAGTAGAGAAGGATTCTAGGTTTGTACAAATAAAATACTCCCTGGAAGCAATACAACCAAAATGATATCTGCAAACATCGTGGCTTTACCTCTCTTCTGAGCAAACATCGGAGTCTCTATAGAAAGTTAACGCTTTAATTAGACAGAATTTCAAATGATTTGGTATGTTCTGCTATTAAGCTAAAGCTTTTGTATCCTTTTCGTGAAGACTACTTTCTTTGTACAGGAGTGAGCTGGGTATATCAGGAAGAGATATCCAAATCCTGAGTTTAGAGATATTTAGGAAACACACATGATTAAACAATCACTGGAATTAGCTGAAATCCCCAAATTGGGTATAGTATATTTGCTTAATTCTAGCTGATTGTTCCTTGCCTGCAAGGAAAATTGTGTGGTTGCAGAGGCTTAAATATGCTTTTTTTCAGTGAAACTACAGGTATAATGGTTTCATAGGTCTAAGTGTGGAGATAATTTTGGTTTTTGGATGTTAAATAGTAGTGGATATACTCACACTTATTTAATATAAAATCTGGTGGAAATAAATAAGATCCAGCAAATGTTTACTTGGAAGTTGGGTTTGACCTCTAGAACCATGTTAACAGAAGCTTTAATGTCCTGAATTAGACTTTTTTTAATATTTGAAAGAATAGCACGATTACAATAAAATAGTCTAACTGACGAGTCAAATGCAGATGAGGAATGTGGTGTGATTAAAAGATAACACGGCAAGAACAGTGACTATTTTTTAATGATTTATATTTCATGGATATCCAGTTCACAATTTATCTACTTTTTCTTGGATGCTCTTAGCTACAAAGCCTAATACCATCCTGTCTACTTTGAAAGGGAAAGAAGGTCAATTTTTTTTATCTCCACTGTTTCCTCCTCTACACTATGTACCAACTCTGCACAGAAATGTGAAAAACTGGTAGATGCAAAATGTGCTGGGAGTTCTGGTTGGTGCATCTGATCTACCAGGATGTACCTGTGGCACCAAGTATCAAATTAAATCTTGTTTGGACAAAGATGCCTGAGATGGCTGCAGGCTTTGAGCCTTCAAGTACTAAACCCACGATTGTCCAGGGCTTGAACTGGGAAGGTAGCTCAGCTATGTGCTTTCTGCAGTTGCAAAGGTTAGAGCAAAGTTTCTCCCCAGCCTCTGGGACCTGGCACTGTCTGAGCTTTTGTGTCTGTCGGAGAAGGAGGCAGGAATCTTTTGTATGTCTGCGAATGTCAGAGATGACAGACCTGAGAAAGGCAGGACAGTTCTGCTTCTTCGAGTTTTCCTCTTGGAGTCTGGGCTGTGTCTGGTGCGTGAAGGATGGTGGGTACAAGGGCTTGCTGAGTACATGGTATAAATCAAAACACCCTTCCAGCCCAGCTAGAAATCAGATCTGCTGGGTTGTACCTCTGTGAGCCAAAGCCTGTCTGGAGCACATTCTCTGCCTACCTCATCCCATCTGGATAGGTGGACAGAGGATGTGCCAAGCAGCTCTTTTCAAGGCTGGTTCATGGTGCCAGGACTTGATCTGCCTTCCTGTTTGAGGACTTCCCACTGCCCAGAGCTTCATTATCTAATGTTTGGGTGGTTATCATCATATCCATGTTTTGTGCCTTTATATTTGATGATGCAGAGGGAGGTTGCTGTCCCACACTGCCTTGTCCCAGGGTAGTTGAACAATTCCTTCTAGCCCAGATCCTCATTGTGCGGAGTGTGGTTTGCCAAGCGCTCCACTGGCACAAATGAAGCCAGCACAGCTGATCACAGGAGGGTACCTGCAGAGCTGGAGAATCCCTGGGGAATAACATCCAAAATCATGCTCTTATCCTCTGGGAGTTGGTGTGTGATAATGCTCAGCCTCAGAACGGGCTTTTTGGAAGTTTATTTAGTAATTATTGCAACCTTGAGCAGTTCTGCATCAAAAAAAGTGCACTCTAGGGATCACAAAACACAAAGGTGACTCCAAATCACCACTGCTTCCAGGGACAGGCATTGCTCAAGCCTCAAGCCAGGATGGGTACTGGGGACTTTTCCCTCATTGATCCCTTTTCATAGCCATATGGGAACTTTTAACCTCCTTTATAGTTTTTGTGGGGCAGTTTGCCCTGTGCAGGGCACACATGTTGTTCAAGAGTGTACAAAACTTCAGAATTTCTGGGTTCTTTTCTGATGGTCCTACTGCAAATGCTGTTATATCATTGGGTGTTATGGAGCTGGAATGGAAGTGTGGAACCATCCAAAAAGCTCCAATTCTAGGGTGGTTCAGAGGAGAAAGCTACCTACTTGTCAAAACCTGAAAAAAACTAGTTCTGAAAGACAAAAAACCTCAGAGTCCTTAATTACTACCATAGTGTGAATGAATTACCCAAAGTCTGCTCGGAGGGGTAGCACATCCCAAGAGTTCTTTTTGCACCCTTTTGCACCCAGCTCTGAAACCAGCTTTTCCCGTGGCCCTGGGCAAGTCACTTAACTCCCTGTTGCTCCCTGAACTGGGAAGGGGAGATAACGATTCCTGCCTACCACGAGTTAGGTTGTGGCAGGATAAATTAGCTGTTGGCTTTTAAAGCACTTCAAAGATGTACTGCAAAGCATTAAGAGCACTTGTTTTTATGAAGACAGTAATGGTTAAAGGATAATTCTGTGCTCTCGCTAAATTTGTTAGTTTTAAAGTGTGAGTGTTATGCTTCTACAATATGCTATTAATCCAAACAAATTACTAAGCCTTTGTGTGGTATGTGAGAAAGCCGATGAATTTACCTTTCTGTAGCTGTAAGTGCAGTGGAAAGGATTTGAACTTCTCTTCTCACCTCAAAGCCTCTGGCAAACTGGTCACTGACATAATAAATATGCAGCATTTAATAATACTTCACTTTTCCTCTTTAAACCATTAGTTGTTTCCTGCTTGACTAAGAAGAACTTCAAATTCAATTCATTAACATTTCTTTAAATAGCCCTCTTAACAATGCCGGTTTGGTTTCCTTGTTATGTTCTGTCACTAATAGCGGTTTTTACTTCTAACCTGTTATTAATTAGAAGTAAAGACTGGATCTCTTCATTTCTGAATTAGTTTTAGTGCCTCTCTCCTTGGATGCTGAAGAGGGTCTTTTTTTTTTTTTTTCTCTTTCAGCCTAGCGTGCCATGTTATATAATTGTTCCCGGGGTAAATAATTTAGCTGGTCAGAGAAAGTGCACTTCTCCCCAGCTGGAGTGGTCAGCCCGGCAGTGGGCAGCGAGGCGTGCCAAATCCAAGGCAAAGAGGAGCACAGCTGCATGAAACTTTCATTAGGGCAGCGGAGGTAAGAGGCCGCTTCTTGACGGTGCTTTCGGCGTGACCCCCAGGGCTGCCCCGCGACCGCCGGCGGGGCACCTTTTCGCGACGGCTTAACGTCTTTGCCGTGAAGGACAAATGAACGGGCGCAGATCGTCTCAGCCACCCTAATCTTTTCTTTCCCTACTTCAAAGCTTTCCGTGTTGCATCTCGGTCTGTAATTACCCTTGAGGTATTTCAGACTCGAAGCGACACCGGGAAAATTGCACTTCCCGATAACGGGAGTCCGCAGTTGTGTTTAATCAATTATGTAGTTGGTCATAAGACTGGCTTTTTAGTTACAAGAATTTTAAGGCCAACCCATTCTGCCCTGGCTGAGGAGAGCGACAATATTGAATTAAAGAAACATTCTCCATCTGATGCAGCTTAATCTAGGCTTTACCTGCTTAATTAAAAACACCCTGCCAATACCCACTTACTCCTCCATGCTCTGAACAGCCGGTCGAATGCGACGCTGTAATTTCCTAAGCAAAACTGCTTAAGTTAGGTGGAGCTGCAACACTAATTTTTACGGATATAAACAGATCCGCTCAGCAGCGTCGTCTCCAGATTTGTTGGGAGCTGGTGGCGGTGCTGTAGCGCGGGGCTCGGAGGTGTGCGGATGCTGGAGAGGAAACGTGAGCCGAGCTGGGAATTGCAAACACACAGCCTTGCTAACTCGCTTTGAAAGATACATGACAGCCAAAAGCTTCGTTCCTCAGAAGTAATGGAGTTGGCCACTGTTGTGCGCGGGTGCTGGGGGTGAGGGAGTTCCAGTGGAATAAATTAGGATGGTGCTATCTCACCAGATGCTCTGAGATAGGTAGTAGTTGGTGGTGAGAAAATCTTGCTCTGGGAAGCTGGCAATGGTACTTCAGGCCAGGCAAGGTTAGGTGGTGGTGTACACCTGTCCTTACAGATTCAGTGGGGCGGGTTGTGATGATAAGCTGGCAGCATGGCTCTGCTGGGGAGGAGAGAACCATTCAGGGAGAGGGAGCCTGTCCACGGGGCTTGTGGAACCTGTCCTGTCTCACGTGTTGAGCCCACGGAAGCTTTGTGATTGGGCTAGCTTTCCATGTACCTGGGCTGATTCTTCTCTGCCTCCCAATTTCCGTGGCCTCATTCCCTCCAACCAGGGAGAAGAGACTCCCTTCCTTCCCTCTGTGCCTCTGGGTGGCCATTTGCGGGAAGGACATGTGGATGCACAGTGGGACTAGGTCACATCGACACTGGTGAGGAGCGGACTTCACAGCGCTCTTAAAAGTCTACAGTGAGGCTAGGCATCTGCTGGTATCTTTGAGACTTTGGAAAACCTCTGAAAAACTGAGGAGGTTGCCAGCTGTTTGTCCTTGGATCTTGTTGCTGGCTGAGTGTAGACTGGATGACCACTGAATTACCCAAATGACTGCTGTTAGGAGAGTGTCCAGGTATCCCCCTGCCTCCTCCACCTTCTGGCCTTCTTTTCACTGGATCCTTGTCTATCCGATTTCTCCTTCCTACCTCAATCTCCAGCTGCTTTTCAGCAATCCTTAGCAATCCTCTTCCTGTACTTTGCCTGCTTCTCCTCTTTGGAAAGTCTCATGAAATTTCAGTGGCCGATGGTTTTGATCAAGCATGAGGTACAAGTTTGATGCTGTGTTATATCTGCTTCACTTGAGGGAGAGGGGAACTTCCAAAATTCAGAACATCTTACAAATTCATACATGACTTTGATTACCTCGGTGCCTGTCAACTTGTGCCTGTGATGCCAGTTGATTGCAGAAATATTATTGTCTCAGATTTTAAGATGTTTGGGAGAGATGACGAGACATGAGGAGGTATTGATGTATCTATACATCTATAGTTCTTTTACAAATTCTTCTTTCTCAGACAGCATTATAGATAAGTATCCCAGGAGAAGGCAGCTTTGAATAGCTGGTGTATTTTATGGTTCCAAGTGGGATGTCTGTCTGCAGTATGAAAGGTAGGTTATTCCTTAGGCCGTTTCTCTCTCCTTTAATTTTAGATTAGTAGCACTATGCAGGAGGAGTTGTTGTTGCTAGTCCTACAAAGCCAGTGGGCTGTCTGGTTGGGAATCACTCATTGCCCTAACCCAGTTTCAGTTATTCTATTAATATACCACTGGATTCTGGCTGGAGTACAAAGTCCTCTGTGGACAGGCCAGTAGCAATGTGTCTCTCCTGGAGCAATTATAAGAGAAATTATACAAAGATGATAACTCAGGAAAAAAGTGATCAGAAGGGCACAGTAGAGAGAAAAAGAACCGCTGTGGGAAAGTCAGGTTGGAGCTCAAAACTATATCCCCTGAGCTAATGGTGGCTCAGTGGATAATGTGATGAAAAAATGTATCTCACAAACACAGTCCCAGGCTGTTCTTGGGGCGGGGGAAAAGCTGGCCCTTACGATAGCAAGACTGCAATTCTTCTTTTCCCATGTGAGTAGTGTTGAATCCTCTCTTGAGCAAAGCTTTGGTGTTAGCACTGATGCAGCGGCAACCGTCTCGTCAAAGGTTGGACCAGATGATCCTTGAGGTTCCTTCCAACCTAGCATTCTATGATCCTATAAACACTTCGCGCCCTGCTTGGGGTGCTTGCTGCCACGGCACGGCACGGATCCAGGTGCCAGGTTAACCAGCGTAAGCACGGTGGGCTTTAGCTCATCTCAGTTCCCTGATTGCGTTCACCATATCATTGCACTCGTGCTTGTGCCGTCTTAATGTGCTCGTGGAGCTGCGGTGTGTGTTGCTTCATTGCTGATTAGGCAGATGGGCTGATCCAAGACCAGTCCCTGGAGTGCTGCTTCCATACCAGTGATTTAGCTGTGTAACTCTCTGTAACGAAGCTTATTGAGGATGGCAGCCTGGGCTGTCCTGTGGAATTCAAGGGATGTTATTTTTGTTCTGAGGACATTTTTAAAGGATTTTAATTATGTGCATGGTTAATAAATGTCATGCTATCCATCTTCAGTCATGCATACATATGCGGTGTGCTGCTCAGGTACCCACTGGCCCATAGTGAGGATGATGCGCAGCCATATTTGTGGCATAGCATTACTTGGCTTGCTTTTGGGGCAAGCACAGGATGAAGTTGTTCCCACTACCCCTAGTAGCTGCTGTATGACAAACTAGGGTACAGAAAATGTGAATCTTTTGTGTATCCGCAGCTGAGAATGGAAGTGGCTCCTGCCCTCTCTGCAGTCAGTTATACCGTCTTAATTTGCTGTGACATAAAATTACTTTTGCCCCCGTTCTTATTTCCTCGTACAAAGTGGGGATAGAGATTGTTGCTGTAACAAAACGAAGGTGTCAGGAGGTGGGTTTTAGACCTGAAAGAGGAGGGAACAGAGATCATTCTGTGTTCCTGGATTTTGCAAGGCTATTTGTTGAACAAGTCATTTCCCACTTACCCCAGATCTTATGGTGGTGGCAGCTTCTGAGGAGCTGTGTTGAGGTGGAAGTTGTACTTTGCTGGTGGTTCAGATCAGGTATGTTCAGTTTGCCAAGGAAAATGGCAGCTCCAGCAGCACGGGTGAATCTGTGAGTCACAAAACTGCTGCTACTTGCTTTTGGGATTGTCATTCTTCCTCCACTTAGGAAAACAAATGTTTCCATTGCGCTCTACTTAAGGAATACGCCTCAGAGAGCCCTCAGATTTGGCATTGGGTGGAAATAGTGGTTCTGAACACAGAGAAGCACAAGCCCAGAATTTCCTGTGCGAGTGTACGAGAGAGGTGCGATAACACATGTTTTCCCTCCCAAATTTGTATTTCATTTTCTGTACTTTTTGTTTCGATTTTGTTTTTTTTTTCATTGACCACCGGCTATGACCATATGGCTTCTCTTCTGTTTTCCTCTGTGTCTTCTACTCCCCTGCTCTGAACATGTTATAATGTTCATGAGACATTTTAATATCAGTTCTGGTCTTGCCTAGCAGCATAAAACATCTTGCATATTTGCATTTTTTAGTTTAATTATTATCTTAATATTTTTGGGTGTTAGCCACAGAATCTTTTTTTCTCTGTCTCATCTTTAAAGCAACAGTTTGTGCTTCTCCCTACCGTACTCCTACTGTTAGGCTTGCTTTAAACCCATAGCTAAGCCGTGGTTTTGAAGGAGGAGATGAGAGTAAACCTGTCTGTAACAGGTGTTTCAGAAGCTCCTGTAACTCCAGTCATCTTGGAGCAGGCCTTCAAAAGTGACTTTTATTAGTTAGGAAGAACTATCAGACTCTAGCTAAGGACACCTGTAAATGTAACTCCTATGGAGGGATGATCTGGCATTAAACAAGTTCTGAAGATTAGAATAATCCTGGGAAGCCTTGAATAGGCAGGCAAGGCCTCCATCCTTGGCACCAAGGCTACAGCATACCCAGAACTGTTTTTTTTTTTTTTACTGTCAGCTATATCTTAGGTGATATAGACCAGAGAGGAAGTGTCCCCATTACCAGAAACTCCTCTTTTTTTTCAAGTCCAGCTTGACTTTTCTGGTCTTGGGGCTAAAAGTCCTGATTCAACTGCTGTTAATTTAGGTGTAGATACACCAGTTGTACCTGGGCTACATTTGGTCCTGAATGTCAAACTCACTGTTAGCATCTTGGGATTACCTCATGATCTCCTTTGTAATCCTTTTACAAACATATTTTCTTTTCAGCTCATGACAAACCTAATTAGTGGTGTTTTCAGTAAATATGAATACCTATATTGAAAGTCCTTTTTCAAATACAGATTTGCCATGACCTAACTTTACTTTGACCTTCCATCGCATCTCTCAGGAAAGTATTTTCCTCACATTGAGTGATCAAACTTCAGAGTATAGACTATGTAAGTAAAAAGTTGTTATCCCCAGGTTAGAGATAAAAAGGCTAAAGGTCAGAATATGTTTTCAAAATCACTGGATGGTTGAAAAGTAAACCTAAACTGTCCGAGCTTTTAGACCTCTGCCATATTTCCAAGCCCTCTGCCTTGGCACAGGTATTAGTTATCCTAATGCTTTCCTTACTGACATTCCTGTTCTCCACTAGCACATTCCCATTGTCTTTCTCTTGTTTGTCGTCCCTTAATCTTTGACTTTAATATTCCAAAGCATTTGCCTTTCCTGTCCTGCCTAACTCTGAGAAAGGGAGAGAATCATAGATCCTGCCCCAGCTGGCTCCTCAGCTGATGGGAAAGCATGAGCACTCTGGTGTCTGAGGAAACACCTCCTTTAGGTCTAAAATGGTCCAAATCAGTATTGGTTCAGAAAGGTCCTCTCCAGCAAAGAAAGTGCACACCTCCACCTGGTTCTACTTGGGCAAAAATTTCCTTGCTTTTCTTTGGAAACACCTTCGAAAATACCAGGATAGGACCAGGAAAGGAACCAGCTGTGGTGACATTTTCAGTGCTTTACCTTAATCTAGATGTTTTATCCAAGTCGAGCCAAGATACGAGCTGTAGCAGTTGCCTTCACCGCATTTGCAGGTACATGGACTACTCAAACAGGGCACACGCTCACTGCCTCTTGGCTGCCTGTGTCACTCTGTGGGGCATAAACCTGCCTCTTCTTGCCCCTAATGCAGCACTGAGGTCCTCCACACCAATACCAAAACTGCCCCATCTTACCCTCTAATTACCTCATGCCAAAATCTGTTGGGATAACCATCAAATGCAACTTTTTTAGATATTACTCACTGTTCTTTGGTGATAAGTTCTTATTTAGAGAGAGATCTGGCACCAATTATTTAGATGAAAGCTGCTGGATAGAATTACAGAGCAGACAAACTAGGCTGACTCGTCATAATCTTTTAGGATTGGGGTTTTTTTTTGTTTGTTTTTGAATCTTATTTTTTTCCCCCCCTAGAGAAAATGTTTCATAAGCATAAGTGAGTGCTTGGAAAATGTCACCTCAAGGTTCTACAGAGGAGGCCTTCCCAGGTTTCTGAAGCTATAGAAGGGTTAGCTAATGTGACATTTTTGTCTTTGCCCATTTGTTTTCTCTTCATGGAACAAGGGGCTCCTGCTTCACTCAAAATGAGAAAAGACCTCTTTAACTAGCTGTGTGGAGAAAGTGGAAATGTTCCATTTTCCTTAAATATTCCATCTCTGGGGTTTGTATGTATTCCATAATAATCTTCAATCAAACCAAAATTATACTTTTCCTCTTCCAGGTATTTGAAAGGAGGGTTTTCCCCCACTTATACGCTCTTCTTTAAGCTAAACAAGCCTCCTGTTCAGATCATATAACTGTTTGGATTATGAAAGATACTTCTCCATGGATTATGGATTTGTTTTAAACTTATTTCTCGTCTCTAACACAATTCTTCTCCTCAGCTTGCTCTCCTGTCACTGGAAGTTTTTGTTTTGTGTCTTCAGTGGAATATACCAACTTCAGAATAGGGAGTTTTCCTCATTTGTTTTTGTTTGTAAGTGCCAATAGTAACTGTTTTCTAAGGGTTTGATTCAAAGGCTGTACAGGTTCAGCTGAATTACAAATAATAAAACCCAGGACTGATGCAGACAAGACCAAGCATCTGACAGATGCTTCTCTAATCTAGTCTTAAAGATCTCCAATCGCTGCTTGTACCCTTAAGAGAATTTTCTAGCACTCAACTGATTTTCCCTTCTAGTCCATTATTTCTTGTCCTATCTACTATGGACAGAGAGAAAAAAGCGGATCCCTTCCTCTTGGAAAGCACCTTCTGTACACCTGAAGACTCTTTTCCTACCTCCCTCAGTTTCTCAAGGATAAACATACCTGCTTGTTCAGGTGTCCCACATAGTTTATGTTTCTCTCATGTGAGTTCTAGCTGTTGGATGTCCATCTTTGACTCCTGGCATCCAGAAGTGGATGCAGAAGTCCACCTGACACCTACCATTGCTGACTTTAGAGAGACATCCTGGTGCTGGGGAGAAGCCACATGATCTGCCCAATCTGTGTTCAGCAGCCAGCCAGCCATAGGTGGCTTGGGACTTTTCTTCTTGGTCTACTCATAGCTGCTGTTTCAGATTAAGGCTTCTCTAAATTATGCCAGAAGCAATCAGTCATGTTAAAATATTCCAGAAGCCAAAGTCTGCCTGTGTGTGGGAAACTTAGCTGCGTGCTTTATAGCGTTGGCCAGGGGAGATGGTATAGGGCTTCTGACACCTGGGAATTAGTCTGCTGATTAGATCTTTCACTGGTGGAGCATAAAAGACTCCCCCTCGATGTATTTTCTGTAACTTAGTTGTTGAGAGCTTGCAAATATCTTAGTTCTATCCCTTAAGCACTTTGGAGGGAATGCTCATCACCTGTTTTTTTTCAAATGACTTCAGAAAGACCAAAGGGGAGCTGACATGACAAATCATAGGGTAAAAGTGATTATTAGAAGCAAGGAGACATCCTTCAAAATGCTGAAGTTGTGTATTCGAGAAAGAAAAGGGGAGGACAAGGCTCACAAATCTTTAGGAGTCCTTTGAAGGAGTCCTCAGGCAAGTGAACAAAGAGATCTGGGTGATATGGTCCTCAGGGAATTCACAAAGGCATTTGAAAAAGTACTTCACCCAAGGGTCTTACAGGAAGTAACCTCCATAAGTTTCTCGCATGGGTAAATAATTGTTTAAAAGATGGGAAACAGCAGAGAGGAATAGAGAGGTCATTTCCCCAGAGGAGCCTTGCAGAGGTCTGTGCTACAGCCCATACTGTTTAGTATTTTCATAAATGTTCTCAAAAACCAGGGTGAGCGGTAAGACGAGTTTGGAGATGATGCCAACTTATTCAAGATAATAAAGGCAAGGGCTGGCTGCAAGGAGCTAAGGAAGTGCCTTTTCATACCATGTCCCTGAGCAATGTGAGAGATGAAATAGACAGTGTGGATAGAAGAGAGGTGGGGTGAAAGTCCCAGCATTCCGTTGATGATGACGAGCATTCGTTGGGGAAAAAAGATGTGGTTATAATACTGTGCTCCGAAAGTGTTGCTGCAGCGCTTAGCGTTTTAACCAAAAATAAAAAGCAAACTTACTGTTCGGAGCTATTAGTAACGTAATAGAAAACAAAAGACGAGACACAAAAGAGGAGAAACTCTTCAGCACTTCAGACATCCACGCTTTGCCCACATCTTGAATACTTGGTTCGGTTCCAACCCTTCAGACACAGCAGGAGTGGAAAAGGCATGGAAAATGAGTGATTAGAGTCAGAGAACAGCTTTGTATGAAGAATCATAAAATAGTCTAGAATTCTTTAGCCTGGGAAAGAGATGAGGGGATATGACAGGCGGTTATAAAATAATAACTACTGGCATCAAGATGAAGAACAGGGAACGATGGTTCATTGTTTCTTCTAACACAAAGTAAAGGAACATCAAATCAAGTCATTGCAGAAGGCTTCCGAGCAAACAAAAAGCATTGCTCCTTCGTGGCACACGTAGCATACGCAAGGAACTCCTTTCTGCAGGACGTTGTGGATGCTGAAAATTTTCAGCCATTTAAAAAGTGGCTGCTCAGATATATGGGAGAAAACATTTATCGAGGGCTGCTCTATGCAAAGACTTCATCTCTGGCTCAGAAAATCTGTGCGCTGCAAATTGCTAGAGTCTGGGAAGGTGTTCAGGGAAGTATTATTGCATGGGCTGGATCTTCTCTTCCCTGGGTATCTGCTGTTTGTGACTGTCGGAGACAAGCTACTGAATTTGTCTTTAGTCTGATATGATGCTGCTGCTGTTATGTTCTCTTGGGCATTCTTACAGTTGTGCAGCCATGGCGGTTCTTACTAGTTTTAACAGATTGTTTTCAGTGGGTGAAGCAAATTGTCCAGTTACTTTCAAAGAAATCCAGCCAGGATAATGAGATCTGGCAATTTCAGGAGTGTAGCAGTATAACCTAGAAGTAAAAGAATAAAATAATGCTGAAAAAGACTGAGTCCCCTTTAAAGGAGTAGTAGGAGGGGGAAAAAAATACACCTAAACAGTCATATATCAGAGTGGCGTGTAAAATGTCCAGCTGAGGAGTGTTATTAATGAAGTGGTGAACTTTAAGTCCATGCATAACATGCCTCCAGTAGGAAGGTTCTTATTTCCAATGCCTGGGGTAATCTAGCAAAATCCGAGCCGTATCTTTAATGAACAAGGTAGGCTATCAATCAACATGGAGATGACACAAGCATTTCATACAAAAACAAAAACCAGCCCCCTCCTCTTCCTCCCCAAAATCAAGGCCACCGCAATGCCTCCCAAGGCTGCCCGTCCTCGTCAGGCAGGCAGAGAGTCATGAATCTGCATGTGACTGTTAAAGGCAGAGCTGCTACTAAGTAGGTGGCAGTTATTTTTAGCAACTAGTTTAAATTGTTCCGATATTGAATCTGCACCGTGCAGGGGTAACATCTTTAAAATGCAATTCTATGGTAGGTGGCAACAATCAAGCTGAATTACTGACATTGTAAGGAAATGAAAAGTCAAACTGCTGACCATGTGTATTTTATGGTATTTAATTAAAAGTAGATAACATAGTGTGAATGAACCACAAATCAGATAAAAATGGCAGTATATTCTCATATTTAACACATATTTGACTTGTGGTTGCTTGACAATTTACCAGAACAGGTCTATGACGGTCTCCAAATATAAAATCAGGAGTGTAATTAAAAATACTGCAGGGAAGAAGCAATATTCAGTTCAACCCTGAACTACGTTAATCACAGCCACAGCTGTATCACTTCCATTCCTTTTAACAAGAACCTAATTTCTTTTCTTTTCTTTTTTTTTTTTTTTAAATAAAACAGTTTAAAAAATGTCCGGGTTTTTGCTAAATCAGAGTGTCAGGTTTAAAAAGTTCGACGTGTGGTATGTAGGGTGGGGTGGGGAAGATGAAGAGGGTAGCAGATGTGGAGCACAAGACAACCAGTTTATGAGGAGCTGTGGTGCAGCTGCCTCAGCCTGGGGCTCGTCCGTGGCTGTGCACCGGGACTGTGGCTTCTCTTCTGCTTTTTGGCACAGGCTTGTGCTGTGGTGACCTTGAGAGATTCATTTATTGCAGCCTGTGCCACGGCTCCTTCCCCTGTAAAGCAGAGCTCTCCTTGTTTTCTCTCCTTAGTCCTTGGCTAATAACCAGGAGAGCGGAGCCTCGATCTCAGCTGGGCACTTCTGCGCTCACCCCACTCTTTCAAGGGCATTTAGCTCTGCTCTTCTCCCATGTGTTAACCTACATATGCGTGCTGTCTGCTTGCTGCTCTACAAGTGAGGAAACTCAAGCTGGACTTGGGCTCCCAGCAGCTTTTCTTTTGATAGTTCTCCCATTGAAACTATCATAACCCGAATTTGTGAGACTTTGGTGTGCACACACTGTGATGTTACTGGTGATTCCTCTGTCCCGTGGGGAGGTAGCATTAGCAGCGCAACAGAGAAGAGGTGGGACTATGCATCTTTCCACTAGAATTTAGATAAAAATCTCAAGTTCTTCTTGTAATTCCAGCTGAAGAGACAGCTCTTAGGGAATGAGTGTTTAGTCTTTTCTTGTTTGACATCTGTCAGCACAGCTTTCAGCCAAAATAAATAACGTTAGGCTCTCCTGTCCAAGGAAGAGGAGGTGGAAAAGAGGAGATCAGGCTTCCTATGCTCACCTTTAGGATCCTCGCAGATAGCGCCTACCAACTTTGCAGCTCCTGTCTCCAACTCTCTGGTTACAAAATGCTGCTTTCTGGTTATTTTTTCCGATCTGCCTGTATTGCCTTCTTGTTTTCACCAGAGTATGCAAAAGCGTTCCAGTGTGACCAGCTGTGGAGGAAGGAAAAACCTCCTCTGCAGGTCAATGTTGAGAGGTTTTTCTAGGTGACTCCTTGGGAACCAGAGGGAAAACCAGGCAAAATGAATTAATCCACATTCAGCTTGAAAAATATGATGTTTTGCTACTTTTTGCAACTGGACAGTTGAATTATGTGATTTCCCCCCGCCCCCCAGCTTATCATTGTACTGCTGGGGCTTTCTATGGCGTCCAGGGATTTGTGCACAAAGGAGCTGCACTTGGGATAAGGACTAAACAGCCTCCTCTCTTTCAGTGGAAGAATTTGTGAAAGGATTTCAATGTTGCAGTTCCCTTTTCCCCCTCTCTTTGGTGGGTTACAGCTGATTAGAAGAGAGCAGGATGTAGGTTTTGGTAGCAGAATCCTACTGTCTAAATCTCCCTGCTATTATTTTGTTACTGTTGGAAATATTAGTTGACATGCAATTGCAGTAATACCCACCAGTCTCCACAGACATAATTTATTCATTTGGAAAAGGCTGTTGTCTCTTCAGTTTTGTGTGGAGTTTCAGAATTTCAAAGGCTCTTTGGGTGAAATTTTCTTGCACTCTGTACAGTATAATTCAGTATTTCTTATCTGTTTCTAAAATCGGACTTTTTAGCTTATTCTTGACTTCCCTGGCTTGTAGCCTGAGTGAGTGTAATGCAACACAATGGACTTGCAGGTAATCAATAAAAGCTTTGGAGGTCAGAGATGGTGTTTGACAAACTTACACTCATGATTAAATATTCTGCTGCAGGAAATACTGAGAGGTTTTTTTAAAAGGGAAGCTCAGTGTTGCCCTGATGACCCTGAGGTTAGTATTTTGTGCTACCACGTAGAGGAGCTGGCTCTGGAGTCCGTTTTTGGGCCAATAGAGTCACTGCTTGCTCCACAGCCTGCCTGCAACCTGCTCCCATTGCGGTCCATGGGATGCTTCTTTTGACTACAGTGAGGGTAAGATCTCACCTGATTTTAGGGATGTGACTTAGCTTAGGAGCCTTGACAACTTGGTCTTCCTTATCTACTTGGTGGAGAGAAATTATTAAAGAAAATCTCGAGGGATGATGTCTTTTTTTAAGAAATAGCTGGGTGCAAGTTGCCCTGCTACAGCTATATATGTATGTGATGGGCAGGACTGACTTTAGAATTACTCATCAAAATGTTCTCACCAAGCACTGTCAGTTAGAGAAATTTGGTATGTACCTGAAGCAGAACTTCTGGTTCTGTTTTTCTGAGGGGAAACTGGTTAATGCTCACAGGGCGATGTGCTCGAAAAATGCTTTGTGCCAGCAGTGAGGAAAATCGGGGGATTTACCTCGAAGTTCTATGACTGCTCTGAAACGAAGTGGTACACGCTGGTGTCCTTTCTGTCACTGCAGAGACACAGCGTGGTCTCATAAAACCTATGTACTACCTCTGCTCTGCTACTGCTGCTGATTTGCATGCTACCAGTTGGTGGGAAGATGGGAGATGCCTTTGCATGTTGATAGCTTAACTGAAAAGCTGTGAATTCAGTGTATTTGAGCTTTAATTCTGTGAATTGAGTGGTTGCAACCATGAGGTCACAGGTCCTGCTGTAAGGGCAATGGGTCATTAATTAAGAAGGTACTAGGGCAGTATTCAAGTATTTGACAAAGGTAACAGGCACCTCCAGGAGTAATCATCCTCACACTGTCACTAATGTCTGGCTGTGGATAATTCATGGCTAGGAATGATGATGTCTATCCAGGGGAATTTCTCTTTATGTCATCGGGACGCCCATAGTGAAAATCCTTCTCAGAGTGGTTGGACCTCTGTGGCATCCTTCATGTCAAGGGTTCAAAGGCACAGAGAGGAGAACTAGAAATAAGAAGGTTGTCTCCAGACTATGTGCCAGTGAATGACTGGGGCAGAATGAGGCTGCTCAAGCTGGAGGCTGCTTAGGACATGGAAACAATAATGGTAATGTGGAAATGTGGCATTCTAGCAATGGTAGGCAGCAAAGGTTCCAGCAGCTGCAGGAGAGGATGTTGGCAAAACTTTCCTGTTCTAGAAGTTAACTCCATGAATTTTCTGAAGTCAGTCGCAGGCACTTTTGGGAAGTGATATTTGGGTGACAGCAGAGCGAGTATATTTGTGGCACGGCATCCCGGTATGCCACTGAGCAGCTTGTCTCAGTGGAAGTAAAATGCGAGAGAAGTACATCATTTTGCACCGAAAACATTTCAAAAGGACACAAGCCGACAGAGTCATAAAACTTCTTTCTCCAGATGTTCTCCCCAGAGTCATTAAAATAGGTGGTCTTAATATTTACTTTTTGATCTTCAGTATGCTACCTTCCCAAGAGCCAGCAACAAAACACGTGCTTAAACGTGCGCACAGACGAGACTTCGTGTTGGGGCAGCAGGAGTGGGGGGCATAGCGGCACCTCATTAGGTTTGCCACGCTGTTTCCCTTTAACCAAACTAGCAGGCTACCTGCCGAACCTCGTTTGCAATCTGCTCACAGTAGAAGGCTTCAAAGCTCTTAAGGAAATGCATTTCAAATGTTCTTCCTGTTATAAACCATGCTGCCAGCACAGTCATCCAACCATGTCAGAGAGATCCGTAAAAACGAAGATAGGCTGGTGTAAATCAAAAAGTGGGGGTTGAATCCTGGGAGTTTTGCCACTGCACCGAGTGTCACATCCAATGGAACACAATATATAATGAGTATATACCGCACCAGTTATGAGAGCATGACAAATTGCCTCGCAAGCACAACACAGGCTTCATTTATATTGCTTCCTTTCGGAGGCAGGATGGTAACTCCGTAATGTCTCCAATTTTTTTGTTGCTCTATTGAACCTCCTTCGCTGAGAGGAGAGATAGTCGAGTGTGTTAGACTCACACTCTCTCAGGTATAATATACAAGATCCATAATAATTCAATAATGGGAGAGCTCGGCTCTAGTGTTTGTTGGAAAGGATTTACTTTGCTTTCATTGGGATAATTACAACCGATTGTAATAAGCACGGATATAAACTCTTGATCTTTGCTCTGCTTTCAGAGCTGCAGGCTGCAGGGTACACTCAAGTTGAGGACAATTACAACTTAGTTTGAAATCTAGAGACTTCAGAAACAAAGATGTGGGGTGGTGACTTCATTTTAGTAGATCATAATTTGATGCTTTTTATTCTCCACCATTTAGAATTGCTCTGAAAGTTTTACTTGCTCGGTTGGTTTCTGGATTGCCAAGCAGGACAAGTACGTTTTGCACCATACCTTGTAAATCCTACCTCAGATGACCATGGCAAGGAGCCTGCTGAGAGCTCATGGCACCTTCCCACTGACCTGCAAGTTCTTGGGTAAATAGCCGAAATGGGTGAACACGGGCCGAGTTTCTGGACCTTTGTGCTAGGCACCAGCCAGTCAATAGGCACGCTGGGAAATAAGTGAGATGAAAAAGTAAAATCTTCTGGCAAAAATGGGTGCTCCCCTGGGGGGCAGGAATTAGCCAGGTTTCAGGCAATCTTGCATATTTCATGGACGGAACCTAGTGTGACTTTTTCTGAATCATATATGAGCTGCAGCTCCAGGGGGACAGCAGAGTCCTGTCAGTTGTTCTGGCTCTCTGAAGTGCTGTGGGAGCAGTTGGTTTTTGAGAACAACAACGTTCCAAAATCCTAGTATCTATGACTGCCTTCTCACAGCCTCCTGCTTTCCCGAATCAGCTGGGATGTGGTATCCTCTGTTTTCCCTGACACTGCAAACAGGTTGAAATGAGAGGTGAAAGAGAGCAGGATGGAGCTGTGAGTTAGTACATTAGCCTTTCACTGCTGAAGCCCAGGGTTCAGTCTTCCTTCCTTTGAGCAAATGTGAAAATGGATTTAAGGTTTTCTTTCTAAATCCTTAGTGGACATTTGGCAATATAATAAAATCACTGCACAATCTGGAAAATTCCAAGGTTTGGGAACAGGAAACCTGTTGTTGAGTGGAGTGGAGGTAGAAGGCAGAGAGGAGCGGAGAAACACGCACGACAGCTTCACTTAGGTATTTCTAATAAGCCTACGCTGCTTACACACCACGTGCACCCACTAATTAAGGAATAATAAGAAAAAAACAGATAGTTGTGAAGCCTGACTAGTTTTTTCTCTGGAAAATGTGTTAGACAATTGGAAAGTACACATAGTCCTATTATTCAGGTTAATTTACACTCACTCTCCTAGTCCCCTGTAAGAATTTATGAACCTGGAAGAGCTGTAAGTCCCTTAACAAAGTAAACAAACTGTAACTCAGTCTTGTGTACTTCCAGAGACCCACCACCTAAGGGTTTGGGTGGTTTTTTTGGTTTGGGGTTTTGGTTTTTTTTTAACTAAAGGTGAAGAGATGATTCAGTGCATATTGCTATGCCTCTTTTCTCAGGGGCACACAATCCACATTACTGGAATTAGACTGTTCGAATAGACTTCAAACGCACAACGAACCTCAGCAAATAAACCCCGGTAGCCTTCAGCTAGGGTTTGCCTTTGCATGTATGAGGAGTCTTGATAGAGGAGGTAGCCCTGGCCGGCTGTGCTCTTTGCAAGTGTCTCAGCCTTTTCTGAGTGCCAGCGCAGCTCCCCTCCTTCAGGCCCAATGGATTTAGGGCAACAACAGCCAGAAAATTAAGTAAGCGCAACTAAAATTATTCTTATGTCAGGCCCTTATTTTAATCTCCTCCGAACGATCTGAAGCATACTCGTTAGTCCGTACAACATATCCTCTCCTTCTGAATGTGTGAGGCACTTAAAGAAAGTTTTTTGAGCTGTATACCAGACGACCTTGATGTGATAGACTGCAGGGTTTTGTGACACTGCACACTCAGTGCTATTCAACACTTTGCCTGAAAGGGAGGAAGGAATGGATTTATTGACTTGTGACTTTGACTCAGGCCTGTGTATCAGGACTGTTATTATGTGGAATGATTAGGCTGCAGTGTCAGGGACAAGTTAAACTAGAACAACAAAGGACCTCCTTAACCTTTACCTGGACACAAGGCCATTCATAATGACTTGCATGGTTTGGAAAACTAAGTATATCTTGCAGCACTCAATACTTCTGCAGCTACAGCAAATGAACAGAAATGGAAAAGATGGATTGCTGAAGGAGATGAAATGTAATTCAATTCTGCATAGTCCTGTTTAGAATACTGAGTTCAGGTCCGTGTCAAAAAGTGGCAAAGGCATCATCATTTTCTCCAGAGTGAAGCAGGAATTTTAAAACCGGACACAACAGATATCCATCTGAGAAATTTCTATTTTTTCAGATGGTATATAACAAATAACGCTCTCCCCAGAGTAGCTTCCCTCATATGAAGTGTACACGAAACCATTATTAATGCTAATAACAGCTGGATGCCAAACGTGAGGAGAAGGTCCTCGAACGACAAGGGCAGTCTCTCCCACAAAGCCAGTGGTGATTACAGCGATCAGACGTATCCCTATCGCTGCGTATCTCTTTTGTAGCTGGTGCCACATGAGACTCCTGATGGAACAGTCCATTTGTGGTTTTATATTAGCTTCAAAACATTGCTCTCCTTTTCTTAATGGTCATTATCGCAACGCATTATGAATGAGTTAGCAGATTTTGGATGGCTGAGATCTCGCCCCTGCTCAAGCTGGTGACAGTTTTGCCCCTGTTTTCAGGAGGTGCCAAATCAGGGCTGAGTGCTCGTCTGTGTGTGTTGCCTGGACCCTGCTGCCGGCTTGAGAGTGCTTGCGCCTCGCAGGCTCCTCTCCTTCCCGGCAGTGTTTATTGCTGATATCCAATTGTGGGATCCCAGGCAATTTCCCATTTGTGAAGGATGGCAGAGACCTTTCTTCCAGGAAGCCCTTGTACAAGTCAGGGTAAAAATATCTGCAGAAAGAAATTAAAATAAGCAGTATATGATGTGAGAGTTGAAAAAGTGATGCAAAATAAGTGTCTTAGTGGGAATATGAACAAGCATGCTGCATGGGGAGAGAGAGGCTGGTTTCTGATGAGATGC
Organism: Baryphthengus martii; assembly: GCA_013396935.1. Classification (NCBI taxonomy): domain Eukaryota; kingdom Metazoa; phylum Chordata; class Aves; order Coraciiformes; family Momotidae; genus Baryphthengus; species Baryphthengus martii. Next base: position 77,688 of record VWZK01018192.1, on the reverse strand, counting down.
ATTTGATCTCTCCAGCACTGTATGAACTTCTGAACTCAGTCTTCCCGAGTGTCCCTAAGTTGCAGAGCCTGGAGAAGCCATAGCTAGCATCTTGTCTTTGCTCCTGTCTAGCACAGGTCCCCAAAAGATACAGGATGAAGAGAATTATTCTTCTCTTCTGCCTTGATATATATGATGAGTGGGAATTTGTGTTTCACGCTAAACATACTTGCTAGGTTTGAAAACAGCTGCAATATTGTATCTGACATTTTTTCAAGTGCTCAGCAAAGCTCACCGTTTTCACGTGGGTGTAAACTGCTCTGCTGGCTTATGTGTTTATAGCGAGGTTTTGAATTTGGCTTGGTGCCTCGAAAAGCACCATCACCTCTGTTCTGCCCTTCTCCTCTACTTCCTGGTTTCCCTCTGAGCAGAAGAAAATTTCCAAATGTCACGCAAAATCTTTGGTCAGGCCAGCACTGGTGAAGCCACTCCTCCCAGAGACAAGGTCTACTTACCATATTGCCTCCCCAGAAGATTTCAGCTGTTTCCTCCAGCATCCTGGTTACACTGTTTATNCTCAGATGTGGGCGGCCATGTTGAGCGGCATCTCCTCGATGGCCATGTTGTAAAAGGTCTTAATGTCCCACAGCGTCCGTTTTCTGTGGCCATAAATCCTAGATCTGTTGCATCTGTCTGTCAACTAAGAAACGCAGCCTTTGGAGAGTCTGTTTCTCTGTGCTGGGCAAATGGTTCTTCCTTTCAGAGAAATGAGGTGTGGTGAACCTATGGCAACTCTTTATTTCGCTTCAGAGTTTGTATTTTTCTTTTTCCTAATGAATTCAGTCAAACAAAATTGCAGCATGTCTTCTCTTAAAAGGGGTTTGTTACATTTCATGGGTGTGAGTTAATTTAACAATAACTGCAGTTCCCTGGTGCTATTTCAAAATAATACTAGTTTTTTGCGATGGCTGCGTCAAGAGCCAGGTATGGATAGAAACACTGTATACGTGCTGGAAATAAAATTAACAAGAAAAAGTGAAGGAATCTCTTGATGAACCAGATTAGTATTAGGGATAGACAAAGCAGAATAGCTGAGGTTTGTTTTGAATTTTCCACGGCTTACCTGAACTCAGATCTTCTAAAGTAGGAGTTTCAAAGAAATGGTCTTTCCCTGCAAAGTGAGAGATATCACATTTGTACCCGGTATCTACTCTCAGAGGTTTTGGGTTTGAATCTTGAATTCTTTTTAGCTACACAAGACTTTTACTGCTCCTTTTTATCACCCCTAAATCGGTCTGTTGCAAACATTACCATCGAGTGCTGCCTTTGTCGTCTGAGCTGGTTTTGTGCAGGTTCTCTAACATCAGGGAACTACAAGGGTTTACTGACTAAGCCTTTATTAACTGCTCAGTCCCTTGTTTAGCCTGTGAATGACAGTGAGTTTTCCTTTGTCGTTCACATGCTGCTTTCATTTTGTCATATCAATATTGCAGCAAATTAATTAACTCCTGTTCATTTTTCCTTTGTTCATCCAAATCAGAGGGCAGGCTGTCTAGGATTCCTGTGGGAGACAGGAGGGAAGGGCACCCTTACACTACTCCCAGCTTTAGGACTAACTCAACATGCCTGTGGGTATGTTCACCTGGAGCAAATCCTGCCTCCCCTCTCCCAAGATGTGGGCTTCATGTGTGTGGACCTCTTTTTCTGAGAGGCAGGATTTGAAGGTGCTGTGTAGGACATGGCACGTAAAGGCACCATAGACCCTTAGGTACGGTAGGTTTTCAGGAGCAGGATCTTTCTTCTTGTTGCTAGATACCAACAACTTGCCTTTTGTTCAAAACAGAGTAAAGTACATTTTATCTTGGACAATTACAATCTCCTAAAATTACATTCATTTGAAAAAAAGGTAGAACTTAACATCACACACAAGAGCTAACAGGGCTGTTCAAAAAGGCCAAGAGGTACAACATGTTCAAAATAACACTGTAAAAGGAAGAATTTTAGGAGAAAGCTGCCAAATGTCTCTTGCAGATAGTGCATGGAACGGGTCGTTTTATTCAGTACCATACAACACTTATGCAGAAAAAAGAGTTTAGTGTTTGCATCACTTCTTTTTCTTTGTAAGTACGGAAATTGTAAAAGAATAAACCTGCTTTAATATTTTTAAGTGAATTCTATTTTTACTGATAGCTCTTCTATTGTGATGATCTTAGAAGTTTTCCAGTGAAGTGGTTGCCCTGCAAGAGATTGTAGCCAGCAGAGTAGGGAGTTCCTTTACAGTTTTGGTTCTCTTAGGATCAGGCATCTACTTCCAAAAGCTAGCAGTCTCTGCAGGCACCAAAAGATCAGCAACCTCCAAATGATTTCAGACAAATCGCCGTTTTGTGTCAGAAGAGGCTAGAGGGGATGTTCAGAGCAGCATATTAAATATAAAGCAGATAAAACATCCCACGTTTGCCAGGGTTGGCACATTCCTTTCTCCTGTTTTGTTCCCAGTTAAACATTATAGGTTTGTGACTTTGACTCAAAGTGCACTGGACATACTTTTTTCATTTTCTTTTCTTAAAAAAAAAAAAAAATTACAAAAAGAAGCCAATGAGGTGAAGGTGAGGAAAGATATAATCAAAGGAACTACTGAGGGAAGGTGAAGGGAGAAGGAAAGTCAATACCAGAGGAGGAAGATACTGAAAAGAACAAACATTTTTAACCGAGCGAGATACACAGGTGCTGACTGGCTTCGGGTGCCTGGAGCTGCTGGGGTGGGAAAGGTGATCCCTCACCTCATTCACCAGCCTTCGGGATCTCCTGACAGAGACATCTCTGGCTGCAAGTCGAATCTGCCTGAGGTCGAGCTGGCTACTCACATCCTCAAATTCTGGCATCTAAGGGTTGCAAGAGTACAAGATGAGAAGGAAGGATGTGGGATAAGTTACATGTTATGCAAGCAATGATATTATCTGGTTAAAAAATCAGCCTAGCTCTCTCCAAGGTGCTCCAATCATAACAAAAGCTGTCTGTCATGGCCTGGCTGTATGCTGAGTTGGGCTGAGCCAGAGGCTGCACACCAAGCTTTCTGGGTACTGTGGCAGCAGAAGATGTTATCTCTAGAGCATCTCTTCTTTCTGACACCTAACATAAGACATTGAGATGGAAGGGACCTTGAAGAAGATCATTGTGTGTGTATCTCCACATTAAGGCAATATCTGCACCTTTAGCAAGAGAAGCTCCACAGGACTCTTGCCAGTCTCTTCCAGAGCTGTTGGAAAGACTCTTCCTAATACATGACTCGAATCTTCTCTGCTGCCAGCTTTTTCATGTCCTTTTGGTTACGGGCATGGAAAACAGGTTGTTCCCTTCCTCTTTGCTGCAGCCTTTTATACACTGGAAGACTGTTACCGTGTCTCCCCTCAGTTTTCTCTTAAGAGCAAATAACCCCACTGTGTTCAATCTTTCCTCACAAGTCATGGTTTTTAGACCTCTGATTGTTCTCCTCCCTTTCCTCTGAACTCTCTCCAATTGGGCCATGCCTTTCGTGAAGCGCGATGCCTGCAGGAGAACACAATGCCCCGGGTGAGGCCTCCCTGGCACTCAGCAAAGTGCAAGCATTGCTTTATGAGTCTTGCAGACTCTACTTCTCTTTAAACATCGCAGTACGGCATTTGCCTTTTTCTCAGCTGCATACTATTGTCGATGTACGTTCAGCCTCTGATCCACAGCCCTTGGTCCTCTGGTTTCTTTTCTGCAGAGCTGCTATCCTGGAATTGTTCCCTCTTTGCTACTCGTGTAGGTTAATGCATGGGGTAGATGGAGCAAACACCTACTCCATCTCCCCCAGCTCCCAAATCCACTTAATGTCCATTTTACATTTTTCCCTCTTAATAGAGAGTCCATGAGTTGAGGGAGTGTTGAATATCAAAGGGATGGGATGAGGAATTTTTTAAAGTAACAAGGATAGAGTAGTGTGGCAGGCATGCAGCAGCAGGAAGTAGTACATTGGTCTGGGTTAGGTAGTAAAATGTTGGACTTTGCTCTCGTTAATGGTTCTTCCTTTGAAAATCGAAAGAACTTAAGCTGCAGGAAAACAAACTGAAGTACCCAGTTATTTCTTTAGGCTTCTGGGTGTTTTCCTCAAGCTGGTGCCTCTCTTGCAATTTGTTTTTTTTTCCATTTCAGAGGTAAGACATACTCATAGATTTTATGGGTTGAGGCTGCTTTCTGAGGAGACTGCTCCAACATGATGCTGGTCAATGACTAGACAATACACACGACAGGAATGATTATCTGGAGGTTTTGGCATAAATCATTTACTGGCGTTCCAAGCAGGTCATTCCTTATCTCCTTCTTTTTTTACCACGATAGATTATTTATCTCAAAATCTTTTCTGATTGTTACGGAGTATGCTTGGAAGCATACTTATATTTTACTGTAAGCGGAGGGATATATTTAGGGGAAATTTTTTCGTGCGAGCTGCCCAGCCAGAGAACATGATGGTTCAGCTTCAAGTTGCCTGACTGAGGCAACGGCTCCTACCAGGGGAGTCGGCACATCAAAATGTTGCTTTCTCTGGCAGAATAATGGAGATCTGGTACAGCACCTTCTAATTTTTCAAGCAGCACAAAGTGCAATTCCAAATTAACCAGCACACCTCCACCTTAATTTTTCATTTTACTTAACCTCTCTGTGTCTGTTTCCCCATCTGTAAAGCTGAGATAATACTTGCCTACCTCACAGGGATGTTATGAGGATTAATTAATTGATGTTTGTACAGTGCTTTGAATATGCAAAGCGCTATATGTGCTAAGTATTATTATTTAGTTTAAACGCAGCCGAACAGGTTTTGAATGCTGGGAGAGAGCTCTGTCAGTGACACCAATCTATCACAGTGTGCCTAATGACACGGCTTTGGGAACCAGACAGGCAATTTTCTCATTCTGTGCCATGATTAGCTGATATCAATAACCAAAAAAAAACCAAGCCCCTTTGCAAGGACTGCAGAGATTGACCGCTATGGGATCACTGAAGAAATCCCAATCCAAATATCTCATGATGAGATCAACCGGTGGCAAATGGATCATTCTCAAAAATCACCAAGCTCAGATGGGAATTTGGAGTATCTGTAGGGCTGGAAGAACACCGTAGGGCATTGTCTGACTTCAGAGCATGAATAAATATGAACAAAATATTTAGGGGGGATGTCTTTCTATTTAGTGTGGCATTCAGCTCAGCTTTTGCAGACATAGCTGAGAGCATCACCTGTCCCCCTGCAGGTGTGCAAAAGGTCTCCAAGTTGGTGTTTGTTCTGGTGTGCTGTGGTGGCCCCAGCAGCAAAGGGGACTGTCAAGCTGAAGGTAGAAAAAGCTGGTTAAGGACTGGTAATATGGGGTGTATATATATGCACTGGGGAAGAGGGACTTCTTCCAAGAAATACAGGGAGCTACTCTATAATTTTTCTCTTGGCCACAGTTTTATTTTGGTTTTAGTAGTTCTTATTCAAATTCATCAGGGGTAATTAATGAAAGATATAGGAAGGCCAGCACACACCTAGGATCCTCTGTTTGTCGCTTGAATTATGTTGAGCTGTTTGGTCTGTTGGTTCACTACCTCAAGCCTAGTGCAGTATTGTCATCCTTTGCTTTACAACACAGTCATTATATCCCTAAACCACATTGTGATACACTGTGGCTTCTGTTTACGACTCCCGAAACTCCCACTCCATATATCACCTGCCATAAAACCCATCAAACTGCTGCTAGTAAAATGGTGCACAGTGGTCTAAGTAGGAGCCAGGCAAATCGTGTGATACCCTACTGTGGTTAATGAGAGTGAAAATGTGGTTAGGATTTTATTCAGGCGATGTTCATTTGCAGGGCCATTGTAGTGAGGTGGCAAAGAAAAGACTCTTTTGTTAACCTGAATGACAATATATTTTCTATTGTACGAAGTAGCTGAATGCAGAGTTTGCCAAGTTATACATCAATTGTAAATAAGTCAAACTGTGACCTTGAATGGCTACATTTTTATTGCTTGGGGGGGCTTGAAAACTAATTAATACACTGAGATGTTATAACGACCATATGAAACCTGTTCCAGGAATTTAAGCCATTGCAGAGCGGTTCAAACCAGTCGTAGACAACTACGAAAATATGAAAAATAATCTAGATGTGTGTCTCAGGAAGACTTGTGATTTTTTTTTCTTACTTTCTGTTTGAGAGCTGTTGGGATGGATGTGCCGTTCGATTGTCTAGAGTTATAGAGGAAGCAGAAATTCTGCTGGAGGTCTGCTCCATCCTGCAGATCCCAAATGATAACACTGAGCCCATCTCCAGCTGAGTGGTGAAGGATGCTCCCAATTTAATAAATGCTTTTAGCACTTGTTTTGGGCTGAACCCAAGGTATAAACCTTCCCCTCTCCTCCCTTCTCCTTCCACCTGGGGTTATGGAGGGAGACCGGGGCATGTGGGACCAACTCGTGGTCAGGGTGGCCATAGGAACCTGTTGTGGACGTGGCCAGTGAGGCCATAAGGTGAGCCGAAGCTCTCAGCAGTAGGCTTTCTGCCCTCCTGCAGCAAAAAGACACAAGTTTAATTGCACAGTCCAAAGGCACACTGTAGTTTCACAAGATGCTTAAGCACTCAGGCAATCTTAAATATGATAAAAAAAAAGCCACTGGGGCAACAGAACTTTTCACGTGCTTAAAACAAAGCATATGATAAACCCCCCTCCTTGTTATGTCCTGAACGATGTAAAAATTGTCAAAAGTGGTGTCAGTTGATTACTTTCCACAGTCTTCATATTTCTACTTGCAGTTATCTCATTCATTAAAGTGCGATGGAGGTTTTTTTTGTTTGTAGTTGGTTGATTTTCCCCCTATTTTTAATTACAAGACCACATCTTCAGTGATATACCACTTGAAGACCAAGAAATTGAGTTTTGCTTTAGATTGAAATTTTACATACATTTTGCCTTAGGTAAAAAGTTGATTTCCCCTCCCCAGCCAATGGAAAGTAAATTAAGGAGGGCGTGTAAAACAAAACCAAAAATTTGTAGCTATGTTGTGCGTTTTTTGGCTGTTTCTGCTGTTGTACAAAAAAAAAAAAAAAAAAATTACATTAAATTAAAAAGGCCCATTTATAAAACAAGCATTTTGTAGGCAAAAAGGAAATGCAACCATAATAAAATTGTCAGTCTCAGCGGAATGACTGTATTGTACTGGGCTTTCGAAGAAAATCAGGCTGGCTCCTTCAGAGGAAATCTGATTTCAATTTAAGAGTCTTATTGAGAAAAACAGCACCACAAAAGGGGAAATTAAACCATAAAAAGTGCATTAAGATAACGTTAAGGATCTAACTTGCCACCACAAAAAACAAAGCAGTCTGAAGTTGAGATAGAAACTTTATCCTTAGCGTGTCCTCCTGCATCAAAGTATCGCAGATGCCACCTTTAGAAGTGGTGGGAGGGAATAGGACGTGTGCAGAAACTGCAGCAGGATTGTTAAGAAAGACACTACATAAAGATGGCATCTTCTCACATCACAGATCATCTCCTATGTGAATTGTGAGTCACAGCTACTTAATCTACTGAATGAAGGAAGTTTTTAGTGTTGGGCTTTTGGGTTTTTTTTTCTCCCTGGCCAGCTTAGTGAAACTGGTACAGCCATAGGGAGGGAGCTGGATTATTTTGTGGCTCATGCAGCACTAAGAGATTAAAACCTTAAAAAAAACAGAAGACATGTTAATTTGATACTTTTCTGGTGTACAAGTCTTTAGAATGGCTAATTTTGTGCAGGTGTGGCTAAAGGTGAACGTTGAGTGAGTTCAAGGCCATGAGTATTCTGTTGAAGCACAAGCTGTAGACTAAAAGTTAGCTAAGGAGTGGTGACCACATTGGTGGTCATGTCTACAGAAAATATTTTTTCTCCTCTTTCCCACACACCAAGGCATAGAAGGATTGGGTGGTATGAGGTTTTGGCTGCTGAGTATCCCTTAACTACATGAACCACTTTATTCAGCTACCTCAAAACGCTTCCTACAACTTGGGAAATACAGAAGTGCCTTCCTGAAACAGCTGCTGGGAAGAGTTTAGGTGTCTTAGTTTCTGCCATGAAGTAGGGAAGCAAATAGTGACTTCTTAAGATCTTTTCATACTTTTAAAATGCTTTCACTAGGATTAGATTTTATCCAGGTTTTGACCTGGAATGCACCTATCCTACCTGAGTGTTTTATATACATCTCGTGTGGAAAAGAAAACAGGTCTTTGTAAATGAGTTTAAAAAGGGAACTCAGATAAAGACACCATCACCTTGCAGCACGAGATGATGGGATGGATTTGCACAGGTATTGGCTTCAGCAGTGACCCCAGCTTCCGTGTGATTTGGGAACTCTGATCCCATGTCTGCACTACCACTGATGCAGCCTGTGTGTGTCAACAGTCTCTCTTCCATGTGCTTCGTGCAGGGGGAAAGCTGGTGTCCCGTTCTGTCCTGCCCTGAGGCATTAGATTCTTAAAAATATGGACCTACAGCCTGTAGTCACTATGGGAGTCAGACTCCCTAGATGTCACTGGGACTTCTGGCAGAGGGAAACCTGACAAGCTTGGTAGAACATCTAGAAATTGGAGGAAGTTTTGCAGAGAGCAGAAACATAAACAAAAATAAATAAAACATAAACATAACCCCCTAAACTGAAACATATTCATGCATTTACAATCATCAAAATCCCAGGTTAGGCAGATGAAAGAGATTTCAGTGTGTTACAAGTCATAGCAATAATAGCCTTGGGACATTGGCTGGTCTATTCTATTATGTAAAAGTCTCGCAGCCTTGTAATGGTTCCACAGATTAAGAAGTGCTATGTACCAGCTCTAAATATTTCTTTGAATTAAGACTTTCTGCTTCGAACTGAACTCTCCGCTGAATATGATGGTATAATAGGGTGCCCTGTTCCATCTGTGTAAATAACACAGGGAGATTTTCTCTTGTTGAAATACCTGCGTTAAAAAAAAAAAAAAAAAGGCAGCAATAACTTGAGACTTCAAAGGTCTAACTTCAAAAGATTTCTTGCATTCTGCTTGACGGGACAGCATCTTATGCACACATGCTTTTTCACTGCTAAATGCCTTAATAATGAGCTTGGGTTCAGATTTTGTGAATCAGAGCCAAGTAACTCGGTTTTATTATATTTGCTGGGAAATGAACTAGCTCTGGGTAATTAGGAAAGCAATTTTATTAGCATCTATTTCATAAAGATTGTTTTTTAATCAGAGTCAGAACTTACTAGAAATGATTCTTTTCATTTTATTGCACGAGTTCTCTTAAACGGTGCAGGCCGCCATGGGTCTTAACCCACAGCAAGCTCGGCACACTCGAGGCAGCGGTATCGCTATTAATCTGTAACGACGTTATAAACTAACCCTAGGATGGTAGTCCCCTAAATAACCCTGCAGAAGCTAATAATTACTGTAGGGTGGTTTACTGCATGATGCCACCCTAGGGCTACATTATAACTGTCCATGCATTCGTGCACCATAAAGAAGACAGGATGCAAGGAGGCCACTTTCCTCTGCATCTCAAAACAAAGAGAAGCCATCTCAAGGCCATGAGGAGGGCAGGAGGATGAGTTAGGAGCGGGATGTAGAGGTACAGAGGTAAGGTAACGTAGGGACTGGGAGAGATGAGTTTGGTTTGATTCTGTCTGGACTTCATTTTCATTTCTTATAAGGAGGTCTTGACACTAAATAAGTGATGGTGCTGGGAGAAGAAGTGGTAGTGTGAGCAAAGACCTGTAGGGCATCTTTCCTCTTTCTGGAGGTGCTTTCATAGAAAAGGGAGACGTCACTGTACCCAGCAAAGGGACAATAGCTGGTGGGTTTGGTTCACTGGCCAAACTGGGAGGGAAAAATAATAAAAATGTCAGGCTTAAGATAATCATCATGGGAAAACATACAACAAAGGCCCTGTTTTCTGAGAGAAACAGGAAGATAAGAGAGGGTTTTATTCAGCTGAATGAAAAGTTTTGTTATCATTTCAAAATCCTCTTATCTTGTGCTGGCAAATTTCTAAGCACAAAAGTTTATTTCAAAATGAAAAATTGAAATGCTGTTTTTTGAAAGGGGTTTCAGAAAACATAAAATTTTTGTGTGATATGTTTTCAAAGTTACTTAGTGAACTTCACCTAAAATTGCAAATATCTTCGGTTCCTTGAAATTTCCTTTTTTTTGGTGAATGAAAGGATAACAAGGTTAAGATGTTCTTAACTGCAAGCATCTACACATCACAGGTAGTAGGTGGGCCTTCTAGCGCTTTTGTTTTGGAGCTCTGTGGTCATTACTGAGCAGAGTGGACTTGACTGTGACATATCCAGGAGAGTAATAAAAATAAGTGTCTTTCAAATAAGAACACAAGAATAAGTATAAATTATCTCAGACAAACTCTGAGTTAGAGGCGGTAGCAGGACAAGATTTGGATTCATTCTTGTATCTGATCTTGTTTCTTGCAAGAATAAGTTCATAGTAGATTAGTAGTAACAATGGAATGGGTGATAGTTTAATGGAAAGAGTGGGAGGATCTTTTATGCAAAAGGAGTGGGCTGAACTTCCAGAGGCGCTCGGTGGGGCCACCCACGTACCCACAGCACGTAGCCTGCCCTTTCAAAACAGCAGGCATCTGGAAAAAGGCGATTACCTGCCTGGCTCCCTCACCTCCAGGGATTTGCAGGTGCTGCAGTCATAAAGTTTCTAAATTTGGTCTGGCATAGAGACTCTGGAAAGGAGACAAGAGTTGGGAGGAGAGATGTCCCTTTCAGTCTGGGCATCTGTGCAGAGAGGAGAAAATCCTCCTGCATTGTGCTCAGCCAGCTCCAGAGAAAAGCAGCCGGTACCAAATCTGGAGCTTGACCTGAACCTGCTCGTATTTTGGAGGCCTTCAGGGGGTTTGTTTGAGGCCAAATCAGTATGAGATCAAGGAGAAAGCTTATACCAGTTTTGAATTGCCTGAACAAAGCAAAAGGCTTTTAGGACTGAAAAGGGAGAAACATATGTTACACAGGAGAAAAACATCTTATCGGGAAGAACATGGAGAGAGTGAAGTGACTAATGATGAGCTTTCTGAGACTTTGCCACAAAAATTTTATAAAAGGAGGATCCTGAAACCCTTTCAGATGACTGTAGAGTGATCTCATTCTCCAGGCAGAGAAAGATTATAAATGAGGGTATATTTTCCAACTTTTTTTTTTTTTTTTTTTATACATTACAAAGCTTGTTTCATTTGGACAACATAATTTAACCTGCCCTCAGTTATCTTGGTGTCAAAACTCGCATCGCAAGAGAGAGATTCAAGTGAAAGGTCTTAGGTAGGGATGCCTTCTGTCTTCATCTGGTGGTAACTGTGGTCCTCCACAGTTGATGGCTGCAAACTCCATGGGTAAAGGTCAAGGCCAAACGGTTGTAAGAAAGAGAAGAGAAGCAAAAGAGCAAGAAAATGAAGGAAAGAGGAAAGAAGCAAGTTCTTCTTCCCCCAGGGCATGCAGCAGGGACAGCCTCTGCTGCTCTCTTCTCCCAAAGTTTGAGTGCTTCACTTTGCATCCCAAACAGAAAAGTATTTTCATTCCCATATCCATCCGTCCATGCATATATATAACAGTATATGTAGGCACACCCACACACGAAGGACAGCAATCACTTTTATTCCTTCGTTCTGCAGTCATCAGTAAATTTAGTATATTCATGTGAATAGTTTAAGGAAGATGTCCTGTGATCATAGTGAAAGGGAAAATATATCCAGAAGATGATCCAGTGTGCGTAAAAATAAACAGTTTGATTGCTTTTACAGGCTCTTCTTTTGTGCAAGGGAAGAGAAACGCAGAAAAATTGCCACCTTTCATCATGTAGGACAAGGGGGCCCAGGTGACACCCTGATCAGGTGTGCATGCATAATCATTCCAAAAATAATCACCCTTTTGAATAATTTCACCCCAAATCTTGCAGCTTCAACTTATTCTCTGTAAGTGACTCATAAATCTTTGCCGTGAATGTGAATCAAGTTTCAGAGCCGCAGGCTCGGGAGCTTGTTGGATTTATTCAACTTTAGTCTTTATTTATAGACATAAAAGTGTATTATTGGTTGTAACATCCAAACAAAGGAAAACAGATTGTAAGCATCCATTAACATTTTCCCAAAAGGGAAATCTAGAGTTTCTCTTGGGTCTTTCAGTCTCTCCCTTGTAATATTAAGATGATGTCATAAACTCATAATTACTTTGTGATGCTCTTATGTACTCTGTAGTTGCTTGTTCAGAGACGGTTATTTTTTTTCCAAATGGAAAAACTGAACAATACAAACAGGTGGAATGAAGCAGATTGGTCTTTGGTGGTTTAAGGTTTGAAGGACCCCAACATTTTTATTTCACACTACTGCACTAATTTTCTCTGGTATACACAAGAACACAGGTGTTTTATGGAGTGCTACTAAAAAATATTTCCTTAATATTCAGATACGGGATGCAAACCTTTTATAAACACTTTATAATGACAGGAGCAAAGAACAAGTTGGGAAGTAGTAGTTTTCAGAAGATGGAGTGTTTACTGCTGAATCGGTCCGTAACCTGTCCAGGTTCCTTCCAAGAAAGTCTGTCTCTGAATTAGTGGTGGATTTGTGATTTATTATTACCATGAGAAACCCAGATTGCAAAAAAAATGTATGAGTGTATGTATGTGGAGGGGAGAGAGGAAGGAGCCAACCCGCGAATCTGAGGAACTCCAGCCCCTGACAGATGCAGGAGTGAAGGATGGAGCAGTGCAAGGGGCTGGGCATGTGCCGTGGAGATTTTCCTGAGTGTGGGACTTCCTAGGTACATCTGGAATTGCTCCTTGTTTGAGGGTATAGGGCAGAAATTTGTTTCAGAGCCACATTTATCCTGTAACATTTTTGACTTGTAAAAGAGCCTGATGGAGTGCTGACTGAGTAACTTGAAATGAATAATTGATCTGGCTTTCTTTTTCCTTCTCATGGAAAAGCTGTGAGTAGATGCTGATTTCCTCAGATTTATTTGTTATTCAGAAATATCTAATACATTTCTACAATTTTTTTTTTTTGTTTGTTTTGTTCTCCACTCCATCGATTATGTTTCCCAGGGTGTGGCTCGGGCAGTACATCAGGGTAAAAGCACAACTCCAGTGTTAGAGGTCGTGGTTGTTACCTCGCTGGCAGCACACAGGGCGGTCCCCTCCTCCCTGGGACACCAGCAGGGCAGACAAGGGTGGGACAGGACCTTCTGCATGCACATCAGGTAGATTGGGTTAATCTGTCATGGATTAGCCACGGGGTTTTGCAAACCTTGCTGGGACTGGAGTTCTGGGAAATGCATTACTTGGTGCAGTCAGTGAGATAATAAACTCTTTCTTACTGTTTGCTGCCCTAGTCTGGAGAAAGGTACAAACACTTCTCGTGCAAAGATGTGTAAATCCCTCTCTCTGGCAACACCTGCGAGTTTTGAGGAAAACTTTTCTGCAGGTTGATTTGCTCGGTGGAGGCGCACAGATAAAAGAAAACCCTTTCTGAAAGCTGGTGAGAATATTCAGGAGTGTATTTTGTTCCCAGTACTCAGTCAAAGCTAAGCTGATGGAGAAGAGAAAAATCTCTTCCTTCCTTCCTCAGCAAGGAGCATAAATATCTATTTCAAACAAGCCTTTAAGGATCTAAGGTTTCTTATTACTGGTTGCTAACCATATTAATTTCTGACCTCTTCTGCTTGACTAGCTGCAGACCCATTCAATGACCCTTTAGGATTCCAATGCTGTGATTTATGTCCTAGCCCAGATTTCTGTGAATTACTGAGCCTCTGACAGAATTCGAAGCTGGCCTTTTTTATTTCCCCTCTGCAGCTTTCCATACTTCTCCCTTCCTGGTGCTTCATTTAAACTCAATGGATATAAGTTTAACCATTCTTTTCAGCTCCACATAGACATTTCTAATACAGTCTCCTGTGTCCTACATGAACAGAACAGGACTCAACTCTGATGAGTTAGTTTCGTTTCTCTCAGAATTTCCTTATGGACTTCTGGATTGTCTGTGCTTTTTATTTTGGGTATGTAGTTGTTTCTTAAGTGAGATCCATTACAGAGTATTTAAAAGTCGTCTTTCCACATTCATCATGACTTACCTGCCTACTCAGAGAATTACATTTTTCTTGTCTTTGTACGTCACTTTGCTACCTGAGGATTGCTTGGTTTTACCTTGCTGCGGATTGTTCGGGGTCCTGAGGAGAGCAGATTCCAACTCAGTATAGTCTTTGATTCAATCTTATATCTCCAAATTAAACCCAGATCTACAAAGACAGACCTGACACTGCACAAGTGGGTGGGAGGAGATGTGTAAAGGCACCAGAAGTCCACTTGCGCTCTGGTCATTTCCTGGTCAGGAAAAGTCTTGTGTAAAGGTATCTCTGGAAAGAAGCTTCTTGCTAAATTCAGCCAGTTGCTGAAGGCTCTAGTGGTGAAGCAGCTGCACTCCGGCACCTCCCTGAGCTGGGCTGGTCACAGGCTGCTGCTTCACAGCAGCTTTGCTCAAAATCAGGATTTCCAATTTCCTTTGCATTCCCTCTCAGCCCGTGGTGTTGTCGACAGGCTCAGAAAGGTCGCCAGAGTTTGAGAAGGGGCAAGGGTAGCTTTACTTAAAATCTCCCAGTGCTTCAAGCTCCTCTTGTGCCAGGAAAGAGGAAAGGATAGGAAATTTAACTTAATATTTCTGAACCTTAAATAGGTTGCCCCATCTAGATTCCTTACTGACATAAGACTTACTCAGGGCATGTCTGAAAGCTAAGATTGATTGCTTTGAGTTACCTTCATGTACATATATCTCTGTTTTCCCTCTCTTAATGTGATCTCACTTTTTTTTCCCCTCTCTAGATCACTTTCTTTGAAAAGTACTGCTGTCTGGTGCCGCACTGGCCAGCCCTGATAACAAAACTGTTACACCGTTGTCCAGGACTCTCCCTGAACTTGTTGCTCTTTACTCGGGAGTTTCTCTGATACCAGAATCCCTGCTCCTGTCTGTGAGGACATGGGATTGTTCTCATTTGGGTGTGGATGTGAGCCCATCTTTTATTGTCGGTGGGAAGGATGGAAGTGGGCTTAGAAATATTAGCTGATTTTGCCTTTCCTAGAGTTTCCCCCTCCCCAGTTCTTTACTAGACCTTTATCAAAACGCTGTGTGTACAGAGCAGCTATTTCTTCAGTGACCCGGGAGCCGGGCACTGTGTATTGTTCAGATGAGAATAGCAGTGCATGTTCGAGGGAATCTTTTTGTCACTATGGTGATGTGCCAACCCAAATAGATGCTATTTTACTGTTAGAGATTAAAAACTTACAGATTCTGAGGTGGAATTTTACTTCTGTCTGTTCATTTAAGATTTAGCCTGGAGTATTAATATAAAATTTAAAATTGTGTCCTCTTCACTGAAATCCAGTGTGGTTACAAGGTTCTAATAAATATTATGTCCTTCCATCATGCAATTAAAATTTTCCACCTCATTTCACAATGCAAAACACTCACATGTTGTCAATCATTTTGAAACATGATTTTTTGACATCATGTAATTTCACTTCATTTTTCAGACAGACATCACACCAGGAAATTATATAAGAAAGGATCCTATTATATCTTTATTTTTCCACCAAATTTCACCTTCAAATACAGACATTTGTGTACATTTCAGTAATTCTGACAGTAAACTTTCAAGGAGAAACGAATGGCATCTACAGAGCCGGAGATCAGCATATGGAGTTTGCTGCTCTTCAGAGACTGCGGCTCGGGCGCAGGCACCTGGTTAGGAACCGCTGGTGTAGCCACGGGAAGTTTACAAGTCTTGATGCACGAAGTGAAAAGGTTGCTGCTTGAAACAGATACCACCTGGGAGGCAGGGAGGGAAACATATGCATGTTTTTGAACTTTCCTGTGTTTAACAGTTAGCAGACACTAATGAATTGCCAAACAGCCCTGATTTAAAATGTACTAGTCAAAAGCAAGGCTACCTGCTGCTTGTCAGGTAGTCCACCTGTTCACGAAACCAAAGTGCCCCTGCCCTGTGCCAAGAGGAAAAGCTGCTGCTGTTTCCAACCTCTGCTCTGGGCTCGGTGTGTGTGTCTCAGTGCGTTGCTTCCTATCATGCGAGTCAGAAATTCAGCATGCGATAGAATATCTCAGGCTCATTATATAGAAGCCTGGTATTAAGCAACAGATTTTGATCATAGTGGCGTGTAAATCTGGGGGAAATGCAGCCTGCAGAGTGCAATTTGGAATTTGTAACTGTGATCAGATACAGGCTGGCAAAATGAGAGAGGAGCAAACCAAGCATGTAGAAAGCCAGAAAAACCCTTTTGATTGTAGCTGGGTTAGCTTTCAGATACCCTTACCCGGTCTGTGACATTCTTGGAAATACACACCCTGTCCAAAAAAACCTCCTTACTGTCTCTCAGAGGTCTCAGCACATTGCTGGATGATGTCTGAATCTCCTCCATCCTTCTAGATTTAAATATTATGATGGGGACGTTGCTTCCAGGCACAGTGACGCCGATACCTTCCCCTAAAGGTCTGCCGGCTTGCACAACCATGCAGGCAGCTATTCTGCTAAGGGAGCAAGCAAACAGAGATGCTGACCTGCTAGTAAACCCATTGCAGCTGGTTTCAGGTTGAATGTTCAAAATTCCGCTCGTTGAAGTCTGTGCTAGACAGCCTGTGCTCGGGGAGTGCAGGTAAACCTACCCTCTTGCAGGCCAAGATACCAGGTTTGTTCTTGGGAGCCAGCAAAATTGTACCGGGTGGCCAGGAGCTGCATGTGTTTGAAAGTGCTACTTCTTGGTCTGCTGGGACCGTGTTGGGTTTTAGAGTTTCTGGTAGTGAGTTGCAATGTTGAGCTGACAATGATTTCCAGGCATCACATGCAGTCACGCAGACTCAGTAACCTAAAGGGGCTCACTTCTTGCATGTACTAGCCTGGCTTGTATCAGCACCAGTGTGGCCAGCAGCACTAGAGAACAGATCTGTACTCGGCACTGGTGATGCTATACCTTGAATACTGAGTTCAGTTTTGGGTCCCTCACTGCAAGAAGGACCCTGAGGTGCTGGAGCGGGTCCAGAGAAGGGCAATAAAGCTGGTGAAAGGTCTAGAGTACAGGTTTCATGAGAAGCAGCTCAGGGACCTGGGGTTGTTTAGCCTGGAAAAAAAGGAGGCTCAGAGGAGACCTTATTGCCCTCTACAACTTCCTGAAAGGAGGCTGTAGTGAGGTGGGGGTCAATCTCCTGAGTAACAAGTGATGGGACAAGAGGAAATAACCTCAGGTTGTGCCAAGGGAGGTTTACGTTGGATATTAGGAAAAATTTCTTCCCCAAAAGGGTTGTCAAGGCCTGGAATGGGCTGCCCAAGGAAGTGATGGAGTCATCATCCCTGGAGGGATTTAAAAAAGATGTATAGATGTGATGCTGAGGGACATGGTTTAGTGGTGACCTGGTGGTGCTGAGTTAACGGTCAGACTCGATGATCTTAAAGGTCTCTTCCAACCAAACTGATTCTATGATTCTTTGATTTGTTCTCTCCCTGACAAAATAGCTGCTACTTTGGTGAAACCAGGAAGAGCAGTGAGCAGTGCTGGAGATCAGCAGAAGAGACAACCACCTGACACGCTGCCGTGTGGGAGAGCATGGTGCTCCAGCAAAGCTCTGGTTCATGGGCAGGCATGGTCGGTGGAGATCGTTACTGAAGTTGTGATGGTGTCTGAAATAATCATGTGGCAAAAATAAACCTGCAAAGCTTACTCTAATGAGCATCTCAGCTGGTGTGGTGGGGGAAGTAAGGTGGTTTCTAGGGCAGCTGTGGCTAAAAAGGGGAAAACACCGATATGAAAGTTGGTACTGACTGAGAGCATAGAGCTGTGGGCTGGTGCTCCAGTTCCCCTCATCACTCAAGGCGGCCTTGTGAAAATTGGTGATGATGTGGTGGTAGAAGCAGAGGGAAAGCAAGCAAGCAGAAAATAATGAAGAACGAGAGAAGGTTGTTATCACCACTTCCTTCCTCAAACTGCAGAATAGCTTGGGGCTGAGATTCAATAGGAAGTTACTGCAGCAGAAAAAGCTCCCACCCATCAGCTGAGCTGCACTTGCCGGTTCTGCACATCCTCTTAGCCTGCAACAGTTGTAAAGTAAAATGGTTTCGCTTGTATTTTTTTTTCCTTTGAGGTTTAGACTTGCTTGCAATCCCTTGCCCTTGGCATGGGTTCAGTGAGTACACACAGTCCCTGGCAGTGACCCCAGCTCAGCTGCGGGGCTGTGCAGTGGGTCAGGGAACTGCATGTTAGGATGGTGCATTTTCAGCCTTAAAATTAGCCCCATTTTTATTAACATCAGCTCTCAGTGGTCAGATTGGTTTCACTGCAGAGACACGGTGAAGTAAATACTCTCGTGTAAGCGTGATGCAAATGACTTCTCCTGGCTTGATCCCGAAATCGCTGGGGTGTGCCACATAAAAACACGTGAAAAATTAGTCTAATGAATGACAAGATAGACCTTTCAAGGAGTTTCTTAAGAGTTTAACATGAAACATGCACTTTTCTTGAATTGGGGCAAGGGTGCCAAGCTCCTCGCAAAGTCACCAGCCCCCCCCTCACCGTGAGCACACACTCAAGGCATGAGCAGCGTCTGGGGAGCCAGGTTCTCGTGCATGAGCACAGCCCTGTGATTTGCAGAGGGGGTGTTAATTCCGTCCTTCAAAGCAGGGAAATGATGAGGTAAGAAATCTTTCTGAATTTTGAATATATATATATGTACACACATATAAATATATATGAGATTATTCAAATGCAGCTTGAATATATTCTGCCTAATATGTACAGAGTTTTATCAATATTTCTTTGTTTATTCTCTTTCATGCCAGCTGCTTTCTTTATATATTTCCATTTTGTACATTTTTCAGAGTGATTGGATCATGTTGCACACACTTCTATTGAAATATTAAGTGTTTGCAATCCCCATTCATAGGCGCCAACTCTGTTATTATGATCCATCATTTCAAAATCCACATATCTGAAAAAAGAGAGCTTAGCTAGCCCTTGAGTAGCAGAGAGCATTAGACCCAAGGAATCTCATTCATCTTGTCAATAATCTATGGATTAACACCACCAAATTGTTTGTTTCGTTGGCATATCCTCATTGTATGATTTTAAACGAAACGACTGTGTGGAAACCCCAGCGAGGTGAGGTCTGATGAAGGCTAAGTTTGTACTGGTGTGAGCAGGGAAATAGAGGACTTCTCATTTGTGCCCAGCTCCTGGAGAACTTGTGATGGTCACAGTTTGGTTATGACCGATTTTTGTTAATTATCAGGATGCAGGATGCAAGAAATGAACCCTGTGACAGCCAGGGCTTCTTACTGGTGTTATACTGGGGAGGAGTTGCCCCTCCTGTGCTTGAGGTTTTTATTGCCAACCAGCCTGTCCAAGGACTCTTCCTTGGTCATTGCTTAAATATGATGTTTTTTGGTAACGAGGCTCTTTCCCCCGCAGTGGGATGTGTGAAGGTGGAGAAGTGATGGGTAGGACGAGGAGTTAAAGTCAGGTGCAGCACCTGCGGCATCCATACAAGGGGAAACAACATCCAGATTTGTGAATATTTATGATAAGGAAAAGCCCAGCACTGACAGGGACCCCAGTGCTGGTTGGGGCCGGATGATGGCCGCAGCAGACCATGGAGATGGTGCACAAGCATCAGCTTTGATGATGTGCCATTGGTGGGACTGCAGCGCTGCCACCGACAGCTTTTTAGGCAGTCTCTATTGTCTCCTCGTTAAAGTTCTGCACGGAAAGCATGGTGAACCCCACTGGCACCACACTGGCGTCCTCCGGGCTAGGCCAGTATGGGACAGACTGACCCTCCCACCACCAAAATCTTGCCCTGCCCTTTCTGCTCTTTCATGGCAGACCTGTCGGAGGGCACGAGGGCTGTGCGGGGCCTGCCGCCAGCCGGGCTTGGCGTGCCATTCATCACCGGCGACGGTCCGTGCCGCGGCATCGTCACCTAGCAACGGCCTGGCCACGGCAGGAGAGACTTTATATATATATATGTATTTTTTTTTTAACATAAAAATAAAGCAATCATTTAGAAATTTGCATTTTTATTTTAACAAACGAGAATATTTTGGTGGCAGGGTTGAAATTCAAAGCCGGAGACATTTTTGATTTGCATTCCTGTAACTCCAAGCACCAGAGCGATGGCTGCCTCGATGAGATGGAGCTATCCATTTTGTGTGTACCGGGGTTTAAAGTTGAGCCTGACATTGTGCAATTGCCTTACCCTGGTTTTTCTTCTTTTTTTCTTTTTTTTTTTCCCGACACGCGTGCTATAAAAATTAATATAGTTAAATTACAGGGCGGGCTTTTTTTTATGTAACTTCTACTTCTGAGCCTGAACTTTCCAGTCTGGTTTTTTTTTAATCAAAGGGAAGAAAAGGCAAAGAAGTGTATAAGCTCAAATTATTCGTTTCCTACTCTTTTAAACCACCTTTAAGACTGCAGAAGTCTACTGAACTCTATATTGGCAATTCACGGTGCGGCAACTCATTGCAAAATACGCTCGTTCGTTTTCACTGATTGAATTTACTGATTGTTAATGTGTCTAAAAGTGTTATGTACTTTTGAAGTAATCTCCTGCGAAAGGATTTATAGGAAAGACTATTTAAATGTCATAGCTTTTTGTCTCTTGTTATGACAGTATTATTGAGTAAATAGTTTAATTTTAGTGCTCTAGTTAAAAAAAATCTATAATGACCGTCACATAAATCGTTTGCTTTTTTTATTTCTATATTTAGTTCCCTCCACAGAGACTGGAGTTGAAAATAGGCTAGTACCTAAGACATGAATTCTGTTAAATATTAAAGAGATCTCATCAATGATTTTATTAGTCTCAGTACTCAGTGAAGGCCACACTGACATCCAAAGTCTAATGATTTTTTTTATATATTTCAAGCTGCGTACTGCACCTTTAAATATTGAACAATATTGAAAAATATAGAAGTACTTTTTTGTATATTAGCTTTAGGCAGAACTGTTGTATGATTTCCACTCCTTTCATGACATTGTAATGATGTTACCACATACAACTTTATCTTGCATGAAAAGGTGAAGTCATGAGTGATTTCTCCAATTTAAAAGCACTCAACCCTCACAGTGCTAGAAATGAATATTTTGCATATATTCATGCAACAATGATTCAATTTAAGATTTCTATTTTCAAACATTGCTTGAAACCTTCGGTATGTTAGTAGTAAAATTGCCAAAATGTGTAATAAGATTTATTATAGATGAGTAGCATTTTATTTAGTATTTCATGTTAACACGCTTTTAGGGTTACCCTGGTTTAGCAGAAGAATTCATCTTTCTTTTCTAATCAGAGCTAACACTTTATTGTATTATTAAGATACACTTACTGTGCAATTGTGTATCGCTGTAGGAGCAGAGTTTTCTCCTCCTGGCAAACCTGCGCCTGGTCGATGCGCACACGGCGCCTGCCTCCCTCACCCCAACCCCACCGCTCGGTACTCGCTTTCATTTTATTCCGGTTTTTAGTTTTCCATCTTGAACTGCCGGTGCTGCCAGCGGCAAACCCTGTCCCGGGAGCTACCAGCCCAATGATGAAAATGCAAATCACTTTAGTGGCTGAGTTTGTTACGGAGCTTCTGTTTGTAGCTTCACTTTCATCATCTGTCCATTGCGCTGTTTGTCGTGGAGCTAATAGGTCGAAGCCGCCATTTCTCTGAGCGTCTGTGGCCAGAATGCGCGTGTTGATGCATTTTGCAAAATGCTCCTTGGCGCCGAAGCCACCCGGTATTGATTTCAAGGCTTTGTGTTGAGGGGTTGGGGGCCGCACGAATTCCGGCTAAGTCCATGGGAGAGAAAGCTGTAGAGCAGATGATTAACCTAAAGCAACCCGTACTTTGTTTCTGCTCCTTCACCGCCTTGTTTGTGGTCTGGGCCAGGTTACATCCCTGCTAAAGGAGCATCATCGTGCATACAAAAGTCTGATGTTTTCATGAGTTTGGTGATAATGGAGCGGTAAGACCAGGCTTGAAAAATTCCTGACATTTTGATCGTCTGACCAAGGTCTAAATCCTGGTGCCTTTTTTGCCTCCAACAATCCCTTCACACTTAGTCTCAGCGCAGCCACTTGCAGAATGAAACGCCACATCCCACAGGTAAGGGGCTCATCCTGTGGGGAAAAAACAGCATGAAAATGTAATCGCGAGGGCTGTGTGGTGATGAGCTGCCACACTGCAGTGAGAAATAGGTTTACATCTTTTAAAAGTTGTAACCCGGCATGGATGAGCTGGCGTCGTCCCCCCCGCCTTGCACGTTCACGTTTGATTCGCAAACAGAAAGAGATGATCTGCTGTTAGGAAAGATTTCTCTTTGACTGGGAAGCTGGAGATGGTAGTGAGAGTGGCTTTCATAGATGAAAATAATTGTACACTTTTTGTATTATTATTTTTGGCACAGAGCTAGCGTTTCAGCTTTCCAGCGTATTACATCATTACATTGTATAATGCATCATAATGATAGAGTGAATGGAAACGAAGAAATGCCAGCTTCTGTTGCAAGTTTAAAGACAGACACACATTTTCAGCTGGGAAAGCTGCTGTTCAGCTAAGTGTTTTCCTAGATGAAACAAAGCTGCAATCCCACTTGGCATTCGCATTAATTGTGGACTTGCCAACAGGCCAGTTTCACTGGTGTATAAATTAGTGGAGAATTATTCAACTCATCTCAATAACTAAGAGAATATCCTCATAAAGCTTGTTGAGCTGTAAGACATTCCCCCTCCCCCCGCCCCTCCCCAGTTTTCCAGGGTTTTTTGCACCCTATACTTAGAAAAATCACAGAATTTGCATCCTGTTCCAGAAAAAAAAAAAAAGGCCAAAAAACCCCATACAAAGAAAGGCATCAAATATATTGATAGCCCAGCAGAGCAATGTGGTGACTATCTGCATAAAATAGCAAGTTTGTATTGATTGGAAACTGTCCAAATTAAGAGGGAATTTTCTGGTTTGTTGTTTGAGTTTTGAGTTTGGGTGTGGATTTGTTGTTTTTTTTTGTTTTGGTTTTTTTTTTTTGAAATTCAGCTAAAAATGAGAAGTGAAAGCGCATGTGAAATGTGCCTCGTTGCCAGCATCAGACACCCGACATTTTATGTCTCTCTGGCAAAACACGGACCCGGGAAGTGCAAACTTGCCCGAACTGTCCTGCCAACAGGCCTTCCTGACCTAAACGGGGGAATCACCTTTATGGTGACAGGATAATTTGATCTCTGTGCCATCTAATCCTTATTTTCTTTACGAAGGCTGCCAGCAAGGGTGCCAATTAGTGCCAATTGTGATGGTGGCTTTTGTGATGCAGACACCTGCCCACTAGGAATTGGACTGGTACCACCAACACACATATGCCACTAAACAGCTGTCAGATGGTAATGACTTTTTGGAGTAGAAGAAAAGGGCAGAATTTCATTCTGAAGGCAATTTTCTGAGAAATTTTTACAATTTTTCTCTTCTTTCTTTTCTCCTATAATTTTTTTTTTTTTTTTTTTGATATCTGAATTCCAGGCTCCTAATGATTAAGCAAAATGCGAATTTTTGAGGTATATCTCGTAGCACCAACTTCATACCAAAACCCACGTGGCCCAGAAGAATAAACGTAGAGTGAGAAATAATGATAATGATGTACTCATTATTCTAAATAATATTTTAAACCTGTTTTCTGAAATTCAGTCTTTATTTAGGTTACTTATCCCAGCAACAGACAAATGAAATGCTGTGTTTTCATTTATCACTCTTCTGAGACATGGCCTCTGTTTCATGGCTGAATTGAAATAATGAATTAAATGTAAACATCAAGCAATTTTAGAATTCCTTTTTTTTTTTTTTTTGACAGATTGACGTATTTGCAGCACTTTTGCAGCTCACGCCATGATAGGCATGATAGTTCAGGATCTCTTATGCTTTTAATTAATTCTCTTCTAATTTTCTACTGAATTGACCAGTCCCCACTTTGATGCCTAAATGGGGGAAGTTTACAAGCCTTCTTTACCCATAAGGAATTTTATGTGCATGTATACACTTGTTTAAGTATAAAGACATTTGTCTATGTAGACACATGCACCTTTCACTGTAACTTTTGGGATAATTCTGGTAATGTTGTCACGTATAGAGAGTCTTAGAATCATAGAATGGTAGGAATTGCAAGGGACCTCTGGAAACCATCGAGTCCAAGCTCCCTGCCAGAGCAGGATAATCCAGGGCAGTCCATGCAGGAAGATATTCAGGTGGGTTTTGAAAGTCTCTAGAGCAGCAGATTCCACAACCTCTCTGGGCATCCTGTTCCAGGCTCTGTCACCCTCACAGTAAATAAATTTTTCCTCGTGCTGAGGTGGAACTTCCAGTGTTCAACTTGTGACCACTGCCCCTCGTTCCGTCACAGGGCACCACTGAGAAGAGACTGGCTCCATTTAGAAGTCTTTGGACTTCTCAGTGGCAGGTAGCAGTTCCTGCTGTGCAGTGTCGGGGCTGTGTGAACCTCGTAGCTCGTGTAACGGGTCCATCGATGAGGTGCTGAGCACCGGTCAGCGTTAGTGACGTGGGCAGGAAGTGCAGGTAGCATTGCACAGGAGGTATTTGGCACTGTGTAAGAAGGAACCTTCAGCATTGTTAAGAGGATTCCTGTATCCTTTCCAAGCCTTGCGAATCACTGCCGAAAGCTCCCGACGCCTGATAGTCCAGCCAAAGGCCAGACGTTGGTAATTAGCGTGATCTTTCAGCGCTCAGCCAACACATACTGTTGGTTCAGCCTTTGCTCTGGCAGGTGTCGTACCTTGATTAGCCCAATTGCTTATTGGCATCAACTGCTAAACGTGGCTCCTGCTAGAAACCAACCCAAAGAAAGGCAGCCAAGCTTGGTACGTGGTGAGAGAAAATGGTTCGATGCTTTAAGGATGGCATCAAAATTGTTATCAACCTTTAGCAAACACAGTCACGTTTATATGAGGACACCATTGCCAAATATATATATACATAATACGTATGTAAAAAGGTTCATACAAAGGTTTTCAAGGGAAATAAAACTAGAACCAGTGCAGAGGGTCATTGCTTTTTATTAGCATTTGTTGCTGAGATGTGGGCCATCATTTCTTGTCACTGTTTCCAAGGAATGTAAAGCTCTGTTACAGTTCAGACCAGCTCACTTCTTGCCGTCCTGTCTGCTTCTTTTCCAATTATTCATTCCTCAAACGCTGATCATTTTAATGCAGCTCTAACTGGCTGTGGCCTCTGCCACAGAAAGGAGAGAGCTTACAGATGGCCTTGCAGCAGTTTCTGGGCTTGGTTGTGGACCATTCTCCCTGTCTGCTGGGAGAGCTGTGACCCGTGAGGAACGTTTCTGTAGTGTCAACAGAACATACTGTGAAATTTCACAGATTTGAAAGGAATAGCAACCAGGGCAACCAGAGCAACCAGAGCTCACAGGTTTGGGAGAGATAATAGCAAACGGATAGAGGTTTAATCAGCTGTTTTATTTTGTTGATAGCTTTCGACCATATTCTTTTCTCCACCAGTTAGCTTGTTAAGGGCTTTCAAAACATTCCCTCTACATCTTGGGGTTGCTCCAAGGCTGCTCAGTTAGACAGGACAACAACGGGACTCGGATTTTTGAAACTCTAAACCTTGACATAGTGTTCTGGCACCTGAGCTAACAGAACATCTTTACAAAACTCACAAATCCCAGCAGTTACTTTCACGACACTAATGGTCAGATTTTAGAAGGGCTCATCAGTAAGTTTTTTAATGCACAAGGCACATTATTCTTGAGTATGAAAATGCTCTGTACTAGATTATACTACTGGTTTTTTTGGTGGGAGAGTAGTTAGTTGTATGCCTGGGTAAGCAGTAAGTACAAAGTCCAGCCCATTATTCTATATGTTGCCCTCAAATAGAAGTCAAGGAACTCATTGAATTCAGCACATCTCATTACTGGGACTGAAGGGAGAACCCGTGCCACTACTACCAGGTATTATTTGTTAGTATTTTAAATGGTGCACATATGTTTTGGAATAGGCTATGACGTATTTCTTGCACATACTAACATAGATACCTCCTAATGAACATGTACCATGGGTTTTAACACATGCTAATCTTCAAAACATATGCAATATTAAAGGAAAATGTGGTAATTCTTTAAACACCCTATCATTGTGAATTCATATCATATTCATTGTAATAGCATTGATCAAAATGAATTCATTTGGTATTCATGTAGATGTCACATGTACTTCCATAGGTGTTTCATTGTAAATTAGCATTTCTCAGAGGACACTTAAAATAAAGTGTTACTGAAAGTTCTCATTACACATATTGCTGAGATTAGTACATTAAGGATCATGTACTTACATAGTACTAATGCATTTCTGCCACTGAAAATGCTGCATTACCCATTTCTGATATCTAGCAAATATCTAAAGCAATTTTGAGAATTACTGACATCCTGAAGGAAGTGGTACTTCTGTGATTAAATTGGTTTTGTGTGTTTCACTTTGGTTTACGAAAAAAAAAACCCGTGACAGATATACTTAAATGATTTTTTGATTTAAATGACTTCAGCATCAAGTGAAACAAAAAAAACCCAAACAAAACAAAACAAAAAAAAAAGCACCACATTTAATTAGAAAAGCAAATCCCAAATGTTGTAAATGCTTTTGGGTCTTCAAACTTGTCTCACAAAGCCAAATTAGCTGACTCTCTAAGTATGCTGCAGCACAAGCTTTCTCATGTATTTGCTTTCAGATTATTACTTCCTAAGAGAAAGACCAAAAGTTTTGTGGTCTCAGGCAGATAGATGCATTTCTGACATCTTGAATTGTCCGTTACAGCTTGTTTGGGCTGAAGTTATTTTTGAAAAGATAAAGTTTGAAGAAAGCTACAGAGCGTTTTATAAATAGCTGACAAAAGGTACGTTGCAGTAACTATAAAAGAGAGAGCATTGTTTGAGTTCTGAAACACTCCAAACCTGTCTGACAATGTTGTGGGTGTCTTCTGAAAAGGACTGATGCAATTATTTTAAGGACTTTTCTGTACTGCTAATAAAAAAACTCTGAAGCTTAACAGCTGGGCCTGATCCTAGCAGAGACCTTTGGGAAAATATGGGGAAACGGCAACATTTTGGTGTTTGTGTTGGAAGGAAAGAGTCGGATTTAGCCATGAGGTGTTATAAAGCCTGTCCCACTTAATGCAGTCTCTTAGCAAATATTTGCTTGCTCTTCTGGCTTCATGTGTTGTGGCGTGTAGCGCAGGCTTGCAACAGACTCCGGAGAGCTATGCAGGAGGCACCATTCCCAGAGCTGACAGCACAAAGAAAAGATGGTATTATGGCTAAAAGATTAGGCTGGGCTGTGGGGGTATTTGGGTCCAGTACTAGTGTTGTGCCAGTGTGTCCCCTGTGCAAAAAAGAGTGGAGTGAGGAGAAGAAGCTGCTTTTCTCCTGTCGCTTGTCCTGGTGCAGGGAGCTGGATGTTTTGGGGATGAGCCTTCTGGAAAGGGAGGGAGGTGAGAGGAGTGTGGGAGAGCACATGGAGGAAGAGATCTCATGCTCCCTGAGATCGCTTTAGCACCTCGTGCAACCTTACAGCTGTCCTGGCCTTCCTCAGATGTGACCCTTCCCAGTCCAACTTTTCTTGACTCTGATCTCTGTAATGAGTCGAGCCTCATCTTCAGAAACAACCTGTCAAATCTGGGAGAGAACACAACTACACCTGAGCCTCAGCTGTACGACAGCGCTCGGCTTTGTCTCTTGCCCCTCTCATTTTTCTGGAAGTTTTCAGGTCTGAAAGTATTTGCCTAGTTTCTAATGCTTGCTGGTTGGTTTGAGAGCGTGCAGTACGGAAAACTGCGATAGGGCACAGGATCCAGAAATCCGTTTCAGGTTAGAGCCATAATTAGCTAATGTGAGATAATAAATGGCTACTAAAATCACCTGGAAAATATGATAGTGCTATAAAGCATGTTTTTATAATCCTGCTCCTCCCCTTTTCTGCCTCCTCCTCCTCTTCAGCATAACAAGGACCCTAATAGGCTTCATGTATAAGTGCCTATTTTTATTAAAGACAAGTGTAATCTTTTGTAGCCCAAATGTCCCTATCATAAATGCTAACCGAGGAAAATATTAGGACTCATTTATTTATGAACCCGTTAATAATGAGGTGCAGTTATGAAAAAGGCTTTCTCAGCACAAAGCCTACTGAACAAACAATGCACACTGGGGAAAAAGAGCTAGTTAGCCTTCCTGACTTAGATAAAGCTATGGAGAAATGACAAGTGCCAGTAATTAGCAAAGCCTCTTCAACAAGATAACCCTATACATCTTTGTCTCTTTCAATCACCAAAGACTCCGATTCAGTGTAAAATTAAAGCTGGGATGCCATCAATTTCTGTTAACCTCTTTATATTGTTCTGTGTTCTTGCATATGTGATAGATAGTTTTTGTCATTTTATTAAATGGTGACATCTCAGCACGCGTGTGACTAAAACTGTTTTCTCCTTAGCAAAGTATTTTTAATCATCTCTCCATTGCCTTTATTAACTCAGTTCTTCTGAGTCCTAATTGCTTTATTTGGCAGTATCTGCAGCCGTTCCGGGGGGTGCAAATATTTGTGTTCTCTCCTCTTATGAGCAGGGTACTTGTGATGAAGTCTCTTATGAGCAGGGTACCTGTGATGAAGTTTGTGCTCTTTCCAGTACTGGCATGAACAATAGCTCTGCGTACATCTGCTGAGCACCTACACAGCGTCCCACTGAGTTCTTAACTGGAACAGAGTAAAATTTGTTGGTTATTGCGATCAGTGCTGACACACAGACCTCTGATTTCCATGAGCATCACCTCCCCTTTCCACACTTGTCCACATGGACAGTCCTCATGTGGTTTTGGTGATGTAGCTGCTGTTCACCTGCTTGAGGAGCAAGCACAATCCTGTCGAATCTGGCTGAAAGACTCCCATCAACTTGTGGTCCTTTGTCCACAAATGCGGTCTGCATCCAAACTGCTTTTTTCCACCCCAAATGGTGAGCTCTTGTATTTTCCCCACAGGCTTCCAGTAATTTTGAGCTCATATTCCCTAAATTTCCCTGTGAGTTTCAGCTAAGTCAGGAAACATACTCACCTGAAGCTTTGGAAGGAGAAAAAAGTATATATACAAATCAATCCTGTTTCCTTGACATTGGGGGAGATTTGCTGGGAGTGCTCACAGAGTTAGCGCCGAGCGACCTGAGAAGTTGCATGTGGCGTTGGGTGTCATAACAAAAGTTCTTTCTGGCTCCATTCTCTTGCTCCATAATGTCTTTTTACTTGTTTTAAGTACTCCAGGCCCTGACTTCTGAGGTTATTAATCTTCATCTGTGTTCTTTTTAAACTTTACTACTAGCACTTTTTTTTTGCCTCAGATATGCTTTTATTCATTCTTTTCAGCAGCAATAACCTCTCATATTGGCCAGATTAGGAAATAATAGTAAATAATAGAGAATCCTTCTCCAGCGCTACAATAAAGGACTATATATGTGCTGTGTGGAGGGATGGCACAGAGTGTAAATACCAAAACAGGGGCAAATAGGCAGAGAAGTGAAGCATGCTCTTTGGCTCTCGCTCTGCATTTCCTCCTGGCTCGAAGGTCTTTGTGTGTTCAGAGAGACGTCTGTTGGCCTATTGCAGAGGCGCTTTGCTTTTTCACATCAGTAAGAGCTGATGTTGCAGGTCAGCTCATGCCAGGCCCTGCAGGACTGCAGGTTGTTTAGGAAAACCTGTGCAAGTTCTTTTAGTCTTCTATGGTAGAAGCAGAGCTGTATGAATGAAACTGTTGCTGGGATTTTTTTAAAGAGAAACATCTGATCTGTCTTCTTATGCGGTCATGGTAGCCACGGCTTATTTCTGTGCAGTGACTAGGGGAGAAAGCTTGCCAATTCTAGGAATTCCACCCTACTTGTCCTGTGTGCTGTTTCAGTTTTGGATCTTTACCCATTACTTTGAAGCTCCCAGTTGTCCAGTCAAGGAGCTGAAACCAAGAACTTCTGCTTGACTTGGATCACAAGTGGCCAATAATCCAAGTCAGATATATGGAAGCCAGTGGAACTATCTAATGTGGCATCAAGTTAATAATTTTTAACAAGGAGTATATCCATAGGACTTCCCAATATTAAACACCCTTACTCTCAGGTGTCTAGCTGCTCTCATACATAGGCATTTTCAGGATCAAAGCTCCTATGAATGTTACTCACAACAAATAATTCTATCAGCTCTTGGGAAGAAAATAGGGAGAACATTCATGTAACGCTGCCATCTCAGTTGGGGAGCAAGGAAATATGTCGACTATAGGAGAGAGCAAAGCTCTCTCGACGCTCTTATGACATTAACATTTACCTTCCTTCCTTCTAGTCAAAGTTCTCTGAGCTGCTGCTTTCTATTGTTTTTTATTATTCATGTGAATCAGAAAATAATATTTTTGCCTCTATAATTCAGGAAAAATTGTCATTGCCCACCTCCTGCTGAGGGAAAAAAGTGCCAGAGCCCATCTCCTATGAGCTCCCTCTCACTCCAAATGCAGGCTGCAATGGCTCCTTTGGAAATGTAACAGGCTATTATAGAAATACGTATTTACACAGTATTTTAAGATGCACATTATCCACCTGATAGACCATAACAGCTCACCATTACAGCCTATTGAATAAAACCTCTTTGCACCATTTTTTTTCAAAGCAGATACTTTTCCATGATAAATCGTGAATCTATTGCATAAAAGTGCAAGTTCGTCACGTAGGATCGTAGGTGGACACCATTTATCTTTAACTCACTGGAATGGGAACTTCTTGCTCTGACCCTGTCCTGTAGAATGAATTATTCTGACCAGAAAGATGCAAATGAAAAAAATGAGGAAAAAAAAGCTTTGTGGTCATGAAAGGAAAAGTTGCAACATTTGTTTAATGGGCTGTGTTAAATTCTAAAAGAGATCATGCCACTGGTGAGCGCAGACAAATGAGTAACGTGGCTCAGGTGGAAACCCCCAGCCACTTGTTTGTGTGCTGCTCTGCCACGTCCTGCCATACCCCTCTATGAGCTTTAAACTACTGGCAGTCTGAGCAGAGCGCTCTCTCTCTGCCACCGCCTTTCTTTACTCATGTTGACCTCCTGAACTCCCAAGAACCTGGGAGCATCTCAGCTGTTTAAGTTCTCCTATAGTGGTTTTGCCTCCCCGTCCTGACCCCTTTTTTTCTCTTCTTCAGAGTAATTTTCCTTCTTCCTTAGGTCTTCCCAGTGTTAAAAGGGACCTCTTGATTCTGAGAATGTCCCTGCTTGGCTTTCCTGCCCAGACTTCCTGGGCTTGTCTGATTCACTCCAGCTAATCCATACTTGAACAGCTTCTCTCTTCCAGGAATTCACATTAGAAACCACGCTGCTCTAGGTGCCATCTCTCTCTTCGTCCAAGGATGCTCCTTTTGAATAGATAATAATCAAAATTTAACAAGCCTCCTTTATTAGCCTGGAGCTAGGCATAAGGACTCTTTCTGTCATCTCCTGTGAGTTTTAGCTTAACAAGAAACAAAAGACAACAGAGAGGGCCACAAGACCCCGACTTCAAAATGAAGCTAGCAGCCGAAGACACGGTGTCCCTAGTATCAAACAGACTGAATAAGCTGCAAATAGATAGGATTCCCAACTTGTTATAAGATGAAATAGAGCTTAGCTCCCGTTGTGAAACGATTTTACATTGCAGATGTTCACGAATGCATGGAAAATGTGGTGACTTCAAGTCTCTTTTTGTTCCCTATCTTCAGGATGTCAAAACTGATTTTTTTGAAGAAACTCTGTAATAGTTACAGTTGACTCCTGAGAAGAGACTTGCATGTCTGGAACAAAAAAAGACTTCCAGCCAACTAAACAGCGTTGTCTTCTTCCCTCCCACCATCCAAATTAAGCACACACAACAGAAATACCGAGCAGGCATGGGTTTTACGTATCATGCCAATTCTGATCCGAAACAGTTTATTAATATAAATCACCTCCAAAAAAGGGAAGGATTCTAAAGGGAAGCGAAGAGCTGCCAAAAAAGACTTACACACAGAGCCAGTGCCTAACACTAAACCTAGTGGCAATTATGTATTTCCACTCTTCGTGAAGCAAAGCAGCAGGAAGCTCGTGCTTTGAACCACGCATGGGAAACTTGCTGGGAGACCCCACTAGAAAGCATATGGTTTGAGAGGAAACAGAAACACCATCCAAAAAAGTGCTGATCTATAACCAGCAGATCTGTAAATAGGCTAAACCCATCCCTCATTTGCCCTGTAAGAAGGGACCGAAGGGCTCCATCTAGCCTTTGCCATGCCGGGGTGACTCCTCTGCACTCCTCAAAAGAGAAGGGAATGGTTTGGAGGGGAAATGTCACCCCATGGATGTAGCGGTAGGTTCTGAGTACCTACCCACCCTGCTCTGCTCCAGCCCTTCTGGGAGGACTTCTGTGGTGCCCAACCCACAGGTTGGAACCAACCTTACCTCTGTGCTTTTGTCTCGAGCATCTCCTCCTTTACTCTTTGCTCTTGGCTCATTTGTGAAGAAGGACAGTCAGAAGTAGTGGGTTTGGGGGATTTTCTAGGTGTGTTTGGGAAAACCATTCTCACTTTTTAAATAGAGTATTTGGTTTAATTTTCATTATTTTTAGATGTTAAATTTTAGATCAGTACAGTATGTCTTAAACTACAGTATTAGAATGCTGCTTGACTCACTTCCAAATTGAAGACCTTTTAAAAAAATTGAAGCAGTCCAATAATTTTAAATCACTCTGCACTGTGCATTGCAATTTAAAATTATTGGAGTGCTTCAAATTTTTATAAGCCCTTGAATTTGGAAGTGATCAAGGTTCTGGGCATACTCAGTGTAGAGCAATTTAAAATTATAAGAGCTGTCAAATTTTTATATAAGCACTTCAGTTAGAAAAGGGATTTGGGTTCTGGGCATGTGCAAAGGGGAGCAATTTAAATTATTAAAGTGCTTCAATTTTTTTTCTAAGCACCTGATTTTGGAAGGGTTTTGGTTTGTGCAGACTAAAATGACAACTTCCTTTGAGAGTTTCTTCTTAAAAAGAATTTCAATCTTGCAAACTAAAGTATTCTTTAAAATGTGAATTCA
The DNA here is from genome assembly GCA_013396935.1 of Baryphthengus martii. Taxonomy (NCBI): domain Eukaryota; kingdom Metazoa; phylum Chordata; class Aves; order Coraciiformes; family Momotidae; genus Baryphthengus; species Baryphthengus martii. The sequence continues at coordinate 44,472 of VWZK01018192.1, read as the reverse complement.
CTGATACTTTAAAAACTGATTTGCACAGAGCTTGGTGTGCAGGACGTTATTTTTTTTTTTTCACTCATTTTATGATTTCGCTCTTTAAGGGGCAAATTGATGATATAGAAATAGCTGCCTCTTTGGATTTAAATTTTTTTCCAACTGTTGCACTCCTGGCGCAGAAGAAGAGTGGAAAAATGAAAAATTCGATGAGAAGAAATGAACATTTTTTCCATGGACTATCCTGCCTGGCCAACAGAACTTACAGGGGATGCAAAATTGAAACAATTTGTTATTAAATCTCATTATAATATCTCTCAACACTCGAAATGAAAGCCATGTGATAGCTGACTGAGTCTGAGCGAAGGAAGTTGGAAGGCAGCTTTATTTGCACGCTCATGCTCCGTATTGAAGTAGTTCCTGCCAGGAGCCATGCCTGCTTTGCCAGCTTTGCCCCAAATCCTGCTCCATCCCTTTGCTTTCCAGTGCTGGGCAGGACGAGCAGCAAGGAGAGTAAAGGGACAACTCCTCTCCTTTCCCCCAGCCATGAGGGGGCACGGACTGGGTGAGAATTAAGACTGATGCACTTACTGAGCTGCCAGAGGAAAGACACAAGGGAGGGGGAGCGTGGTGGCCTCTCGGTTCACGTTTCCCTCTTCTTTCTCGTCTTAAACCCAGGGATTCACTCTACAGGGTAATTAGTTAATGTATAGAGGGCACCATGTACCTTAAGCCTTGCATATTGGGAGTGGATGTGGAGTGGAATAGTGCATTTCATCCAATGTCGATTTAGTATTTTCTTCCCCTTGAATGCTCCTTTCACTTGTTACCATGGAGGTGATAGGTGACCATTTGTAGTTGTTTTTTCCTCAGAAAATGAAGTTTTTGAATAAAAGCCAGTGATCGAATTAAATAGGGGCAAAGCTATGGCAGAGGTGAAATTCAAAAGACAATACGTAATAATTGGTTTTAAAGCAGGAGCCAGATTAATCATATAGTCAGGAACAAAGGGAAAAATTCCTGAAAGCCTGTTGCACTTTCCCATGGAGGTTTGGTTGTTTTTTTTTTTCAGAAAGGTAAAAGTACAAAAATGTGGTTTTTTTTTACTTTCACTTCTATTAACTACATCATTCTCTTGGGATGTGAAAAACAGGGGCCGTTCTGTGCCAGAAGGACGAGGAATGGGAAGCCAAATGCATTTTTTTTCTTGGTATAAATTGGTTTGGAGTGTGCTTTCATTGAATCCTCCTGGAAGTTTGTGGCAGGCACTGTATAAGCTCTGCTCAGCCACACTCGCAGAGACAGGAGCTGCTGAGCTGGGGTGTGCCAGGGGCTGGGTCCGAGAGCGGCCGGGAGCCATCTTGTATGAGAAAAGGTTTCCCGGAAAGAGTTTGGTAGATGTGAGCTCTCTGTCTGTCCCTTCTCTTTCTGTCCGGCGTGTGGGCGTGGGTACAAATTCGATTAAAAAGCTGCACTGGCAGAAGAGCAATAGGGACAGGTCTGGGCGGTCCTGGAGGTAGCTGCTGGCAGGTCCATGCAGGGCCAAGCGTGCATTGGATACACACACACGGCTGCAGGTGTGTGCAAAGGCAGAGAATCACACAGAATCACAGAATCACAGAATGTTAGGGATTGGAAGGGACCTCGAAAGATCATCTAGTCCAATCCCCCTGCCAGAGCAGGAACCTGAGAGAGATATCAAGCTGGATGTGAACCACAGAGAAAACCCCCGGCCCTGTCTCTCTGAATCCCGATCCTGGCACAGAATAAAGAGCAAATGGGTTGTGAGCCGCCGCCTCACACAAGGCAAACGCACGAGCACTAAGGCTGCCTTCAAGTTCCCGTCTCCCTGATTCCCTTCAGAGGCTGCGTGCTCGAACCCCGCTTTTGGGCTGTATTCATGCTAATGTTGACAGTTTTTTCCTCCTTTGTTACATTGTGCAAAGCAAATAGAAAGTGAGGTGAGCTTGTCTGAGCAGATGAAAGATGGCAAGAAATTGGCGCTTGGGGACCAGTGTCTTGGTGACATCGACTCTGCAGTCCTTTTTTTCTCTCTCTCCCTGGCTTCCCCTCTCCCTCTCATTCTCTCTGAAATGGTCTGTGCCTCCAGTAATTTACATAATACTCTTCTGACACCTTTACTTTAGTCATCAATCACAGTACCTTCTCTCAGTCTATCTTTTGTCTGAGCATGTCTCTTCTTTATCAGGCCATGCACAAAAGATTAATTTCACAGTTTTTCTCCCTTCTTTCTTTCTGTGCAAGATACAAAGCTCATGAAATGACAGAAGCAAGATAATGAAAACAACAATGCAAGCAATTTTTTTTTTTGTTCTTGCTGGTTGGATCTCAAGATACTTTTTTTAACCTCATTGTGTGCCATCTGTCTTAGAAAAGGTCTGCTCTGTATTTTTTAATACAATTCTGATGCTGTTCTGAAGACTACCTGGGAAAAAAAAAATACATATTTTAATCAGGCTATAGGCACTGATATAAAAAAAAAAAAAAAGAAAAAGAAAACAAAAGAATTTGCTGAACAATTAAAGCGAAGGGTCCATTTCTAATGGTGGCATGGGCTACTGCACAGTGCCCGTGCCCCAATTAATATTAATGATCTCTTGTGCATAACAAATTTATGGCATTTGATTGACTCACACAACTACACTTCAAGCTGTCATGTAAAGTGAAATATATGAGCACCATGGCCTAATTTGCATATGCATATATTCTTAATATTAATTAGTCTAATGGATCTAAGAACCTGAAGATAATTTGAGTATTGGGAGAAGAAAAGCAAACAAACAAAACAAAACTCGTTGCAAAGTGTCCTGGTGTGGACTGGTCCTACAGTCAAGTAACTCTCCCAAAATGCAAAATAATTGGTGTGGATTTCTCCTCCTTCCCTATGTCTCTCCCAGGATAGGTTGAATTAAAATCTGATCCTATATAATGCATTGTTTTGACTCTGACCGCAACACTTTTTCATTTGAAGTATTTAACATGCTGAACAGATTACGGACTCATATACAGATGAGTTTGAGCACATGCTTATGGGTGTAGGTCATGGCTATGAGATTCACAGCCCTGTGAGGGGGCTATTTCCCAACACAACTGTGTAATTTCCATTAATATTAATTGGAACCGTGTGAGCTTATTGGGGGGAACTTGGTCTCCCCAGCTTAGCTTTGTGTTTGTATTGCCAGGGGATGATGGTGCAGCTTTCCAGAGGAAAAAGCCACTTTTGACCGTTGAGTGTTGGTCTTCCAAAGTTAGTGAAAATTCACTATTCTTCAGCACTCTGGAAAGCAAGAGGTGCCAGAGCATGAAAACAAAGAGGTGTCAGGGCAAACTTTTCTGTTTGATTTTTGCTGTGAGTGGGACTGGCTTGTGAGAGGGCTGATATTGACTTCAGGGCAGATGGACACTGAGATACTGAGTAGTATGTTTGGATGATGGTAAAGAGGAGATTGACAGTAGGGTCTATGCACTAAGTCTTTCCATGACCACAAAGTCCTGGAGGGAGTTAGGGAGGGAAGGATGGGATGCTCCAGTGCCCCTGCAGAAGGCCAAAAAGCAGGAGGAGGTGACTATCACCCCGTGCGGTTGTGTAAGTGCAGTGTGATGATCCCAACGACAAAGGAGAGTAGGGAGAATGTGGGGGTCTCAGCCCCGAGTCCAGTGCCCGACTGGTCTGGGTAACAACGAGAACCCCCCACGTGGCTTCAGTCCATTTCCAGCCTGCAAAGCTGTAACGAGTCGGCAAGTTGCTGATTGCCTTTGTGAGATGCTAAGCACCTCTGGCTGCCTGATACCAGGGAGCAGAGTCTGGCCTCCTGGCCGGATCAGGTCTACAGTGAGTTCTTCTATAGAAAAAAATGACCTTCCTGTACGTAGGCATCACTTACATACTGAATATATACAACAAAACCTGGAAAGCCTCTAGTCACTCATTTTAGCTGCTAAAATGCCTTTAGGCCAACATTCCTTCTGTGAAAGGGGTTATGGACATGTCATATGGGGGTCATCAGTAAAAAATATACCCAACTTTTGTTATTTTTAAGTCTAAATCAAAAACCTTTTCTCACAATCCACTAAGGGACGATTTACTAGAGAGTAGAATGTGGTATCAATTATTTCTGTGGGCATCCTTTTTTGTTATAAGAAGCAAAGAGGATTGCTTGAGAGTCAATAGCATGACTCCATCTCAGATTACTAAATAATGAAATGCTAAACTTGGCCTAGAGTAAGGACTATTGCTGTCTCCAAGGGACCAGAGGCTTCAATTAAATCAGAGGACAGTGTTCAATGAATGAGAAAAGGATGCTTAAGGTACGATGACATATTACCGGATTTTACATTTAATTGCAGTGCTTTGTTCTTTTAATAAAAGCACAAGAGCAGTGGATCTCCATTATGGTCATCTGGTGGCATTGTTCGCTGTGGACAGTTTATTGTAATTTATTGGCTATGTTTAATCCCTCTATTTTTCTTATAAATGAATTCTGTCTGCTTTATTTTATGAATTTTCTTTGCTTAAAAAAGAAAAATCAAACCATCTAATAGTTATTTACACATAAAAGAGCGCTTGCACTGAAATATTCAATGGTGCAAGAAGGAAATAACCCAGCCTGGTATGAATATGGAATGAAAGTAAGTGCTTCTGCTCAAAGGTGTGCAATTCTGCATCACCCGAGGAGATAGTGCCACTTCCAGAGCAATGTGGCTACACAGGGACAACATCTCGCACGCACTGTGGAACCTCAGCGGTTTGGAAAGAGTGCGGGCTCCCAAGAGCTCGGCACAAGAAGTTAAGCAAAGGACAGTGAGCCAGGTCCTGGCCTGCTCCCCCCCGCAAAATGTTCTCGTTCGCTTTGTGGTGCCCTGTGCAGTTCAGCTTCCCCGTGCTTGGGCCGTGCTGGAGCTCACTGTGAGCACAGGAGAGGGGAGCAGCTCTTCCTGGATTTCTGGTCCAGGAGAAATTGGTTGAAAAATCCCCTGCTCCTAGACGTGGGTTTCAGCCTTTCTGTTCAGTGCCCTGGGACAACGTACAAGACGTGGCCGTAGTTTAGCTGAAAAACCACAGGAGCACGTGTATGTGATCATACATATGTGTGTGCACACATGTGTGCACGTAGAGGTGTATTTATCGGTTTATGTTTGCATATCTAGTATAAATATTTATTTTAAAATGTAAATTTAGAAGTTTTTAAATGGTTGTCAGGCAAATACCTCCTTTTAAACATTTTTGCCGTGACAAGTCGTTGCTGTGCCCTGTCCCATCTGATCGCGCCAGTCGTAGCCTGTTATATAAATGATGAAATCATCAGAGATTTAACTAATGCAGCCTGATGCATCACAGCAATTCTGTGGTTACTCTCAGGAGAACTTGAGAGACGTGAAAAAACTCAGATCCTTGTCTATATTTTTAGAGGGTAGTTGTTTGGTGTGTTTTAGTTTATTTTTTGTTGTTTTTTTTTCTTTTCATTAAAAAGTCCTTGCATGCGATGTGTGTGAGAGGGACTCTTAAATGCAGCTGAAATAGTGTGTGCATCATGCACAGGCAGGAGAGACAGCGTCTCTCCAGCCCTGGACCCTTCACGTCTGGTTTTTGGGTGCGATCCTCCCTGAACCAGGGTGACAGCGAGAGCGGTTCATTTTCCTGTTTAAACAGGTTGGGCGTCTGTCTTTTGTTCCTGCCTTGTTTCAGCTCACCTCATGTCAGAGCCTGTCTCTGGAAACGTGGCAGCTCAGTGAGGGTGGTGGCATGAGGAGACTCTCAGAAGTAACGTCACAAAATGAACAGCCACCAGCCCCTGATGAAATTGCCGCCTGAGGTTTCTAACCTGGGCAGTTTCTGGGGCCAGGGGAAAGTTGTGAGCTGCACCACCTACCGGGGAGAAATTCCTTGATGGTTTTATCTGGAGGGGTTTTTCTTGATGGGTTTCTTTCCAGTGAGCGTGCAATGCTTTTAATGGCCTGCAGTATCTAATTTTTAGAACATCCTTTAGCCGTGTGACAGTGCCAGAGTAATGAATTCAGGAAGTGTGCGCCGAGGATTGTCTGTGCAAGAGGGTACGAGCAGTACTTAACTCCCGATCGATTGCAGCAAGCAACTGATAAACCAGTGAGTGCCTTCCGACCAACCCGAAAAGGTGCCGCAGGTCCCAGGTATGGGATCGGGACTATAATCTGAGATTGCAGTGTTTTAGCGCCTGCAAATTGCTTTTGCTCTTACTGGGACAGTCCCAGTCAAGGGTGACGGTGTTGGAACTCCCTCTCGGGTGGCTGGACGCCCCAGGTTGGGCTGTGTCCAGGTGTAGGACCAAGCAATACACCCAAGCACCACTTGTGCGCGTGCCGCATGCCAGCCCCTGTGGTGTGGAGTCCTGAGGTGTGCTGGGGGAGAATTGTAGCTGTGAACTGGGCAGTGAGTTCACCAAATGCGTTGTATTTGTCGCAGCTTCTCCTTCCAGGGGCTTATGCAACGTGACTCCGCCGGCTGCGTATTTGTACATTACCATATGATGAATACAGGGCCGTGCTACAGCAAACCCTTCCTCTTGACAAAGTGCCGTCACTATTCCCAGTTCTCCCTGGCCTCTGTTTTTGTTAATTTTACACTGAAGGATCAACATGCCCAGGATGCACGCACGCATCCATCTCTCTCCCTCTCAAAGGAAATTAGTGCTTTCCTGTCACCGCAGGTGATATGAGAAGGGGAGGAAGTACACAAACTGATTTATCTGGAGCTGTCAGCTGTTTTGAGGATGTTGACTACTAAGGGTGTCAGCTCCTCCTCAGTAGTTGGCTGACTCTGAAGAAGACCCCATTCCTCATTAAAAGAGCACTGAGCTGCACTTGAAAGTGACTTTCCCACTTGTTCTCCTCTCACAAACATCACACTAACAGATTCACTGTTTAAAGTGGCGTGATCTTCATGCCAGGCCCAGGCAGCTTTGTAAAATACACCTCTGCAGCACTTGGTAGCATCGGTACCATCCATGCAAAATTCATTTGAGGTATAAACTAGAGACTATCATCACAGATGACAGTTATAGCAAATCAGCACGTTGTGTACAGTTTCATCCTTTATTCACATTATGTATCATAATAAATGTCGTCTTAGCAACACAGTTTTTTGAGAGTCAAACACAACGTCCCACAATGCCTTACCATGGGTGAGAAATCGCGGCTGTAAGAGCCTGGTACAGCCTGAAGAGGAACCAACGCTTCCTACCATCATTTGAGAGGACTCTTTTCTCCTCCCAGCTCAGTCCTGGGGGGAGAAGAGGAAGGGAACCCGCATGAACTGGGAGTCCCTGCTGCACGCCGAGCTGTGCGGGAGCAAAGCAGGGCATTCACCACACTGAGAACTGTTCAAAATGTGTCAAGACTCAAAATCAGAATGCTTGAGGAGGAAGAGGAGGGACTATCACATGGGTAAATTGAGTAATATTGGGGAAGAAATACTACTCAGGTACAAGACTGTATCTTCCTTCTTTTTAATAACTGCTTAGTGAAAAAGCACTACCAAGGTATTGAAAGTGGAAAGAACAAGAAATCTTAATTTAAAAATATGTGTCTTTAGTATAGAATTCCACTCAGACCTGAGAGACATGTTTCCTGAGCGGAGTCAGATGTGATTCATATAACATTTTGCCAGCCCCTGGGGAATGTCATCTCCCTCTGATATCTCCATTTGCAGGAAAGGCTTCATTGCAGGTACAGCGCCGGCCTCCCACACCAAAGGGCTGAGTTCTCTTTCAGATCCTGACATGCGCTTCCTCTCTGAGATACAGCAGCCCATTTTCTCTAATCCTCACCCTCAGACCTGCTAAAGCAAGTGCTTTTCCTTATCCCTGGTCATGATGGCCTTTGTTCACGTGCTTCATGTTAGGAAGGAGCTGCTGCGTCCCCAGAGTGCTGGTCAGCTCAAAGTGGGGCTTCTGGTTCCTTCATGCTGAACCCCTCAGGTGGGGCTTTTCCCTAATGCAAATTATGTGTTTCCACTACCAGAAAAACTATGAGAAGAGAGGCTTCAGGTCCTGTCTGAGCTGCGTCCTCTGATAGGAGTGATTAGAGATACTACTCATGAATTCTCTCTCCTATTATTTTGAAGAAAAATTGTTGTTTGATGTCCCTCTGAGATGGAAATATCTTAATCACTAGGCTGAAAGAAATGAGGAAACATATTGGAAAATCATCCTAAGTGTTGCTAAGATGTGTCCAATTTCTGAATGAGCATGGGGTTATTTTCACAGTGAACCTGATCCAGTGTCTAGTTCTGTGGTTCCAAAGTAACAGAGCCAGCGAGACGCAAATGGCAGAGGAGATAAAGTCAGCCCTTCCCTCCACAAATCCCTTAGGAGAGGAGATAAAACAGCTACTATAGGAATTCAGCCTTCACATGAAGCAAAGCATAATATCAAGCAAAGGCCTGAAGCTTTAACATATGGACCTTAGTCCTGAGCCATTCCAACCTCTGGGGAGGGTCGCACCTTGCCAGGCGATGCTATCAGATAGGACCATCCATTGTTCTCAAAGTTTATATCTGGGTCCACAAGCAAAATACATAGAAGTCTGGATGCATAGATGGGTTTTGGTCTCAATTCTGCATAATTTGTTGTTGTGGAGCAGTCCTGTAAAACAAAATAATTTCTTTGGGTTTTTTGTTGGTTTTGGTTTGCTGGGGTTTTTTTTTAAGTGTGTGCAGGTTTTGGTGTTACAGCTGAAAGGACAGTTGGGGTCTTGTGGGCGGGAACTTGGAGAAATGCTGGAAAAAAAGCCATTACATTATTAATCAGAATTTTGTATACTTTTCAATTCACTTCTTCAGGGCTGATTCCACTGCACAATAATTAAAAAGAAACCCGTGCTGACTGTGGTGCCCCCCCCCAACTCGTGGAGCGGTGCCTGGCTGATCCCATTGTCTGCGCCCTGAATGCTGAGCCTACAGTTAATAATTAGTTAGCAGCACTTAAATGAAATCGCACAACCGATTCTCTGGTACCCTGGCAGAGGCAGTGGCGGAGCCAGCCAGGACTTTGTCATCTTGGCAGGGAAAAAAAGAGCGTTCGCTGCCATCCTGTAGCCAACGTGCCATGCAGGGGAGCTGACACGGCCAGGGCGGTGAGCCTGGCAGCATGCGGAGCCTGGCAAAGGGGGGCGGGCAGGAGGGAAAGGGAATGGTTTTGTCAACTTCTGAGGAAAAAAAAAAAAAAAAGGAAAAAGGACTCTTTTTTGGTAGGGAGGTTTCCTGGAGATGTCTCTCAGGTTCATATTTATTGTTTATTGCCCGTAAAACTGTGTTTCTATGCTTCACAAAGCCATCATTTCGATGTAGTCTGCCTAGCCTGAAATGATAAATGGAAGCAATGAAGGGAGAGGAAGGGTGTTCTGGTGATTAAAACTCCAGATTTGACTTGAGAAAGTAGGTTTCAGCTCCATCTCTGCCACCAACTTCGGGGTGACTTTTGACCAATTGTTTAATCTCTTTGGGTTTATGTGAGTTCAGGAGAACAGTGATTTCTCCCTTTTTTTTTTGTGGATTTGTTGGGTTTTTTTCCTTGTCTGGTTATGTTGTCCAAGTCTTCCTGTTGGGGATCCTTTTTAGTATGTAAAATGTGACCAAAATGGAATACCAGTGTAATTTAAACTCTCGTTCGCAGTATTTTAACAACACGTTCATGAATATACAGAGAGAAAATAGTATAGTGATTAGAAAGGATGTGAACGATGAGAGTGTGAACTGTGGCAAATGGTTAAGCTCAGAGAATTTCTTTTCTGACTGGATCAGGTTTATTTCCCTCAGTGGTGATTGAAATTAATGTGGGCTGTTGCTTTATGGAGGTACTCGTAAACTGGAGGAACTGTGATGGCCTCTAGATGTAAAAGGTCAGAACAGATGATCTAATAGTCCTTTTTAGCCTTATAACTATCAAGGAAAAAGAAGGCTTTAAAAAATTATTCTTTTACCACAGTTAGATAAGAAATGGAAAAATGGGATGGCAAAGCCTAAATCCCAAACTCAGACACTCCCTATCCCTGTCCCCCTGCTCATTCCCGTGCCAGAAGGTTTCCAACTGGGCAATGTGTCACAGAGGGTCTCTAAGCCACTTCTCTAAAGGGTGCCTGAAAGGCAACGGAAAAAAAGCCTGTTGTTAGGAGGCTTTAATTCACTATTACAGGTGATCACCTCTCTGTTGGAAGTGTAAGGGTCCATAAATCAAGAAACGGTTGAAAACTTCTGCTCTGGTCTTAGCCAGCAGTTAAAACCAGCTCACTTCAGCCACATTTATGTGCCTGTCTTGATTTCCCACGGCTGTTCCTACTGCTAAACAGGGCACTTCTTGCCACCATTGTCAAAGCAGCCAGTGGCCCTCTTTGAATTGTCACCTTTTCTCCTTACCCTGCAATTAAAAATCCTTGGAGTGATAAATACGTGAAGATCTTCCTCCACAGCACCGTTGCATACCAGATACACAAGCACACCTTGGTGCAAGTCCTTTACAGACAAAGAAACATAATCGCTCGTCAGTGTTATTGTTTTTGCTGCATGTGCGGTCTGGATCAAGGGCTCAGCATGCATTTGGCAGCCAAGTGGTTCCTTTAGGGGTTTGGAGGTACTGCTCCCACCAGAAGCCTTTCTCGGCCACTTCCGTTAGCGTCTCCAACCGGACCCAGGCAGGAAAGGCGATCCCATGAGCAACCCAAAACCACCTGTGATACTGCACTGGAGACATCCTCCCTACGTCAAGATGTCGCAGTCCCGGCACCACTCATAGCGTTGTCAGGGTGGACGTACATGGAGAGGGACCTCTCCCCTCCCCAGCCCTGGCCAGGTACCGTGTTAGGGACTTCCCAAACCAGACACTGCGCCGGATCGCAGTGCTTGGCAGTCCTCCGTAGACCTCTACTGTGAATTTGTCTAATCACATTTCAAATCCATTTATATTCCTGGCCTTCACAACATGCTGTGCAGTAGGTTGCATAATTTAGTTATTCTTTGTAAAAGTGTTTCTTATGGGCTATTTTAAACCTGCTGCCTCATAATTGGGTGCACCCTAGCTCTTACGCTGTGAGAAATAATGACTAATTCTTTTCTATTTGCTTTCCCTATGCTGTTCATAATTTTATAGACTTTATTGTTGTTCTCCGATTTCCCTCTATCATTTTGTAGCTTGAAGGGCTACATTTTTTACAGAAGTCAGCACAAGGGGAGATAAGTAGAGGATTTGGTGGGTTATTGCAGATCCTGAAATGTAGAAGAAAAATTGATCAGCAGCTGAACCAAAAATGAAACTTTAGAATTTTTCTGATTAAAAAAAAAACCCAAAGAGTAAAGACCTCTGCGTTTAAAAGGCCACTTTGATGTTCAACGTTGATTTGAGAGTTTGATTTCAATGTTGAATCCTTTTGGTTTTATGTAAGCAAATATTTAAAGAATATCGAAGTCCAAGAGACTTCATACGTAAGGGGGTTGAGATGTTTTTGTTTTGAGAGTTGTAAATTGTTTGCACGCTTCTCTGAAATTTTCCTCCTCAACCTATCCATTCAGTGAAATAAAAATCTAAGCTATCAGCAAATCCGCAGATTTTTCACCCAAAAGACTTGGTTCTACCCAGATATAAATAGAAGCTGGCTTGAAAAATTTAATCTACACCACACATTTTAGCCACATATAAAAACTTTCCCAACGTGAACCCGTCAGTGATCTGTGCCAGACATATTTCCCATGGACTGTATTTTATGTGTGCTAAACACTCCACAAAACAAAACCCTTCCAGAAACGTGAAGCTGAGGGCTGTTTAACGCTGTAGATTTTCCCCTTGTATAACAATTATGTCAACACGCGTGCTAATTGACATCGGATGCGACACTGTGAATATATGAATGGTGTTCAACAGCAATCATAATTCCTCATTTTACTGCTTTTGGTCACGTAGGCGGGTAGTTGTGTGTACCTGGAGAGAATATATAAAATAGATGGCATGCCAGCGCCAAAACTACCTGGAGATTGTTGGTTTTCCTTGCTGGAGAAGTGTGTCTGGTTTTTCTCACCTTTTTGAGCTCAGTTCTTTGTTGTTTTATTTATGTTTCATAAGAGGAAGCAACTAATTAATCTCTTTCCCAAAGAAATGCAGGCGTGTGCTTGTTCCCACCGGAATTTTGCTGAGGGTGAATTCCTCACTGTGGCGCTTTTAAGTCCTTGGAAGAAAATGGGAGTGGATCTGCCTGCTCCTGAGGGTTGTCTGTCTGTCCTGAGGTCCTTTTCAGGGACCAAGAGGGTAAAATAAAATCTATTGGCTGGTGGTTTGCAACTTGTATGGCATTTGGACCCGGGGGTGTCAGGAAGATTTCTTCCCCGCAGCGCAGATACTGTCTGGAAGAGTTTTATTGTTCATTGTGGTTGCACATGACAGTTTTAGGTAATCTGAGGAAGCTTTTGTTACCTTCGCGTTATTGTAGTGCTGGATTCAATCTTAGTCTCTGTGTTATGAGTCTGCCTAAAACCTGATTTTTGGAAGGAGGAATTTATTTTAAAATTGATTCAAAACAAACGTATAGACTTTGCTGAAATACACACTATCCAGTAGGAAATGTCCTATATTGTACGCAGGGTTTATTTCGTGTAAAACTAGTGAGATCAAGCCATATTTTAATATACAAATTATATTTGTTTTTAAGCTACAGCATTGTATCTGGACTCAGCCTGCTTCCATTTTTTTAACCATTAATCTTGCTTTTTGCCCCTAATCCTTTCTTTGGTACAATAAGCCTTCACTCCATGTGTGTGGGGAGGGAAAGCCCTATTAGATTATAACATTTTATGAGTTGTCAACGATATAATGACATTAGCCACCTGACTGAGAAGTAAAAACCTTTGTGGTGTCACATAACAGGTTAGAACGGGCTGGTAAGCCCTTGTGAAATAAACAAGGTAAAAAAAAAAAAAATTCCTCCAAAATGTGTATTTAAATGGACGGCTCTAACCCCTCCCTGCTTATTAGACCACCAAGGGCACATTAACTATTTTATATGTATATATCTTCCCGTCTCTCTAAAATAAATAGAGCTAGGTGCACACACAGACATAGATACACACATACGCAGACACACAAGTCTTTCAAAATCAGAAAGGTCTCAAATTTAATTGGAATGGAAAATGCTAACTAATTGGCATCCAAATTTGATTTGCTGTAGAAACCTCATATTTGTTTGAAACACAACACTATGTCTTGGAACACAAGCCCAGTCCTTCAAAAATCATACACGAGAACTGTGGAAGAATCAATTAAAGTTGATTTGGCAGATCTGCTTTTGACAAATATAAAGAAATCTCTGATTAGGCTGAGAAGAAAAGAATCCCTCTTTCGTGCTCTCTCTATTCTCTCCCTCTTTAAAGGCAGTAGATGTCAGAAGGGGGTGGGTAGTGATATGCAAAACATGGCCTCCATAACCAAAGTAGCCTGCAAAATTAGGTGTCAGCATGCAAAGCTTATTGATGTATGAATGCGGAAAATGAAAGCCGGCAGTAGACAGACGGGGCTAAAGGTGAGACAGCCACAGTGAAAGCAGCTGTACATCTACGTCAAGGTGTTGCTATATGAGCCTGCTTTTTTCTGGAGGGCCACAGCCTAACAAGCTGTGCCTGGCCATAAAATGATGAAACAATACAATGTAGGCACACACTGTGTGAATACCAAATAAATTGCCTCGGCCCCCCCCCCCCAGCCCCAACCCCTTCAAAGTAGGCCCGTGTGTTCATTAATAAATTCATATTCTGAGTTTTCAATAAAAGAAGAAAATGCAGTGTAAACTGGAGTTACTTAGTGACACCCAGCTCATTGCTTTTTATTGTTGCTTGCAGCTACGAAGCCTTCGCTGTGCACTAGTAGAATTTATTACTGTCTGTCTTTGTGGCAAGTTGGCGAAGTGAGCCTTTTGAAGAAAATTGACCCACACTTCATGAATATGATGAAAAATGCCAATAACACTACAAAGACAAAGCTCTTGACATTAGTGTGAGAAGAACTAAGAGACGGTAATGAAGATATTGCAATTACAAATCATATCCTTCCTCCTTGGCTGAGGGGTGTGGGCATTTGGGTGCCGCTGGGGAACCCTGAGACCCTGCTGAAGAGCGGAGGGGGACGGGCGCTCTTTCACTGCCTGGCCCCCTCCCCATCCTCTGTGCTTTGAAGGAGGACAGGGTTGAGAAGAGGAAACCAAGCAAAGTGCTTAATCCAGCAAAGATTTCCCTCCTAAAAGGTTGCCCCTTCTTCTCTCGGAGCCTGCACGCAGAGGCAGAGTGGTCTTGTTGCTAAGGCACAAGATTAGGAGCCACGGGGTCCGGCTTGTTTTTGCCCTTCTGCCAGACTCTTCCTATAAGCTCCTGGACACAAATCACTGTAAGACTCTGTGCCTCAGTTTCCTTCTCTGTAAAACATGTTCTTTTTTCCTTCTATGCTTTATGAAGGTAGCACTCTTGGACCGGCATCTCCTCTGAACTGCCTCTGCGTGTGCATGCGGACCTCTCCCCTCTTTTAGTGTTATGGTAATGGTGATAGGTTAAAAATAAGCATTTTGCAGGCACGAAGGTCTGGCTCAAAGCCTGTGTCCCAGCAAAGTGAGAGGGAAAACAAGAAGCAATGTAACATTCAAAAGTTCTCTGTTTAAATCTTGTCCTGGACATAAGCAATTCGATCAATGACAACATATAGGGAACAAATGGGGCAATTCTTGTGTTTTCCTCCCAGCAGCTGATGGAACACTAGAACAAAGCAACTTCAGGATAAGACATGTGAAGGCTAAGAGAAACTGAGCTGCAAAAAAAAAAAAATTAGAGCCAACAACGAAAGGTTATTTAGCCCTATGTTGAACATTTGCCACTTTCTGAACTTATTATTCATCAATCAAGTTTTCTGTCACCAAGATAAACTGTAAGTGCCAGGCACTTTGTTTATGCATCCTGCTCTTATATTTATTGTGGAGAGACCTGCTAAAAATCAAATAAAAAGCAAGCATGCTATCTACTAAATTTGAATGTGACAGTCAGAGGTATATCTTGCCACGTTGGAATACTGGTGCCAGAACAAATCAGTTCAGCTTTGCCATTCCTATGCTCCTCTTTCCACTTGTAGGAGATGACACTTGTAAATTAAGGCAAACCATGACTGTTTTCCTCGGTGACATGCGGCCACTGATGAGATAATCATGAAGTCAACCAGAGCAATTCTGCAAGTCTGTATGAACCGGTGAGCACCCAAATACAGTCTACCTGGGAACTGCGCTTCCATCTGACTCTGTCAGACCTGTGCCACTGGTAGATCCAGGTTGCCTTGGGAGCATGAGGGGCTTCAGACACACAGGCACTGCATTGGTCCTCACTCAGAGCCCTTCTGCTCTGGATACTGAATGTTTCAACAGGCACAAGTTGTCTGCTGCATTTGCTAGTATCCTTGCATCACTCGTTTGGAGGCACATAAAGGCCTCTTGGGACTGCTATTAGGTATCTGCAGAACACGGTGGTAGAGCGAGGGCTACGCCCTTATCCTTGAAACGAGCTGTTTTGTTGCTAGCCTGTCAGATGTGATTTCCCCTGGTTGTTCAGATGTCATCAATGAGGCCATGGTAAGACCCTAAGGGTTCTGTTTCTGGACATGGGCCTTTAACATCTGTGACTTGAAGCTGGCACTTGAATAGAGTAAAAGACAACCGATTAAAACCATCTTGCAATCACCTTACAATGAGGAGCTGAACTGGTGATGATTCCCCATTCCTTCATCTGGTCTTCCTACTACTTAATGAGCAGAAACTGAAACACACCCCAGTCCCTCTCCCTTCTCTTCCCCCCCTGCTTCCCTCATCATATCTATGGAAATGCTACCCACAGGATAGGAGACATGATGGACTTGAGCACATCCACACCTATCGGATATGAAGATCCAGATACAGCCCTGAAGAACTCAGACCTCTGAATTCATATCAGGATATCTTCAGCATCTTGACTACTTTTTTTTTTTCTCATAATGTGGTGTCATTTCCCTGTCTTGGTCATAAGAAAGACCCATCATATCAGAGGAGTGGAAGTAAGTGACTGTACCAGTGCCTCTGAGTGGCCAAATCCTTCCATGGATCATCCTCATTAAAGGCACCAATAGGAGGAAATCACTCTGTGCTTTAGAACTAAACTGGACATGATATTGTTTTCCACATTTTATAAATCACTCAAGAGTTTTACAGTAAAATATGAGGAGAAAAGAGATGGAGAAGGCAAGTGAGTAAAGAAGCATCCAAACAGCAGAAGTGACTACTATATAACAGGTGAAAAGATAGCAGGATGGACTTCCTTCCAAAGCAACTGCAGATTAGAAATCATTGCTTGTGTTCTTTGGCTTTGAAGACAAGGCAGATGCAGGTGTCTACAGGGGAAAATGTGAGACCACCACATAGATCAGAATGATACCCGTTGAAGAACAAAAAAAAGGGATGGAGCCAGGGTGAGCGAGCAGATTGTCCAGTTATAAAAAACACTGTTGAAATCCAGAGGAAAGTTTCATCGAAGGCTGGTTTAAGTGCAAAGGTGCGGACCTGACTAAGAAACAGCTAATTTTTTGTTGCTCTAGAGCAAGACCTGTCTCGGAATATCTGAGGTGAGCGAATGAATGTTGTGCTCTTGCTCAGCTGAATGAGGCGGTGGCACAGTCTGGCCACAGATGGGGAATCTCACAAGTAAAGACGAAGCCATTAGATAACATATTGGAGCGACTCTACTGAGCAGGCTGAATGCCTGCTTGGGAAAAAAAATCAGAGAGGAAAAGAAAACACTGTGTAATTATACAACCGCTCCGTTCTACCTTCTCATTCTCTGTTTCTGTGGCCACCAATATTAGGCTTCTATACTTCTTTCCAGAATATTTTGTGGCTCATCTCTCTAACAAACTGTGTTCCATATACGTTAAATAATCTTCCGTACGAAGCTACAGGTTTCATGATGGGACGCTAATGCTGGGGCACCTCCTTCCTGTTGCTGGCAATGCGGACCAGCCTTGTGGTGAGCCCATCCCCAGATCGAAAACATTTGTTCACCCTGTCTCTGTAGTTCACAAAAAGTGCGAATAGATAATGGGACGATTTATTTGGCATAATTGATTATGACTGATGATGACTGGAAATCCAATTGTGACATTGCTGGACTTACCTGCACTTTAGATATGACGAGATATATTTTTCAGATCTTGGCATGTTTAGCATTTTGGGATGAACAATTTATCTACCTGGGTTCATTCTGCTGCTCCCAGAACTGATTGTATATTAGCATGTCTCCTGAAAATCATGTGTGACATTACTCTTGCATCTATATATTCAAAAGAAATGAAACTAGGGCCAGATAAAAGCACTTTGAAGTCTGTGGGAATGTCTCCCATCAACCTCAATACGAATAGATGAACACAGAAAGGGAGAATTGGAAAGGACCACCTGGGTCACTGAGTCAGTCTTCTGTCCCCCAAGCTCCTGAATATAATCCCTCTTCCATCGGTTGTTTCTCTTTAGGCTGCCTATGGGCTGAAGATGCACTCAGCGTCCAGCTGAAAATGTTATCAATAAGGAGGTTTTTGCGACGGTTCCTGTATGTTTGATTTGTCAGCTCTTACGGGCATGAACAACGTCATCTTAAAAATGTCATTAGGTGCAGGAATGCAGGTGTCAGGAAGACTGGCAGGGGTACAGGACTATCTGTATTCAGTCTATGTGTTTGCCAAAAATCTGGGTACTCACTGCAGTTTCCAGTAAGTAGTGGATGGGATTCTACAGTGACCCTTGCAGCAAACAGTGGGGATTGATCACAACAAAATAAAAGGAGCCTGGTTTTGTGGCAACATTTCTGGTCTTTAAGAGTTAAAAGTGACAAGTATAGCAGGCCCAGGTTCTTTGGATTTTTATTTTCTTTTCTGCACAGTATTGTAAACACTGAAAGTGAAAGAATTTATCGACTGGGAAGAGTTTGTGCAATTTTATTCAATGCCAATTATTTAAAGAGAAGATAGTAGAAGAGGGCTGGAAAGGGTTAAAATTAAAAGCTGTTTCTAAAGCCTGCAATAATAATACAATAGACTGGTGGTAGCCACAGGCAGAATTTACTGTCCTTGGTCTAGTGAACCAGTATTAACCCTTCAAGTGTCCTGGATGGCTCTGTGCACAGTGTCACTTTCTGCTTCACTGTATGGATGTATGCTTTCTGTCAGATTGCTCAATTAATTATAATTGTCCTACCTTTAAAGGGATGGCCCTGGGCATACTAGGGGGTGTGGCTCTCATGGGGTTTTATTTCAAGCCATATCCTACTGTCTCCAACTCAGTCAATGAATCTTACTCATCAATATTTAATGACACAAGTGCACCTTCCTTTTTTTTTTTTTTCCTAAATTATTCTTCTACACAGCTAGACAGGTGCATTGTCTTCCCATTATGTTTTGGTGACAGGGAAGGTGCTGCCTGGCTCTGTGTTAGCACCTAAGAGGTGAGTAGACTCACCAAAACATGTCAGCGGGCGCTACCTGCATGTTTGAGAATGGGGCACTGTAGCCCTCTTGTTCTGCTGCTGAGCTGCAACAATAGGCATCTTGCTACAGATTAGTTACCAAGCAGGTATTCCTCAGCTTCAAAGCAGCTTTTACCAACTGTGGAGCACACAGGAAGAAATTGGGTTTGAGAAAAGGGGCAGGAGAAACATCTCAAAGACTCTATTTTATTCTTTTAGTGCAACCTCTGCTGCTCTAAAAGCTACCGGTGACAGGTTTTGTGCTGTTCACACCTTGGTGTAGTCTTGGACAAGAACCACATCCTGCGTATTATTGATATTTTATGACAAAGTAAAGCAATTTTAAAACATCAGGCTGCCCATCTGCTATGAACTACTTTTCACAATATTCAAAATAGATGCGTTTCCCTTTCCTGTTTTCATGTGACTGAAATGCAGACCACAGTTAGGTTATGAGACTGGGGGCCAGGAATTTTTCTACTTTTAATCCTGTCTCTGACATTGATTCCTTCATTAGCCTTGGGCAAGTCATTTCACTTGGATATATTCGAATCACCACATCTATAAAATGGAGATGCAGTGAAGTGTCATGGAGATTTATTAGGCTATGTCTGCAGCATACTTTGAAGAAGTCAAAACGTATACACCTGTTAATGAATGGAATTTTAAAATATGAATGAAAACATTTTCTCATTTCAGAAGCCCAAGTTCTGACTAAGCATCCTGTAGACCTGTGACTACCAACACTGTCAGCAGGTACGATTTTGCACTTACTCTGTAAACTCATAAAAAAAAAAATTAGCTGAATGTTAACATTATGGCAGCTGAATGCCAGAGAGCTTCCCTGTCAGAAAGGTAGTGTTATTGCTGGGCATGATATCGTCCCTGTGAAATGAAAAAGAAGCAGCCTTCGCAGTTAAAAAAAATCCAGGAGTAATTTAGGGACTGTTATATATATAGGGAAATTAGATTCCTGCATAATTTGATCTCGACACCAGCCTTGCCTGTTTTACTACCAGCCTTGATGAAGCCAAGACCTCAACTTTCTAGTCAGCTTTCCTGAGAGGCTTGGAGGATTCACTAGGACTTGGAGCCTTTCACACACAAGTGACTTGATTTGGTGAAGGTTAATAACTGGTGGAAGTCTCTTTAGCAACTGGCCTGTAGAGGAGCTTGTGAGATGAGTTGGTCCCGTTCTGTACTGCCTGCATTGGCCGTGCCGAAGGTTTGGTCTCAGCAGAGGGCATTAAACTGTGTGCATGGCCCTGTCTGCCTCACCAGCCTGAGCCACACACCTGGGTATGAGACATAACGCACCTTTGGCACCGGCCAGGACCTAAACGAGCTGGTACCAAACTCGTGTTGTCTTTACTCATGCTGGACTTCTCCTCCATGACTAATCTGTTCATGACTCACCAACTATATCATAACACAAACCTCGAAGAGCTGTGGGAAACAACGGCGCACCGAGGCATGTTTTAAAGGAACACTGACCCCACTCAGCAGACAGCGAGGTTCACAGAGAAGCTCAGAGCAAGAGGTGGTTTCTGCAGAGATGGGGCAGTGTGAGCACAGCATGGTCCCCAGCTCTCCTGCTGGCTGCCTGCTCGGCCTCTTTCTGGCCAGTCCCTGACGCTGCCAGCTACCGAACGGTTATTGTTACCAGTTTCGCAGCATTTCTCACCACAGATACTAAATGCTTTCCTTCCCATGGCATGTCAGAAGTGACACATGGATTTTGAAGAGAACTCATGGAGCAAAGCGGTGGTGTGAGCTGGTGATACCGAGCAAAGTGTAAAGAGAGGAAGACACCTGGATTAGGGAGCAGACAGGACTTGGGGTGGCAATGTGGTTATAAAAAGATAGAGCAATAGGATGGATGAGTCTCCCACAAGAGATAAAATAACCCTAAAAAGTCATGGTGCGATAATAAGATCAGGTTCATGTTAGTCATCCAAAGCAGTTTGAATTCAACTCCTCCCTGTCCAGACGTGATTTTAATCA
The DNA here is from genome assembly GCA_013396935.1 of Baryphthengus martii. Taxonomy (NCBI): domain Eukaryota; kingdom Metazoa; phylum Chordata; class Aves; order Coraciiformes; family Momotidae; genus Baryphthengus; species Baryphthengus martii. The sequence continues at coordinate 23,942 of VWZK01018192.1, read as the reverse complement.
CCTATGAGTCAGAGCACACGCAGATGATGAGCACAGCTGTGACCTCACACTGCTTCATAGCACACTATCACTTACAGCATGGTGGGAAAAGTGACTGAGAGGACAACCTAAAGCCTAATGCTGCAGGGCACGGTGCTGTTCTTGGACCTGAATGAACACAATAAGGAAAGATAACTGCGCTGACATACAGCTGCTCTTGGACACCGGGAAGGAGGAACATCAAGCAGGGGTCCTTTCTCCTCCTTTAGGGAAGGTTCAGCAGAAGTGTCTTCCTAACCAAGGGAAACAAGGAGCAGGAGTCCACCTGGCTCTGCCCCTCCAGCCATGTACTGCACCAAATTGCTCCTCAACCATATCTGAGTTACCTTCCGGGATGTGAGAGAGAAGTTGCTATTCCATGAGCAGCCTCTGACCTCTGCAGTCTGGCTTACCATTTAACTTAGAGAGCTCGGCTGTGTTTCTTATATGCGCTGACAGCTTTCTTCTCCTGTTGACTTGGTAGTCATAACTGAATCCATAATTTCTGCTCGCACATAATATTACAAGAAGGATGTTGAAAAAGTCAAGAATTTTCCTGCATGGTCTAGTTGTAGTATATTTTTGAAAGCCAATACTCTGGCCTTGCTACCCTCTGAGTACAAAGCAGATGAGAGTGTTACAGAGGGAGCTTGCTTAGCTCTGGGGGAATGGGTAAAGAGGGTGTTTCCTGTGACTTGTTTGCAAATCCCTGTGGCTATTTTGAGGGGAGGCTTGTGGGATTTTACCCAGTCATGTATATCTCTTCTGACTTGGAAAGATTCCAGGGTTTGGCTAAGAAAAAGAAGGAAGGGGCCATGTGCAAAGGCTGAGTTTTACTGTTTAGAAATAAAATGCAGCTAACGAAATCACCATTTGCCACCTCCTCGCAATGCACTTCTGCCCTTACTTGCATTAAATAAGGAAGCTATAGAATGAACTCAAATGTCTCTAAGTGTGTTACGAGCCAAAGCAGGAGGTGCAGACCTGTGGTAATATGAGAGCATCAGGCTTCAGAGGCACCTGGAAGTACAGATAAGATCAGATCAGGTCAGGCCAAAGAGGTAGCCTTGGTAGCTGTGGTCCTGCTCAGCGGAGCACAGCCAGCTTGCCAGCAGCAGGTGCAAATGCCTGAGTCCCACGGCACTGCTCTGCGCCTTGCCAGAGAGGGGCTGGGTCCTTTCCTTTGGAGACCAGGGGCTGTGAAGGAGAGAAATCACACAAACTAATGTGGGTGTTTCCACTTTCCCCAGGATCCCACTGTGCCTCTAGTTGCTGCCTGCTTGTTAGGCTTCAGGGTGTTGTGTTTTTCTTTTCTTTATGATTTTGGTGGTGTCATTTTCACACTGGAAGCCTGTTTCCCTGTGTTTCTGGAAAACCCCATTGATTAGACCTGTTTTACCACATCATGATCCTTTTATATAACCTATATCTGCCAGGAAAATTGTCATTCATCGTCTTCCTTTCTGCTGCTTTCATTTTTAGCTAGACACAAAATGTTCTTGTGTTTCTAAAGGAATGTAAGGCCTCCTGGCTCGCTGGTTAGAGTGGAAGGGATAGATGGTGCGTAGTCCCTACACCATGGCACGCAACTAGTGTTCAGAAGTGGGGAAGAGGAGGAAAAAGAAGATTCCCAGCATACATAAGGTAGACTGTGGGACTTCATACCCCTTCTCAGAGGCTTCAAAAGACTGCTGCCCCAGGGCACTTTGTGTTTTCCTATGTCTACTGGTGGCTGGTTCTGGCGGAAAGGAGCTTTTCCCCAGAAGCAGTCTCATGTTTGAAAATTTCAAGGCTGTGTTCTTCCTCCCTTTTCCTATTACTCATCTTGTTATGGATGAGAACCCTGTTGGTGCTAGCAACTGTATTTAAACATGGGACAGAACTGAAGTGCAGCTGTGTTTTGGTCACTGAGTATCTATACCCTCGGTGGAAGTGCTCCAGAAATACATAATAATACTTGTAAACTTGTTTAGGTCTGTTAACAAGGTGGCATAATCCATGGTGGAATTCATGGACACTTTGCACTAGACTAAAAGGAGGAAAAGAAGTCTCTCTGACTGTGGTTTTCTTACAGTCTCTTAGTTGCACCACGCTGGACAAAAAGCTTTGTTTGCAGTTCTTTGGAGAAAGTTCACGTGATTTTTCAGCAAACTTGTTTGGATTGAACATGGGATGGCTAGCAATTTGGGGATAAAATTAAGCCTTTGCATAGCATCTGCTCAAAGTCTCATAGGCCTTTATGCACAACTCAGAGGAGTGATGGTTGTAGTTGCTCTTCGCTCAGAAAGATAAAACCATTTCCTAGACACAGAGCATCGTGACTGTCTCTCTTTTCCAGAAGCTTGGACATAGATGGACCTAGGTCAGAATTTAATATGTGAGCAACAGGTATGTTCCAAGTTGTTTCCTAGGGCCGGGTTTGGATTCCTGATTTGAAGTACCCACTTTTGACATTTTTGTGGTTATGTGAGTGCCTTGAAAGCGATGAGCAAATTCCCTTTGGCCTTCACAGGCTCCTGAGGAGAAACCCCGCTGAGCAAGCGGAAAGGCAGACATGGAAGCCAACTCTCTGCTCCTTGCCACTGGAGTCTGTCTCCCTCCTCTGTATCTCGCTTGTACAGAGGCAAATAAAAAATCAGGGACTTGTGCCACACTTTCTTCATCATACATGTGTACAAATATTTGCATGCAGCAGTGGTTCAAAGGAGCCTGAAGATACTATCTTAACCGTGGTGCTTTCCCAGACCATTGCCACACTTTGCCTTTGCAAATAAAGGCAGCAGTGTCTGCAGTCAGGAGATCTCTCCTAGAGATTTAATCTGGCTGGTTTCCTCCCTAGGGAGCGGAGTTGAGGATAGCCAAGTTCAAGGTAGCGTGTGTTTGAGTTTTGTAAGCAGAATAGACATGGAAATTTGAAGCCTAAATTGCACATTCCAGTCTTCTTATGGAAATGGTGAGCAGAGAGGAAGCCTTTAGTACCGAACATGTGCCGGGTTTTAGATACTGATACCGATCTAGAGAGTTTCTTTCTCAATGCCGCATGTGTAGATGTGCGCACATGCACACACACGCTTATACATATACATGCCTGTGATGCTTATAAGCAGCACGTCGCCTATCTCTCTGCTTATAGATTCTATTGATGATTGCTTTATTCATCTGGTGGCAGACCCATTTAAATGAAAATATGTTCCCCATTTCCTTGCTACTATAAATTCTGCGCTATGGGGAAGTGACGAAGTGCACTAGCTATACATTCACAGAGAAATGCCCTGTTGAGAAGAGGAGTATTATACAGGGAACAATTGACAGCCCTTCACTTCAGTGGGTACATTTCTCTGTACAGCTGCATCACCACTAATGATAAATGAGTAATGTTTGATAGCTGGCTCCGTTGCCTGACAGCTACAGTTTTGGCCAGAGGGCCACGACAGGCTTTAGACTTCTGTTCAAAATGAGTTAAACATATTAGGTATTACGAAGCCACAGAAGCCTCGAGAATGAGTGCTGAAATGAGTTATCAAGGTATGCTCCTGGGTACACAACTTGCAAAGCAGATGTCATTCTAATAATGTGTGATATAGAACATGTCTGGCCTAAACCCTGCTGGATGAAATATGAAGCCCCGTTGGTGATATTTAATACCATTTTATGAGGTGCCATCTTATAAAGACAATGCCCGCCTTATGTGGAATGCTTAAGGTATTTTGCCAAAGGCACTGGGAGGTATCTGAACTAAGTAGAATTTTTATTATTTTATAAGCCTTTACTTTGTAATATTTCTGTTTCTACATTATTGTGGTACTAGCTGCTCTAACCCTTTGTCTAGTGAACTTCATGAGTGGTTTACTGATAGATTGACTGATAGCCAGGGCTGCCTGTGGATGTAAAGGCCAGTTCCTATCTAAATATATTCTTAGCAAAAAAATAAAAAATAAAATAGAGCAAAATAGAAAGCAGACTTCCAAAGGAAATAAAGCTTTACAAGAGGCACTCTTGGAAAAGAAGTCCTTGAAGCTATGAGATCCAGAGGTTTTGGTGAGTTTTAAAGGAGCGAGGAGCTTGTGAGTTTGTGTATTACAGCTGCAGCATTTGTTTCGTTTTGAATTCCTACGGTAAATTTTGACTTCCCATTGAGATTTCTGGTTCCCTTTGCCGCCATCCCAAGGATATGTGCCGAGTCACTTAGATTCAGGAAAATGACGAGTGTTTTCACCCTCCAGTTCTCTCTTTATTTACATATTTTCATTTAACGTTACTTCTGTGGAACAAAATTGCCTTCTTGTTCAGGTCTGTTGGAAAGCGAAGGCAGAGGGAGTGCAAGTGGTTATTCTGAGCACGTTAGGTATCTCCTTCCCAGGATGCAGAGACCATGCTGACAGTGCTGAGGAGTTAAAGACCCCAGCGAGGGCAATACTAACATTGCAGTGATGCCAAGTTGGTGCAAATGGGCTCAGTGCTGAGATCACATCGCCACTGCCGAAGGATCTGGTCCAGCACATCAAGGCAGTAGTTTTCTCGTCTTCGTCCTACGTTGTCCTGTATCTCATGGTCCTTCTAGTCCTCCACGTTTCTCTGCTTTGCTTCTTCTGAGCAAATAGTGCCCATGACTTAGGAAGCAGCCACTCCCCAAAGCACTCCTCAGGGAAGGCTGATCTGTCTCAGCAGCTGCTTTTTCTCGGTGGGATTATCCAGTGGGATGATCCAGTGGGATGCCGCTTGCAGGGCAGGCTGGGCCCCCTGGTTCTTCTCCCTTGAGGGTCTCCTGCTCAGTCGCGATCTGACTTTATGAACCCCACAGGACCAGGTTTCTGCGACTACTTCTGCTGATGTGCTTATCTGAATAAACATCAGCACTAAAGAAATTACTCAGCTTGGTGCTCCAGTGACCACCGCATACAATATCCAGCTTGAGAGATGTCCCTGCCCTAAAATATGTGGCGATTCTTACTCTTAATCCTAACGCTCTTCTTCTGTTGCCCCAGCTAAGTGATCTCTTAATGTGTGGTAGTGCAGCCTGATGCGAGGAGGTGTTAGGTTAATTCCCTTTGATAAAATCCTACTAACTTTTTTTTTCGCCCTTGAAAAACTTGCTTTCCCTTCCAAATGCATCATCCTGTGAGCCCAAGGTTCACAGATATTCAGATTCATCTTTCTTTATACTATAAACATGCCAGAGATATATAATCCATTTGGACACTGGCAAGTGATGACTATCAGAGGCAGAATGGGTGCTGAGGGGCCCATAGTTACACAGTAACATCGGCTTGGCAGCAGCTCATTCATCCTGCTAGATGATCTGTCCATCTCCCTGCCTATGGCTTGTAGCACACAAAACACAGACAGAAAGTCAGGCCGAATACTCTGTGTGTAACGCTCTTTCCATCGCAGCACGGCTTTTTCAGCCACGGATTTAAATGCACTCGTGGTCCAGCTGTCTGGTCAAGATGCTGCTTTTTGAAAGAAATGTGTCTCAGAAATTCCTGAAAGTCGCTGCTCAGTGTATGACATGTCAAGTTACATCTGCTGTGTCACAAAACATCAGCGTGTTGCGAAAGACCGTAATGAGAGGTGACAAGATACGCTGTAAACAGTTGCAGTCGATGTTTTTGTTTATCCCAGCGCGAATTTCGTGCAATGTCAGGATTGCAGGGAGAATTTGGCTTCCGTTTCGTCACTCAACAAAACTTTTGCCTGTGGTGATCGGCTGAATGACCCTGTAGTTTCTGGGCATGAAGGCAGGCTAGTCTCCAACCCAACATTTGCAAAGTGCTTTCGGGAGCACTGTCGCTGTCCCAGCACATGTGGTGGTGGAGTCAGTGCTTGGGCAGACCCCGGATTCCTGTGATGGGTAAGGAGCACTGGGTGGCATTTTCCCCTCCAGCCCCAGCTGTGTCCCACCACCTTCACAGGTGCCACTTGGGGAATTTCCCCTTCCCACCCCCGGCACATGTGTGCCTAGGCATGGGGCTCCCCGAAAGGACTTACGTGGTAGAATTCAGGGTTCCCACGGTGCACCCGGGAGCTTCATGCGGCTTTCCTCACATCACAGACAAAGCTTATAAACTCATTTGCAAATCCTCCTTTTGAGCTGTACAGGTGGCTCGTGTTTATCGAGGTTTTCTACTTGGAGCTCATTTCCTTAAAATCTGTCCTTATGTTTGCTAAAATCCACACGGTCCCCGTTCCAAGCTGCGCGAGGCTTTTAGCTCGTTTTTCCCCTCAGCATTTTTTTTACCTATATTGTTGCAGAAGTCGAATGGGGAAATGCACAGAGCTGGGAGATTAAAGATGTAAATTTTATAAACAGAAATCAAAGGTCCTAAATCCTGAGCAAAGAAAAGCCAACATAAGTATGAACGTTAAAAAACGTACATAAATAGTACTTCAAGGCTGAATGTGTTAAATTATTCAACAGTTAAGTCATAAGTGTTCTTAAACTTAAGTATAAAAATGCCCTTGACAATATTTCATAGCTGTGCATTTCTTTAAAATATTTAGCATTCTCATTAAAGAGAATGACTTTATTTTATATATTAGTTACACTCCCGCTTGTTAATATGAAGGAATTTAGTAGCAAAGAGCATTCTTATGTATATAAGCTGAAGACAATTTACATATAAAGTTGGGCGACTATTCACTTTTTATTTATTCCCGGATCATCTACATCCACGCATAGCTATAGAGCATTTAAACAGATTCGTTCCTTAATGCACAGTATTAATATCTCCTGGCCCAAAATATCATTTGCTAATGCCATCACGGAGACAGGTTCATTCAAAGCTACATGGAAGTTCTTGCCTTTGAAAGACTTAATGAACCTTACATTTTTGGTATACTGCACAGTGTAATGCCTATTACATATTCATTGCCAGAATGGAAGATTTCCTTTAACTCTGAGCTTCCTGGTCTAGTTCACTGTAAAACATTGTCAGAAGTCACAAGAGACTTTTGCTGAAAATTGTGACTCTTGATAGCAGGATGTAATGGGGAGGTTTAGAATAGAAGAACCAGTGGTATATGGGCCCAGGGGGAATCGTTCTGACAGACAAATGGATGGATAATACAGTTTTTGACATAATGGGATGAAAAAGTTTATGCCAGAAAGAACTGAATTAAAGTTATTACTTGAAGGAAATTCTGGAGTTCTCAAGACTGGCGGTATTACCTGCGTGCGTTTTGTTTGACTGCATCTCTGCATAACACCTTTTTAAACAGGGTTGGTTTTGAACTGATTTATAAGCTTACTAACAAATCTGCAATAAAAATTGTAGTTACTTTCTTGGATGTAACCCCAGTAACATCATTTTACAGGGTATTTTTTGGGGAGCGGGATTTTTTGATCTGTCTTTTAAAGTCCTGCATAATCAGTTTGCCTCTCAGCTTGCTTTTGGAAGGACAGCGAAACAAAAATCTGTTATTCTGAGCTCTCCTTTGCAATAGCACGAGATTGCAGAGAGTATACCTTATTTTGTATACATGTCTTTTTCTCAGTGTTTTGTAAACTTTGGAAATCAGTAGCTCTGAGGTCCTAGAGCCCTGGTGAGACACAGAAATCAGCTGATGCACAAACCATCGCAAGATCAAGGCCTCAGTTAATCAAGACCGTCCAGAAAGGACTGTATGTTTTTCTACTTGTTTTTTTTTTCAGGTGTTTGCCATGCTGAGCTGTCAATCAGACTTATTTTTAGGGGTGTTGCATGCACCCAAGGGTTTGACCACAGGTTTCTGGAAAGGGGATAGTGCAGTAAGAGCCTCTCCACCCCAAAGCCTCTGAACTATGTTTCATCTGCACTGGCAGTGATGAAGCCAATGGCTAAAATGTAGAAATAAGTACAGCGGAGAGAGGCTCTCATAATGGCAAAGATGAAAAATGTGTTATCGCAGAACAATGAAGTGATGGTAAATCTAAGATGTAGGCACCAGTCACCAGTTGTACCATGCTGTTGTCAGAAGGGTGTTGAGATATCTGAGAGAGCAGGCTGAGAAAGGGAAGCTAATTATACCACATTATTCACTTCTGCTCATTAGGTATAGTACAAAGGCCCTGCTTTTTATGTATATATTAAAGTGCCAAGGACTACCAGGAATAGATAACTTAACGTTTCTTTTGTCTCACTGGTGGGTCGGTTCAGACAGAAAAATCGTGTTTTCAGGGACTTTCCACCCTCCAGAATCAGGAATTTCCTCCTGCATCACTCCAAGCAATTAGAAAAGAGCAACTCCCTCCCCCTCGACACCCAGCAAAGCCAAACTAAACTAAAGCAAAGCTCCTGTGCCCCATGGTGGTTCTTCACCCAGTGCCCACGCGAGATGATTCCTGTCTTCTCCCCTCTACTCAGCGTAGGCACTTGTGTCGATGGAAAAGCTCTTCCAACTAAATCGCTCTTCACCACGTACCCGCAATAGTTCCGGGAGCAATTTGACAGCCGGAACCTACCCCCATGCTGACATCCATCCCCAAGTCACATTGTTCCCTGGTGCTGCCACTTGCCCTTCCGTCATCCCAAATCTGCAGGTGACTTCCCACTCTGCAGCTGAGAGTCAATGAAATGAATTCAGCTGTTTAATAAACTTTGGATGATATCTATAATGTATTCACTTTTAGACGTTTTACCTGCCTCACGATCCTTGTGTTGCGTCTGGATCTGTAAATGAGCCATTAGGAAAAGATGAAGGGGAAGGCAGAGGATTGGTTTATTGAAATTATTTATATATGAGAAATGCCTGACTTTCAGAATTCATGGCTCTTTAATGCACAAGTCAGAGAGAACACATTAAATCGAAGAGGAGAGGAACAGGTATCTCACTTCCACACTAAGGCGAATGAAATCAGATTTGGGCATTGAATTCCACCCTTCTTCACAATGAAAATTGCCCTGCTCTTCTAATTACGAGCATCAAGAAAGTCACTGCTTTAGCAAAATACCCTGCAGCTACACAAAAGAATAGGCTGGAGAAGCACACATCTACCAATAAGTGGCACTGAGCATCTACTCCATTTCTCACACAGGTTGGCATATCTCTCAGTGGTCCATCTGGTAGAATTGGATGGCATTTATCAGGAAATAATCCAATTGTGGCATGCCAAAACCTGAACATGAAAAGTACTTGTGCCTAGTGTCAATCATTCACCCTCTGACAGTTCAATAAACATCCTTTCTGTGATGGTTTTCAGGAACACTGACACCCAAAATGCTGGAAACAATGCCAGAGATGGAAATGACAATGCTTCTGTGAAACATCAAAAAGGACCGACACAACCTGGCATGGATTTTGCCAAGTGTTGCTTAGCAATACAGCGTGCTTATGGGCCGCTGGCGTGTCGGGATTAGCTGCGAAGGGAGTGATATTCACACCTTTCCCGAAAACCCATCCGTCCCAAATAAAGGAGCACAAAGTAGGGAAATGCAGCATCAGCAGGAGCAGAGGATGCTGCAACCAAGCTAGGCAATTTTAGGCATCCCAAAAGCCATCTGCCCTCCCCAGTTGTCTTCCTTGGGCATGAAAAGATAAAGTGGCTCGTCCCGGCACCTCCAGGACATAGTCTTGTCCGGCTCAGCTCGCGGTCTCAGAGGATACAAGGAAGTTTTGTGGCTGTTTCCTTTCAGGGCTGGCATCAGAGGGGGCCAAACTTTGCTACCAGCAGCTCTTGCAGGCAGTACATGCAGGCAGAGTTTGAGCTGGACTGGGTTGGCCACTGGCACTCAGGGGATGATGGCAGCACATGGGAAGAGAGTCTGAGCCCGGAATTGGGAGGCGAATAACCAATATCGCTCCTAACAAAGTGTGAAATGGGGACAGTCATTTTAACAGCATAATTGGTGGTAGCAGTGAGAGAATGCAGGGAGTGCTCAGTAACGAAAGAAAAAACTTGTTTACTTCCCAAATTTCCCAAGCGAGCCCTTCTCCCCAGGTGCCGGGATGCCACCTGTGTCTCTGCAGCCACCTCCACCCCACCCTGTGAGGGATCCTGAAGGGCAAAAGCAGCATTCCCAGAAAAGCGAAGAACACTTGATGGCTGGAGGGAAAATGTACTGGTTTATATTGCAAACACCACGTTGCCACTGAGGAGGAAACTGATTTGGGGTAAATGAAATAACTTGCCTGAAGCCAGCGACAGACCTGGGAACTAAGTTCTGGCCTCCTTAATGTGCCAGATCCTAGAGCAGAATCTCATGAGGTCTAACCAAATCACCTTTTATCTGTGTGCCTGGTAGGTGGGAGTGGGAGGAACGTCTGCATATCAAGTAGGGGGGTTTTGTCCATCTTGAAATTCCAGGTGTTCAGTTGATGCCTGGAGCGTATAAACTGCCTTTTTGGTGTGGCGAGGACAGACCCGCGGGTCCAAATGCAGACGTGCCAGCAAAGCCTGTCCAAACAGAGGTGCTGGGATCTGCTGCCAGTCTGGAGCTTGGAGGAAGGCAACTGTCCAAGGAGGCACTGGTGGGGCAGTGCAGGTTCACTGCTACCCCTTTGGCCTCAGGGCTGTTTAGTCCGTAGGCACCGTGGCAGAAATGAGGCTGCAAGTATCACGAAAAAGGTGCTTTTGCATAGTCAGAGTGCTCCAGACAGAAATCCTGAGGTGTGCAGATTCTTATACATACTTACGACAGTTTTCCAGGGAGAAGTGCAAGCTAACTCCATCAGTGCCTTTGAGCCTTGACTTGTTAATTGGCATTACTTCTAATTCCCAGCTATATTTTAAGGTATGAACCTAAGGAATTTTAAAGTCATTATGTGGGTGAGGGACTGATAAAAATAAATCCTTCAGGTTTGAAAGTGGCAGAGAGGGAATAAAAGGTGTTAAGAAATCCAGGAGTTTTCAGCCAATTGGTTCAAAAAAGCATCCAGGTGGACCGCAGCTCCTGGAGAAAGGTCACTGATACTACTCTGGATACCTCTTTTTATGAACTTTATGCATCACATAAAATAAATTTAAAGCAGTTTAATTTAACAGTCTAATTAGTCATGGCTTTTTCATCTTGTCTATTTAACTATACACGGAAGAAAGAGACATGGGGCCAAATTCAGAGCTGGCACAAATAAGCCCTGCAAGTCAAGGAAGCTGTTCTTGCTCATCCAGGGCTGAATGCAGATGCTGGTGGCCAAATTTGCACCTGGGGATAACTCCCCTAGTGCCCAGAGACTTGCGCCGCAAATGAATTTGGCTGCCAGGAACTAACTATCTACAAAGTGGGTCTTTGGGTCTTGATGTTCAGAGCTTGAGCTTGGTGAGCTGAAACATGGGTAAAATGCACAGGAGAAATGGTTTAAAGATTTGGGATAGTTTGGAACAAGACTCCTCTGTGTGTTCGCCTTGCAAAGGTTCCTGCGAGTGCTTCCCTTCGCTTCAGTCCACTTCATTTACACTTCCTTTCACTTTAAATTTCAGTGTTCTCATAATCTCACAATCTCAGGCAAACAGCGGTCACGTGAACGCACCCTCCACTGGAAATGAGAGTCTCTCTACTGCCTTTGATGTGGTTATACTGGTTATACCATTATACTAAGTCATACCTTCTTCTCCAGGTTATGTGCACAAACCCACAACGTTAACCATGAAACACACGTCGATCCACGTTTACGAAGGTGGTGTTTCTGAGAAGATTTCCAGCTCATAAAGTCTTAGGCCAGCTAAAATCTAGACCTCTAAGTCAACAGCTAGATTATGGTATTTGGGAGGGTTGTGATCCTGCTGCCAGATTCCACTACTGAAGCAAATCAGATTTCAAGTGTTGTAGATTTTAGCTGAAATCCATCTCCCACCAGTTGAGGCACAGGGCTCATTTATTTTGTGATGTTGTTTTGCAAGAGCGTGTACCAGGGCTAGGTTGTCACCTGATGCTGGCAGGCAGTGAAGGGACTTGGGAAGGACCAGGGTGGGGATTAGCCATGTGTCACCCCAACCCTGGGTGACACAAGAATCCCTTCCAACTGGCTCTTTTCAAACTTCCTGCAAGTTATTATTTCTCCAGCCAAAAATAACTACAACAAACAACATGAGCACAATAAAAGAATTCAAATGTATCTTAAATCACCTAATATTTAACCATGTTCAATTAGTCTCTGGGGTGTGCTGTGCTGCTGTGTGGTCTCCCTGGAGGCACCACCAGCACCACAGTGATGAGTTAATGAGTTCTGGTTGTATCTTGTCCGCAGACTTGGCTGCCTCGCTGCTCTCCTCCTCTGGCACAGCATTCCTAGGAAGAACACCCACGTCTGAGGACTTTCTCCCTTTTCCTGCTGGAAGCTGATGAAACTCTTGGTCCTTCCCTGGAACGCATTTCCAAGGTGCTGCCTCTGCCTGGCTGTGTGAACGTGGGGCTCAGCATGGTGCTGTCTCATACCCTCTTCCTGGGCACCCTGCCTGAGCTTGTCCGGTTGGTTGCAGGGTGCTAGTCCCCACATCTGTCACATAAAGCCCAGGTCTCTGTTTTGGCAATATAATTTCAAGAGAACGACTTAATCTCCTCTTTGAAGGAGTCTGTAGACATCAGTGCTTCCTGTCAGGTCTAGCAGCTGTTGAAGTTACTCCTGTTTCTTCTGAAGCTTGGTGTCACCAGATTGTCAGGCCTTTTTGCACAACTTTCTCTTAGCTTAAATTCATATTTCATTTAGCTTTGGCACAGCAATACACTCTCTGATTATACTTTTATCTTTCTTTTCTTCAGGTTCAGTCAGGACCCGTGGAGACCCTGGACATCTACACCATCAAGAAATTTCATTTTCCTGTGAAATGCTGCACAATTCAAACAGCGTTACAGGAGAGAGTACCCAAAGGGAGTCCTGAGTGTGAACAAAAGGGACCCTGTGGACACATCCAACACTGGAACATATTTGGTATCAGCCCAACTCCCAAATACATCTCTCTGTAGGTAATGGGAAATATTTTCTTTTTATACCTCTGTTTAAGCACGTATACATAAAGATGAGTGGCTGCATCAGCTCCTTCAGCCCTGCTCTGCTGGGAGCTTCCCCACTTCTTGAAGCTTCCCACATCTTCTTAGCATTTTTTTTCCCATCCTTCTGACTTATGTCCCACACACACTTGCTAGAAGCCCATAGCTGTAACCCTTTGAGGTTTAAATTTTAATTTCCTTATTGCTCCTGGTTTTTCTTTTCCTAATACCACTGGGGTTGGCCCCACACTGACTTGTACAGACTGGGTCCACCCACACCCAAATGCAATAGCAGTGGTAGGTGCCAAAAGGACCCCAAAGCCAGTGCTGCTGGTGATGGCATTTTGCTTTTCCTGTGCTCCACTACCACACATTTCCTCTTCTCTATTATTTCCCACACAATGGGCAGTTTACTGCACCATTTTTTACAGACTCCAGCCTTCACTGCTTTGTGCCTTCCTTACTTGGGACTAGTTTCTTGCAGTGCTTTGTATGAAGTGACTCACAGTGCTGCTTTCCAGGAAGTCTGTTCTGGACATGATTAATTCCTTTGTGGGGGAGATTTTAATTGTTTTATCAAGGTTTTTTTCCTGATTTTCCAATCTCCTTCCCTGGTGTTTTGCCTGAAATCCCAGCCATAATATGTTCGCTCATGATATGTTCAGGACTCAGACCTGAAAATTGTAAGATTGACACTGCAACCTGATGTTACTAACAGACTCTTTTATGGTTTCATCTGGAGTTTGTACCATGTTATCTTTCTCCATTGAAGAACAAGATGTTGATGAATTGCCTCTCTCAAGAGCATGGGAAGCTGAGAGTGGGGGGCCCGATGAGTGGAGGTGGATGGTCAATAGTGAGAGGCCAGGAGAGTAGAGGCCCAGTTTGTGGAAGGCCCAGTGGTTGATTAGGAGGCCCAGAGTGGGGGTCCAAAGAGTGGAGGCTGAGAGAGGAGTAGGAAGCCAAGAGAATGTGGTCCCAGGGAGGGGGAGGCCTCAAGAACGGAGGCCATGAGAGTGGGAGGCCCTGCTCTGGGCACCCCATGGCAGGAGTTGAGGCCTAGTGAATATGAAGCCCATAGAGCCGGGCCCAGCAAGGTGGTGGCAGCCATGGGAGGCCCAGGGAGGGGAGACCCAATGAGGGGAGGCCCAGGGAGGGGCAGCTGGAGGAGCAGAAGGCCAGTGAGTGCAGACCCAGACAGCATGGACCCTGTGAGTGCCTCAGAGAGTGGCTGAGGCAATGGGCGGGGTGAGTGTGTTTTCCTGAGGGGTAACGTCGTAACGTTTCCTGAGGGCACTGGAATCTGCTCCTCAGCTATGCTCTTGCTGCTTTTCCCCTCAGGACTCCCACTCAGGCCTGCTGGCATGCACATGCCTGTGACCCCCCCTCCACACCTGAGGCAGGGACAGGGTCAGTCCCAGCCCACTGACTGTGACTCCAGCCTTGGAGCAGGCTGTCTTGGCTCCAAAAGCCTCATAACTCCTATGTTGTGCCTAATCAGGCAACATCTGAGATTAATTGCAAGGGCTTTTCTCTACCCACCCACAGAGATAAATGCAGAGGAGCCAATTTGGTAATTGCCCTGAGTCCTGGTGAGCTTCTGAGTTGTTCTCAGGCCAGATTATGACTGGGTGTGGGAATCCTTGCTGAGGTGTGGACTGAGCGCTAACTGTTCTGGCTGATAAAGATACCAGGGTGTCCTTAATGGGGCAGAGCCAGGGAAATGGACATTAGAAAGGGACCTGGTGAAAGAAGTGGGCTGGGAAGGTTGTCACAGGTGAGCACAGTGATATTATAAGAAAGGGGAAACTCCTGCTTTGTCTCTGCTTTGACTCGCTCCTGCTTTCAAACAGCTTTAAAACCTGCTGCTGGGGTTTCCTAACTGCTTACTCATACCAGAAAGAAGGAGACAACCATTTTGATTGTCACCTTGGACTGGCTACGCTTCTGACTCAACATCGCAGTGGTGACCCACCTGATGGTGCCATTACCCAAAGGTGAGGTGCTCTTGTTTTTTTTTTTGGTAACCTAGAGGTTGGTGTAGGATGTATGTTGCTGTGTCATTGAAGATGCTGGAGTGTAAATAGAAGTAAAGGATGGTGTAGGAGCAGAGATGCTATTTGAAGGGGATTGATGCTTTACTGTTAGGTAGAGAGGGAAAAGCAGCCTTGACACCTGTTAGTGGCCATTAAAAACTCCCATGTTCTGCTAATCTGTGCTCGTAAAAAGGCCATCTGCTAATGCTCAAAGGTCATTAAGTTACCAGCCCTGTTTACTCCTCCTGCACTGCTGGGCCAAGCCTTTCTGAGAAAAGAGGACTTAAATGGTTATTATGGTGGCGCCTGCTCATGCTGCTGTGTGGTTAAGGGTCTATCAGTGTTTTCATTAGAAAGCCAGACTTTCAGGGTTTTTGAAACTTGGCCATTAAAGAGCTTGCTTCTCACTGCCTGTGCAGGCTCTGGTGTAGCCTGGCAGGTTTCAGGGACAGAGAGGGTTCTTGTATGTGCTTTTTGGAGGAAAAAGCCAAACAAACCAGAAATCAATTCAGCTTCTATTTTAATTTGAGGAATCGAAAAGTTCAGAAAGCTTCGGTCTGGGGCACTCTGGCAGTGCTGCTTTAACACAGCCATGGCTGTGCCTTGGAGAGGGAAGTTGTGTTTGATTGGGTTAGGGTGAAACTGCTGATTGCTTTTATATTTTCATTACAAGAAACAAAGCATAAAAACAAAAGCATAGAAGACATAAGATCATTTTACATGCAGCTCTAAGGGCTGCTTTTTTCCTCAAGGTGTGGGGCTGTACTGGGTGTTGCTGGTGGGGCTACACGTGTCAGCAGTATGGTCTGCCTGTGTAAGTGATGCTGTCCCCAAGTAGGCAGCATTTGTGTCTGCAACATAGACTGGGCACTATGGGTGGGTGAGGGAAGAAGCTGAGGCCTGAACTCTGAATTGCCTTGATTTTGAAGGTTTTAGTGAAACCTTTAAGGTTACATTAACATAGTTTTCTTGTGGTTAAATGGAACTATCAAAAACTTCGATAATTCTTTTTTTTTTCCTTCTGAGACTTCCCAGCGATAAAATGAGATGTAGCTGCTCAAGTTTTTATCCTTCATTTCAGATAATGACGGTGTCTGTCTCATAAACCCCTGCCTTTTATCTTCCCCAATTAGCTGAGTCGCTGCACCCTTGTGCTGTGAAGTTCTGAGTGTGCAGCAGCTTCTTCCCGAGCACAGTCAAAGTGCCCTTTCCCCACCTCCGCAGGGCCAGCCTGTCCACAGCACCCACCCTCCAAGCTCCACTCCCCTTGGCATTGGTTTAATCTTTTGCTTTCTGTGTAACATAAAGAAGAAACCTTGGTCAATGAATAATGAAATCTCATTCAAAACCTGGACTCTTATAGTTCAGTCTCTACTGTCTTTTATTTTAAATAGAGCTTCTCTCATGTCTGTTTAATTTTGTAAATTTTTTTTTAATTTTTTTTTGGTTAATGTATTCAGACTTTCCATCATGGATTTTATGGGGATTTTAATCCAAAATTTAGAGGAAGTTCACACTGATGATGTCGATTCACTTGTACTTCAGGTTATGTTTCTTTCTGTTCTAACTGACCTCCGAGGCCAGCTGGGGATAAGATGTTATGGTGCTGGCCGCTGTGTGTAAACGAGGAATATGAACTGCCTTGGAGAGCTAAGAGTCATAAAAGAGCGTGCAAAACAATGGAGGGAAGGAGTATCTGTCTGTTCTCTAGAACAGCCTCCTCAAACTGTGATTTTGAACTAAAAAAAATTAATAAAAAATTGATTCCAAGGGTCTCCCTAACCCAGCAGAGATATTTTTGCCAGAACCCTCTTCTCACCAGTCAGTCCTTCTTAAATCTGTAACGATCCAACAGGTAGTTAAAATAGTCCCAACTAATTGTAACCAGGACTGCTGGCTTCTTCTGAGCTATTGTTCTGATTGTCTATATACCTCCTGAAGCTTTTGGATGCGGTGCACAAAGTAGTTGGTGTAAGAACTCAAAACAAGAACAACTACAGGCCTGTGTGGTTTGTGTGTGGTTTTTTTTTTTTTTTATTAAACTGCTATAAAAGCAGGCCCTGGGTCTCTGCTGCAGATGTGTCACAGTCCCCTGCTCCAGTGCTTCCTATCCAGTTATTTTTAACCTTATTAAACAGCAGAGAGAGCCTTTGGCTGCAGTGGTGGAGCTCACTCAAGTCTCATTATAAGCTTTCTTTGGTTTGTGTCTATCTCTGGAGTGTAAGTCGGCAGCAGGGTAGGCTTCAGCTGAATGCAATCCCTCTGCAGATCCATACTGTGGGATGTTATAAGGGAGGCTGAGGCTGATGGTAGGTCTCCAAGTGAAGGAGAGAGGAAGAAATGGTTACTTCCTTGGCCTTTCTGCACACCTCAAATTTCAATTGCATCTTCTAAAAATATTCATTTACTGACATTGCAATTTACCAAAATTGAAATATGCTTTTATCCTTGATCCATGTAAACAGCCCTGCTTTTGAGCTGTCTTTAGCCTTGATTTGTGGCGTTGTTTGGGACAACCGCCTGTCAAGGTGCTGTTTGCCAGGAGTTTCACTGCAAAGGGTCTGTCTCACCTGGTACGTGCAGAACAGTGTGACATGGTAAAAGGTAAACATTATCTAAATTATTATTAGTGAACAAGAATTAGGAGTGATCAGTGGAGGATAGCAAGTGATGGATCTCTGATCCACAGCTTAAGGCAAGACTGTAGCGTAGCGACAGGAGTATTGTGTTTGGGTAGCAAAGCCTCAGTGGCATGGCCACCACAGTCCCAGGAGGGCTGCAGGTGACATGGAGTTGACTGCCCTACCTTGGGTGGCTTTGCACCAGGCAGGCAGACTCAGTGGGCAAGGGGACAAAATGATGTCTTCTGGGTTTTACTGCCATGGGCCAGATCACTGGCTGGTATAACTCAGCATTGCTCCATTGACTTAACGAGAAGACTGAATGACAAGCATGTATTACAAGCTGAGGTTTTAATTTGAATTTTCTTGAAACACGTAGAAGTGATAAAATGTGTACAATCTCACACCACTCTTCTAACAACTACTGTTTGGGGAAAGGTCTTTTATAAAAAACAGTCTTTTAAAAAAGTTCAAATTCTTTTATTCTTTGTCTTCTTTTGTTTGTTTTTCAAATGCTGAGCAGAACTTGTAAATGTAAGAAAACATCTCTTTGCCAGCAGACAGTTGGTGTAGTAGCTGGAAGTGTGAGGAGGGAGAGGGTGTAGCACAGAGCACAGCCATGCCCCACCCCAAATCTCATCGCTGCAGTGGTGGGAAATGTCATTTTCCTTCCGTCTTTCTCCCTCTGTTTGAACCAAGTACTAAAAAAGGTGTTTCATATGTTTACAGTAGCCAGTACTTAAAATATTTGGGTTCCTTTATAGATAGTGACACAGGCTGCTTTGGTAGTACACACAGAAGGGAACAAGGAAAGAGCCAGAAAGCCCAGGCAATTCTGCTGATGTCGTGTTTCGCCGAGGCTGGAAAGGGGAGGAGGCAGCAGTCTGGTGGGGTTCTTGCTCAGCACACACAGCCAAATTGTTGGCGAGTTTTGGAGTTGAAGGAAAAATTATTTTGCCTGGGGAAGGGTGAGGGATTTCACTTTGCAGATATTTTACCGCATATATGTATTTGTTTATCTCTTGCTCAGGAGTGTTGGGTAGGTCTGCTCCCTAGGATTAAATCATATCCCTAACCTTCCTGGTTTTGTGACAGTACAAACATTAATGGATTTAGTTCCCTTCTGCTTATCCACCTCCCGTCTTCCAAGATCCCCATTATTATTATAATAATACCCACAAAACTCCTGCTCTGAGAACAGAGGGGTTTTCAAGTGCCAAAGCAATCACCAAAACATACCTGGTCCTTTTAATCTCCTTTAATCCTGCCATGAGGGACTGTCCCAATAAATGATCACGTATCCAAAAGTTCTCTCTCTGTAACGACACTTGATTTGTAGCTCACGGTTTTCATGAAACTGTCTCAGATATGAAAGAAGATGTACTGGGACCTTCTTATGCCATCAATAAAATAAAAGTTTGAAAAATTATCTTATGGAACAAAATAGAATAACAAAAATCCATCATTATCTATGCTTCAGAAAAGGATTTTGTTTTGTTTAGCATTTTAGTTAGAAATGATGTATGACTACATCATAAAACACTTATATTAAAAAGATCTTCTCACCCTGAATTCAAAATATATATTGTACTCCCTTATCATCCAGTCATTTTAGAGTGAAAGTTAAAAATGCCCATCCTGTGGTAGTAGTTGCCGGTATTATATCTTATAGCTGATATATTCTTCTAATACTTTTACTTAAAAGGCCTATTACTCAGGGCTCATGAGTGGAGACATTTATTCTCTTATTGAAAATGGAAATGCTGTGGGTAGTGGGTTTGTATTTAGATCGGTGCATAGGGTTTCCCCCCGGACTGCTAAAGGTCAGCCCAACTCAGTCTCTGGAAGTTTGGGTGGTGTCTGTGGACCTTATTGAAGAGGGGAAAAATCTTTCCATGGGGTAAGCAGCAGTGGAGAGCAGGAGCTTGCGTTATTTTGCCAAGATGTGATCTATCCTTTCTGTTGGGGTTCTTTTTTTTGTGCATGCATTGAAAACCACTCAATTTTAAAGAAAATCAAGCGATAGCAGAATAAAGAGTGGCCCATGCCATGGCTCAAAGTCTTGAGGGCTTGAGCTGTCCAGGAGTTTTCACAAAAATCCCTGTATCAGGCGATATGACAAAAAGCAGGACTCTGCAACATCCTGGTTTGATGTTTTAGAGATGAAAAGTTTCTCCTGCCTGAGGCATAAATTTTGGCTTGAATGAGAGAGCCTAACCCTAAGGTGAAGACGCTGGGACCCAGATTCCTGTTCCTGGTTTGAACCATATAGAGCAGAGACTTACAACTGACTTTATCATGTCCTAAGTGAATGCCCTCACCACTAAAAAGTGACTATTGTAAGGAAAAAAAGGGAAGGGGAGTTTTATTCTGGTGGTGGGTTTTTTATTTTGTTTCACTTTGTTTTTTCTCCTAAAGAACCTGGATCTGTTCAGAACATCAGCACCTCAGAAAAATCAAAGTTTCACAAGGACGGGGGTGGGGGGTGGGAGAGCCTTTTTCCCCACACATTTGATAGGAGTTTTTGACTCAAGTTGCAGAAGAGTGTCAGGCAGAATTTGATAAATCAGGCCAGTCACTTTTGTGGGAAAGTAAATGCTGGCAGAGGAGAGAAGTCTGCAAAGGAACTAACCTGAATACTCCTCTCTGGCCTGCAGAACAATTTACTGAAGGGGTGGTTAAATGGCACAGATTAAGCTCATTAATGGTTCAGATATTTGCTTGGTTTACACAACGCTGTCCAGCAAATTATATTGATGCTTGACAGAATTATTGTCATTATTTATTTTGCTATAAGCCAGATTTATAGGTATTTGTAGCTTTTGTAAGGCTAAACATAAGAAACATTAATAGCTTTACTAATTATATCACTGCTTTAGAGATATAAATAGTGATAAAAATGCCAAGTAAAGTGAGCTAGTAAAACATTTTAAAGAGAATTTTAAAGTGAGTTACTGATTGATGATCCCTTGGGTGAGTCTTAACTTTTGAATGTGAGAGTGGCGCTTCCCACCAGGGCACGAGTGTCTTTTACCTCCATCAACTCTTCGGGGAGAGAGCAGGAAGAACAATAGCGTTATTGAGCGACTGATTATTAAATCAGATTCATAATCTGAAAAATATTGAAATCCTATAATAGCATAAACTGAGGCTGAACTTATCATAGCACAACAGGGTTGGGTTTGTTTTTTTTTTCACCTTTACCTTGTCCTCAATCCCTTCTGCCTCCTGGATGGTTTATCTGTACTTCTTTGTCTCCTGGAGCATGTTAATGTTGCTGACTCTAGGGCAAGGAGCTGCCTTCTCCTGCTGTCTTATTGCAGAGGTGTACAGGCCCTAGCACAGAACAGCTCTGATGAGGAATTCGGGATTCTAACAACAATATGAGTAATAATTTCATGCCTGTTAAAGGAAACAAGCAAATCTTTAATTGCTAAACAGTGTCTATACAAGGCTATTTGCAAATAAAAGGTGTGTTTTCTACGCAGCTGTTAAATGGAAAAAAAAAAATCTGTTTTCTTAACTATTGATCCTGGCTTTGCTGTGAGCACCCTTTTAAGGAGGGAGATAATGAGTGAGAAAAGAGTTAATAACTGTTCAGCTGTTCCTACAAGCATGAATGGAAATCCATCATCGGTTGAAGTGCTGGATGGGCTCTAGACCATAATCCAAGCTTGTCTGACCACGCTCAATGCCACCGGGAAGAAACATGCAGGGCCCCGGGAGCTGCGCTCCTAAGGGACGGAGTGCGGTTCCCCACGTCACTAGGTTACGCGATGTTGCAAAGCCTCCACTTTTATTTTTTGCCCAGTTTAGTCATGACCTGGTTGAAACTTCCTTGAAGCTGGCAGAAAGACTCACAGTCTATAATGGCCTTTGGATCAGGATTGCTGCTGTGTTTTCTTGGAGTGAACTGCCAGTGGGAGATTTCTCCCAGGTGGGGGAAAAAAACAATTTCTTTTTTTTTTTTTTTTCCCCTTGCAATTTCTGATTAATTGGTCTTTCTAACACAGTTATAAATAGTGCATTGTGGAGGTGGATGTTCCTAGAAGGAGAAAGTTTGGCCTCGCCTTATCCATGGTGATATCTCGTTGCCGTTTGATGGGATGAGCACAAGGGTGGTGGATCACGGGCAAAACTTTAGAGCAGACCACACCAAGCTTGTAATGAAGATTGGGAGAACATGATCCTGAACCCACTGACATCCTTTACGTTTGGACTGCCTCCTTACAGAATGGCAACAGGCCAAGCAAGTGACAGTGACTTGTAGTCTTCATTGAGGAACTGGGATGATACATATCCACTGAGGCTGGGAGAGCTGAAAAAGTTTGGCGTGTAGCACCTTTATGCTCACCCACACATGTGAGTGTCTTGGCTGTGCTAAGCAACTGGGAAACCTCGTAGGAAGAGGCTTTGGTGGAAGATTTCTGGAGTTTCTTTCTAGTCATGCTGTTAATATCATAGAGGCTGTTCTTCCTTTGATCCCAAACTAGAGATGAAAGGGACAATTCACACACATTTTTGAACCATAAAAAAACCATGTGGCTTGACATTGGTTCCAGAAACAGGCTAAGATGTAGGATATTTTTTTTTTTAATGAAATATTTGAACTGTCTCTTCTCACCTGGAAAGCGATGAGATAACAAATGTTTATAATGAGTAGTCCTACTGTGGATGAGAGTTTCAGATTGAAATCTAATCAATCAGAAGATTGAAAATGTGGGGGGGTTCTGCCTTTTTGTCCCCAAAAGTGTAAAGCCACTTACGGGGACTGCACAGGCTTCTGTTTGGGACTCTATCAATCAGTTGGTCAACAGTGTGCAGGGTGAGGTGGGGGGTGTGGGGATTAGGTCACAGTGCCCCGCACACTAAAAGGACTTCCTGAGAAGACTTCTAACATCTTTTCCAGTATCTTTAGGTAAAACCTGGTCTCACAGCCAAGATAACTGAGCAGTGCCAGTCTGAGACAATTGGAAAGTAGACAAAACAGTGTATCCTACTTTTATGAGCACGTTTGGGACCACTGCTCTCCACCGTGCTCAGGTTCATGGGCTGCTTTTGCTTTTACTCTCCTTCCCAAGGTGCCTCTTTGACTTGCAGATGTTTTGAACTTCTTGGAGACCGCAGAATCTGGTCAGCTCTGCTAAAAATAACGACATCCACCAGCCTATGAATATAAACCTCAGTTAACAGCTAAAATCAGAAATTATATTTGCTGTCTGTTGATCTTTGAATGAAATTATGAAAAAATTCCAATGGCTGAAGAAGTTTTATGGTTGCCAAGAAATACCAGTCCTGAAGTTTCAGAGGGTAAATGACTGTCTATATTGAGAAAGAGTACAGCCCCATCTGATTATCTTGCACCAGTAAGGATAAAGGTTTGACAGTTGAGTGAGATTATGTCAGGACTAGTCGAATAATGTTGATACATTTTACCTCCACGTTTTTTTTTCCAAAAAATGGGATGTTGCATCTTTAATTAAATGTTATATGAATACATTTCAGATAGACCCAAACATAGGGCAACTGTGTTTCAGAAATGCTGTTTCTACATTTAAAATGTATTTGAAATGTAATTTAAGAAAAAAGATAATGGAAAAAAACCCTAAAATAACTCGAAACAAGCCAGAATATAGTAGCTCATCATTACACTAATATATCAAACAATATGAGCTTAGCTTAATTATCCCCTTTGAGAGTTGAGAAAACTAAGCACAACCTTCAATTTACAGCTGTTTGGTGCCGGGAACCTGAATTATTATTTAAGAAGTAGGGGAGGAAAAAAAAAAAGTTTATTTATTGTGACCTACACTCAGTTTTTATTCATCATGGAAAATCTGTATATTCACAAATGAGGGCTATTCATCTGCAGACTGCAGCATTCTTCAGCTGTCCGGGGCTGCATCAGCCGCACTTCTTCAGCTTTTGTGTTCATCTCGAAGCCTCTTCATCCAAATTGTTCATCATCTTGATGGCGGAGCTTTATCTTGCTCTAGTGCAGCTGCATTCCCCTTATCCAAAGTGCTGAGAGATACAAGGGAGAGAGGGAGAGAGAGAGGCAGAATAGAAAAGAGAAAAAGGAATGGCCAGTGCTCATATGAGGATAATTTGTAGTTTCTCAATAATAATAAAAAAAAAAGGAGGACAGGCTAATTACTGGCTTAACTAGGGCAGCCTGTGGATCTTCATGTCAAAAGGACTAGCGTAATTATTTGCCATCAAAGCACATTCATATTGTGGTACAAAAGAAGGGCCTTTCGCAAATGGATCTCACTAATAAACAGGGCTGAGAGGAGCATTATGTGTCTCCCTGGATGCAAGCGCATTAACACAGTGACATGGAGCATAACTCTCAGCCTGGAGAG
>VWZK01018191.1:0-26961 GCA_013396935.1 Baryphthengus martii | reverse complement strand
ATATTTAACTGCGCTAAGGCAAGTATTATGAATAAAACCACTATTTTGAACATTTCAGAATATTAAGTTATTTAGTTATGTTATGGCAGCTTTGTCTTGCAGCCACAAGCATTGATAAAGGAAGGAAACACAAAATCCTTCAGTTGTGTGCAGTACTGCTAAGTGCAGCAAGCACATATTTTAAGTTTTCTACTCTAATCTTATTAATTATTGTTCCCACTTTGTATGGTCAGGGTAGATAAAAAAACCCACACATAATATTTCAATTAGATTATAAAGAAGCACACTGTACTTTCAAAGGGCATTTTAACGCCTACAGACAGAACAAGGAAGTGTACCATATAAGAAGCCTTGACCTGCCGACTGGCAGAGAGAGCTACACAGGTAAGAGGAGAGTAAGGCAGAGCTGGCTAAAAACCTAGCTACACAGGCAAGTCACTTTCATGGATCCATGAAAACAAGGTGACTCCAATTTCAAGCTGATTACAGCTCTGCAACAAAGGTTTTTAACTGCATCATTAGAAACAGCTCCAGAAAAAAAATAATCTTACATGGATACACGCTTATGGGTCTCTTATGTATTTTGAAATGTCTTACTAAAAACAAAACAAGGAGGGGGCCAGGGAGGCAATTCCAGTGTTTTCCCCTCTATTCAATATATATCATTACTGTATTTAGAAATACATTTCAATTGAAATATTCAAGTAGAATAAATTAAAATACCTAGCTTTCATTACTTGCATCAGATTACCTTGAATATGCCAGAAAGTTGGAAAAATTAGAAATATCAGCAAAACATATTTATTAAACGGCGTAAACTCAGCTAGTGATCGTGTCTACTCTATGGCCTCTATTCTTTGTGTCCTCCATGTTTTCATGGCAAAAGGTCTTAAACATTCCTCCTTTTCACACAGAGAAAAACGGCATTAAGCAGTTACAAGCCTCTGTTTCAGCTGCTCCTGAGTTTCCAAACATCGGAAAAATATGACAGATATAGAAGCAAATCCACCTAACGGAAAGGCTCATCCCATCAATGGGTAGTTCAGTGTTTCAAGAAATGGCACCAGAAGACTGGCCAGTGACTTCTCCCATTTAAGTATTTTGATCTGCTTTCGAATCTTACTTGCAAATACTGCTCATTATCTGGAAACTTATTATTTGCAAATACTGCTCATTATCTGGAAACTTATTTGCGTTCAGATGGTCCATTACTTAGACATACATAATGATACACATGTATAGATCTAAACACATATGCAGCATCTTCTGACGATATTTCAGAGGATCAGAAGGACATGAAGAAATGGGGTTTTTCCTCCAATACACCTGCTTTTTTACTGTAGACAACTGAATTCAATTGCTGGGTATATACTTATGGTGTCTCTTGGAAAATGACCAAATTTCAACAGTATAATAACAAAAACGAGAGCTCAAAAGAAGCAGCTGGGTCACCAAGTCCAACTATCCTCAGACAGACAACTGAGAAATAAACTCCTACACTTCATAAACAAGAATTCATCTTTGTCTTACCTGTTCTTATTGGAATGGTTGTTCTAGGACCCCAGTATAGCAATAATAAATCTCCTCTTAGTTTTTACTAGAAATTTATTTTTGGTAACATTATAACCATTTGGCTTTGTGCCAGTTTCAGCTTTTAATGTAATTAATTCTCTTCCTTTCCTTGTATTTTGTCTTCCTGACATAAAGGCAGTAGACACACCTCATCCGCTCCTTTTGTAGACTGAACAGCTAAGAAAGAAGACTCACAGGTTCAGCTGCTTATCTCTGTTCTAGCAGTCATTCTGTGCGCTTACTAATTGGAGCAACTTTTTTGTATCTTGTCCAAAACTAAGAAACCAGGTTTCAATTATATTCAGCATATTCCACACCTCTTTCTAGTCGGTTGAGAATCAGTTTAATCCTCACATGCTCTCTCTTCTGCCAGTGAAGATGATGAGGTGTTTGTTTTAGAGAAGTATTTTATCTTTTTTAAAATCTTTTTGTACCCAGATATGTTACTGAATGACATTCAAAACAAAAAATTAACTCCTACATTTTGTTCCAGGTTTCCTTACTTTTATATCTACATTTCATATTTAAATTAGCATGTTTTATTTGAATAGATTTTTTAAATTCAAGCTATGACTAAATATTTTTCACGTCAAATCTGATTTTTAACAGATTCACTTCCAAGAACTTTTAAAAAAACCCCCTACATTCAGTATTTTGAAAATGCAAGTATTTATCAAAGAGGTATTTATCAAAGAGATTATAAACAGCATAGCAAAGACAAGAAAAAGAGTACTTACGGTCTGTAAGACTAGCAATCCCTGCAAGAGTAGTGATGGGAACATGAGGCATATCCCCATTCATCCTGAAGTTCTGGGATAGTAGTGCCTACACAGGTATTTTAGTTCAGGTGCCAGCTATCATTACTTCCCATCTCCCAAGCACTAAAAGAAAAACAAATAAAAAATTCTGATTATTTTTTCAGAATTTTAAATTGAATAACATAAATGACACACAGACCATACGGTCAGCTGCATACTAATTAAATCTTGTCAAGAGTGGGCAGAAAAATATCAAATGGTATTAAGTAATCAATAGGCCACTTCTGGTGTCAAAAGCAGAATCCTTCACCAAAAAATATGCAAGACAAGGCAATCAAAATTTTCTCAGATTATATAGCACAAACTTTAAAATTGGTAACAAAACGTCTGTTAGTTCACACTGCAGCAGACAGCACTTAATGCATAAACCAGTTTAAGCAATTAGCTGCTATATTCACTTCCCAGTTTTACACAAGGGATGTGGTTTTTTTTCATGTAAGAGTTGGCTAGCAAAAACAAAAGGAGTACCTTCCAGATACAAAAATCAAGAAGTATACAATACCATAAATACGAAATTCAAGTATATTTTAAAAGTAGTAGCAATTTCAAAATTGACCTGAAAATATCTCTTTACTATTAAAGACTGTCTTGTCAATCTACTACCAGAATCTGTATCAATCCCCTCCACTAAAAAAAAAAAACCGTTTAGCCACCACTGAACTGTCTTGTTTATTTCCTGTAAAACAGCACAGTTTATATTCTGAAAAAGGAATTTGTTCACTCAGTTTTCACGAACTATAAACGTATCCCAACTGTAATGAAGTCCACATTAAAACAAAGGTAATGACAATAATTGCAACTGCAGTTCCAAAACATAAATTCACGAAGACTGCATATGCAACGATAGTGTGTATAATCCATGATTATACTAATGAAATGACAAACATTGAACACGATATTTTCTGAAGACAAAATATCATAAAGGAAAGGAATGTCATATATATTTGGTTATCTATTATAGACAGGCACTTGTGTTAACAGTTTAGGAAATACTAAAAAGAATTCTCCTGTAAGCATTTATATTTCAGCATCTACTGAAAATATCAAAATCATTTGCTTACACTTACTTTAGAAGCCAATGTTTTTTGAGAATTAGATATACAATACACACAAACCAAAAGATCACTGTCATTTCCTTAGTAATTTTTATCTCATTCTTTCTTATGCCACACCAATGACAATATATAGGGCACCACTGCTTGCAAACACATACAGAATCCAAGCAAGAGAGGGAAACTGCATGTTCTAAGTCTTTTTCACACTCAAAGTTTCCATGAACCACTGAAGCTAACTTTTCAGTTTCCTTATCTACACGCAACTGAATACTTTGAAAAAAACACCAACACTGAGGTTAAACAGAACTGACTATTAGTTAACTTCCTTTGGTGCACCTGCCACAGTCTCATTCTCACCACTAACCTAAATTGTTTATTAAAAGTACAGCACATTACAGGTACAGAAATCTAGTTAAGGAAATTGCTACAGATAGGTATTTTCTGTGGTTCGTTACGTTTGGGTTTTTTTTAATCCAGGAGAAAATAGCCCTTAAACTCCTAGAGTAGTTTCAAATACTACTTGATACTTGAGGTTTTTTACGCCAAACTCATACCAATATACACAGAATTTCAGTGGTTTCTTAGTTCCATAAATAAGTAATTCGGGGTTGGGGGATGACTGACAGAGCCTAACTTTTCCCATAATGAGTCTACAACAGCAAATCCACAGGAGCTAACACATTTAGAACGTCAGTTTTCATTGAAGTTTAGTAATTAAAGAAATTAAATAACTTCTTTCAAACAAATTGTATGTACAATAAAAAGGTCATGTCTAATGATCTCTTCTCTCCTGATTGGAATTGCATCGAAGGTAAGGCCCCAACACTAGTGAGTATTATTGGAAATCTTGTATGTAACACAGAAACAAAGAAAACAACAACAACAAATTCTGTTCACTTTTCCTTCCTGATCACCTGGGAAAACTGTAAATTTAACAGGCTGTTAGTAGTAATTCAGGTTCTTTCCTGGTACTTTATCTTGTTAGTACTGCCACAATAATTACATTATACAGATATTCAATGGGAAAGATTCCTCCAAGTCCAGATACTTAAATCAGAAACCTTCTCCACAGATACACGGTAAGAAACTTGAACTGGCAAGATCCAGAACTGGAGTGGAGCAAGTGCAGTGAGCTAGGATTGTCAGGGGAAGAGTAAATTTTCTTTGTAAGAGGAGAGTAGAAGGGGTTGGTTTGTTTAGCTAACAAAATAAAGGTCGAGAGGGGATGTGGTTGCTCTAAGGCAGTCAAAGAAGGTTACAAAGGAATAATGCTATAGGGCAATGCTAACACAACAATAAATGGGGACATGCAGGCAAACAAGAAAAAAATCAGCACAGAGCTTCTCACCATCAGAGCAGCCACTTTCTGGAACAGCCTTCCATTAGGAGTGGTAGAGATAAAGCAACAAGACTGCTTTAAAGATGGATCACACAGATAGTACACAAGGGATAGGATGTGGTTGCCTGCACCAGCTGCGAGCTAAGGACAGCGATTCAAGGAGTATCTTTTACATTGCGAAGTTCTTCTAAGTATAATGACACGAGTAAACAGATGTGAGTAAACAAGAGGCAAAGAAAGACTGATGGAGTTAAGTGACGGGATTAGCTTATACAACAAACACAATATGAAGTAACCACACAGGAATATCTGGGTCCAAATATTACATCTGTTGTGTTGAGAGCAAAATAGTATCTCATACATAACTGGCAAACAAGGTGGGATTCAATTCCAGAAGTAGAGACTGAGATCCAGCAAAACTAGAACTCAAATTTGATGTCACTGAGAACATTAGTAAACTTACTCATTTAAGGAATTTAAAATATCAAGCAGTTAAGGTGGGAAAAAATGACAGCTCAAGATGTGACAGTTTCTTTCATACAAAACATCAGAACAGCGTGCAACAATTAACGGCTCGATCGACAGACAAGTTTTGGTGTGTTGTTTGTTTTTCCATTCCTCAGCTGCAGCAAGGTTTAAAAGTACTACACTATAGTAGCTCACAATTAATCAAGAATAAATATTATTCAATATTTAGAAAATTTTACACTATCAGCTTTGTACAGTAGTTATAACCAGTAGTACAGGATTTCTACCTGTAGATTGAGAAAATTAAACCATTAGTTCTGTTAGTTGAATTAAGAAAATCAAAGAACTGCTGCATTGGCAAGCTTTTCAACAACACATCAGTGTACTGTAGCAGTTCAAACAGAGAAGTAGAAATTCAATTTACATTTATGCAAATAAGGACTTCCATATTCAGTATATATGTATTTAGACTCTTGCTTCTTTATAAGAAACAACCAATATTGTAAAAGACGTTTCGGGGAGGAAGAAACTACAGAGCACACAGGAAGTGATACAAAGAACCCCTCCGTGAAACGAAAACACTGAAGTGGCAGTGTATATTGAGAATAATACATGAAAAAGCTATCATTATCATACATAATAATAAAGTGAAGCCAAGATAGCAAGGAAAGTAATATTAAAAAGGTCTATGCTATGGATAATAAGTACACATTTAAAGTGCTACTTCTGTATGTATCTTCCTTCTTTTTTTTTTCAATTACGTATATTTTACTCGATTGCAAATAAATATTCAAAAGAATTCCTATCAAAATGTTAACTCAAAATGGTGTGGGTTGTTGGATTTTAGCAGGCTTTTTTTTAGTTTGGGTTTTTTGTGTGTTCATTTTTGGTTTTGTTTGTTTTTTTTTTAAAGTAGAAAACAAACCCGTGGTTGGATAACATGGATAACATAACATGGACATGGGAAATACTGACTGCCTTCAGTGGCGCAAGGTTTAGGCTGTGTCATGTGGATCCTCTCTACAACTCATCTCTACATATTCTGCATTTCTCACCATAGTACTAGATTAATGGCAGAGTGGAAAACTAACAGGGAAAAAACAAATCTCTTTAGGAAGAATGGACAGGCATGGGTAAAATTAAGAGAGGAAGAAAGAATGAAAGTAAGTTGTGAACAATTCAGGTGAAGAGACAGTGATCGTCCAGCAAAAGGAAGAGAGACTACAACCAGGCAAGGAAAAAATACTGACAACTGACACAAACAAAGAAAAAAATTACCCAGAAAGTAAATCTAAGAAAAAAAACCAAACTGCAACTGCATTTTTTCAGATATTGCAGCATCTGACTATCAATGAAATGAGAGGGCTCTGACTGCTAATTACCATATGAAGGTTCTGCATTTATCAAAAGCTACTGTTGGTTGAAAAATGTTCTTGTCTCCTCTTGGCATCCTGGCTTGTATTAGAAACACTGTGGCCAGCAGGAATAGAGAGGTGATTGTCCCGCTATACTCGGCACTGGTGAGGCCACACCTTGAATACTGAGTTCAGTTCTGGGTGCCTCACTACAAGGACATAAAAGTGCTGGATCAGGTCCAGAGAAGGGCAAAGAGGCTCATGAAGGGCCTAGAGCACAAGTCCTAAGAGGAGAGGCTGAGGGAGCTGGGGCTGTTTAGTTTGGAGAAGAGGAGGCTGAGGGGAGACCTTCTCGTTCTCTACAACTCCCTGACAGGAGGTTGGAGTGAGGAGGGGGACAGCCTCTTCTCCCTGATGGCATGTGACAGNGACAGCCTGTTCTCCCTGATGGCATGTGACAGGACCAGAGGTAATGGACGCAAGCTGAGCCAGGGGAGGTTTAGACTGGACATTAGGAAACATTTCTTGACTGAAAGGGTTACTTAATATTGGAATCATTTGCCCAGGGCAGTGGTGGGGTCACCAACCCTGGAGGTGTTTAAACGGCACGTGGACCTGGTGCTTAGGGACATGGTTTAGTGGTCAGCTTGTAGAGTTTGGTCAAAGGTTGGACTAAATGATCTTGAAGGTCTCTTCCAACCAAAGACATTCTGTGATTCCTTAAGAAAAATACCATTACTTCCATAGCATAACTATGTGCATGCAGTGGAAAACAAAATTGAAGGGAAAAATCTGTTTATGTGCAGTAATACACAGGCTCAGCTGTAATGCAAAGGTAAGTAACAAACCACAGGATTAAAGAATTCCGTATGCACATTTAAATGTTTCATCCATCATACTCCATAGTATTCTTTAACTTCTTATATCTTTGGATTTAAAACATAACTTACATATGACTGACCTAAATTTCTGAGAAGATTAGAGACAAAATTAGGTGGATTAGAATTAGGTTATAAACAGGGGTTACAGTATTATGCCTCTCTTTTAAACAGCATTGTTAAATAGGATACTTTAAATACAGTTCTGTTTTATTCAGTTTAAATTAGGAACATTTATTTACAATGAAAATACTTTTTTTCATTTCTTATATGTTGAGTAGCATTGTATTGATGATCAACGTTAATTTCTGACGCTGCGCACTCCAAGTATAGCCAAAGTAAACCAACACCACTCATGCACTAGCTACTTCATAATTTAGGTGAGCAGTGGATTTTTTCTTTTTTACTCAGTAAACAGGCTGTTAGAAATTTAAGAAGCCTTGCCTCATAGCCAGTTTTAAACTTCCACGTTTTCAATAAACTAGCTTTCTTGTTAGATATTCCGCAAATCTTCGCTACTTATCAGTTCACAAACTGTCCTTTAAAAAAAAATATTAAAAATCCAACAAAACAAATAAACAAAAAACAACAATAAAAAAACTAAAACAGCTTAAAGAATGAGGGAGAGAGGGAGGCAGAAATAGAATAAATGAATATCCTCTAGTTCTCATTCAAATATGATGCCATGACTGAGGTACATCACACAGATTTACCCACAAGAGGGCAGATTTCTGGTTTCCATACCAGAACTACAATTCGATGCGACAGTAAGTTTCCAGAACTAAATGTTTTCAAAAATATTTCACAAAAAGTACTATAGAAGGAGATACGGTTCTCAAAACTTAGTCTAACAATTACTTGAGAGGGGAAAAAAAAACCAAGAAGCATACACATTCACAATATAAAGCATCTTAACACTAATCTAACCTCAGAAAAAGTCCGTATTGAAAGTGAACAGTAATTAATCACCAGTGCAGCTGTCTAACGTTAAAATAGTAATGCAGGAAACTATGAAGGCACCTGGTACGAACATAACTCGAACAACCAAAGTGAGGTGGTAATTGCAGCATGTGGGAGGAGGTGAAGAGAAAGGGGGTGCCAGAGGAGGTGAGCGTGTGTAATATCATAAATCCAGCAAAAGACAATCCCGAAAAAATAAATTCCAGCATTTATAAAACCAGGAAGTTCACTGTACATACAGAATAGTTTCACCTTCCACAATACCGCGTGCAAGAACCTAAGTTTGAAAATACAGACACAGAAAGCCAAGAAGTGCAAAAACAGATGAAATTCTGTGTACTAGTGATACTAGTGTATCTGTATGTTCGGTTCATAAACTAATCAGAATCAGCGATGCTGACAAACTAAGTGAAAAATTAAAAAGTTTGAGATAAAAATACCTAGCACTATTTCTAAACCAATATTAGCATAGGTCTTTCTAAAGCTATACTAGTATTAGGTGCTCAAATCACAACAAACTAAAACCACTGTAAGAAAAGAAACGTCAGTGACAAGTACTACACTAAGTCAACTATGAGTTGTTTCTGAATATAAAGCAAACTTTGGGGAAAAAAAACATAGAGCGATCAGCTTCTTTCTCTGTGGCTACTGCCACATTCCTTTGGTCTCCCACTGTTACTAACAGTGACACTGATGCCACCGGTCCCCTTGTGACAGTAGTGGCAGTAACACCACTATAAACGACAAAGAAACCCCAGTAAAGGTGGTGAAAGCACACACAATATGAGAGGTCTGTGAATTCAAGGAAAGATGCCCCCTCATGTAGGAGTGCACAAATTTCTACTGTAGGAGACTAACATAAAGCATGAACTGTGCTCTCCATCTGCACCAGCTCTTCCTGGGGGAGGAGAGGAGGGTATTGACACAATTGGATCATCACAAATATGGTCAACATGCTCAAGAGAGAGGATGCCATCCAGAAGGACCATGACAGGCTTCAGAGATCAGCCCGCGAGAACCCTGTGAATTTCAAAAACATGAAGTGCAAGGTCCTGCATGTGGGTTGGGGCAACCCCCAGTATCAATATAGGTTAGGGGATCAAGGGATTGAGAATAGCCCTGTGGAGAAGGACCTGGGGATGCTGGTTTATCTAGAAGCTTCATGTGATCCACCAATATGCATCTGCAGCCCAGGAAGTCACTCACATCCCATGATGTATCAAAAGGAATGTGTCCAGCAGGTCAGAAGAGGTGATTCTGCTCCTCCTACTCGGCTCTTGTGAGATCCTAGCCTGGATCATTGTGTCCACCTTCAGGGCCCAGCAACATAAGGACATGAACCTGTTGAAGTGAGTCCAGAGGTGGGCCACAAAAATGATCAAGGGCCTGGAGCACCTCTCCTATGAGGACAGGCTGAGGGAGTTGGGGTTGTACAGCCTGAAGAAGAGAAGGCTCGTGGGAGACCTTATTGCGGCCTTCCAGTACCGAAAGGTGGCCTACAGGAAAGATGAGGAGGGACTCTTTGTAAGGGACTGTAGTGATAGGACAAGGTGTAATGGCTTTAAAAAGAAAGATGGTAGATTTAGATTAGATATTAAGAAGAAATTCTTTACTGTAGGAAGAAATTCTTTAATGTGAGGGTGGTGAGACACTGGAAAAGGCTGCCGAGAGAAGCTGTGGATGTCCTCCCCCTGGAAGTGTTCAAGGTCAGGTTGGATGCGGCTCTGAGCAACCTGGTGTACTGGGAGGTGACCCTGCCCATGGCAGGGGTGTTGGAACTAGATAAACTTTAACATCTCTTCCAACTCAAATTATACTCTGATTCTACATGAACAGCTAGCAGGAAACATTGACTTTTATTGCTACCTTGCAATTACAAAAGGTGAAAATTCATTAGAATGCAGTTCCCTGGAAAAAAAAGAATAGACCTCCAGGAGCATTAGGACTTTTTTCTGTTAAAGCCATTTCCTTCTTTCAAGAGCAGGATTTTTTTTTTATCCATTTTCTTTGATATAAGAACAAAAAAGCACTGATAAACAGTGTTGTGCACTTTAAAGTACCATCTCAAATATTTAATTTGGATGCCTTAGTATCAAGACCTCTTTAAAGTGAGCTCATGTCAAGTCATTTTTACACAAAAAAGACATTTAAGCACCAAGTAAAAGGCTACTCTTTCAGGCAACATAACCTGATCCAAAAATTTGTAGAATATCAAACTATATTTACAAAGTGTTGTGATGATCAACAAGTGTGTATTATTTCATCAAATGAGAAATGTATATCTCAGAATTATCGATATTCATGGAAAACATTGTTCTACAACAATGTATTTTCCTGTTATTTCATTAGAGAACTAACACAAACCAGAATCTGTTTAAAGAGCCTTACTGTTAGGCAAATCAGCTATCTTCTTATAACATGCAGATTAAATTTAAGTAAACGGAACACAAATCTGGCATTCGAAAATAAGATAGTACTGGCATCTCCTCATCAGAAAAGATCATACAAGACCAAGTCCTACTGATAAGGTAGCAAAACCCAAACCGAAGAACTGATATGTTTTAAATTAACCTGTATAGAACACATATTATTTTTGCAGGCACAATTATAGGATAGCTATTAGACATGAATTAAATACATTGGTAAGGTACTTCGGTTCATCAGTTCTGCAAAAGAAGGCAGCTAAAACTTCTATCAAGGAGAATCTAGATATTCAGGGAGTTTATTACTGCTCCTTTTCCACCAGTTTAAGCAATAAATATTCTCTTTATGAGATACTCCTTTCGTGTCAATCCTGACACTACTGAATTATTTTTGTCCTGCAGAAGTAAATGTAGAATTAAGCTGTAAAAACTTAACTTTTCTAGGCAACAGTCATGATATTAAGCACAGCTGATAGATTCAAACATAAAGGGAAAACCCCAGGCTACTTCAGCAGTTCATACATTTATTTACCATTTGCACTACATATTCCACATGCAACTTTCATTCCAACAAAGAAAGTACATCTGTAATTGTGCTCTTTCTGGTGAGTACAGCCCTTTTGTTTGCTCAGGCACACATGGTGATATAAGATACAGTTCATTTCACTGAAAGAAAATAGCTAAGAGATGTACAGAAGAGCAAGGGCAATTAAGAGGGTTTGTTAGGTCAGCTCTGTCAAATGGAGAACACTTCAGGGTGCAACATGTTTTTTAACAAAACAGTTGTGACAGGTATGAAAGAGGAAGCAGCAGCTTGTTATTTTCAATTTTTTTTTTGAAAGTCGCATTTTATGGTAGCTGGTAGTAGTGTTGCCCTTTTCTAAAAACAGCTGTGTACTGACATTTACTTGTGTTTTAAAGACTTTCTGTTCTTTAATTGGATTGGATCTTAACCAGGCTAAAAACCCAGAAACTAAACACTGAACCAAAACCTATGTAATTCAGGAGTCTTTTCCAATTTTCTATCTTGCATTTCTGTCCTTGAACTCTCTCAGATGATTCATAACCTTCATACAATAAACTGGGAAGAAAGAAACGTATTGAGGCAACAGCTGGTTTTGCATACGGCTTCCAGTCACCTAATATTTGCTGTTTTTTTTAAACTTTAAAAAACAATTAAAATCCCTCCAAGCTTCTTTAATACACACTAAGAAAACAAATGCACAAGTGTAACATTTCTTGTACAATAAATGCTAATATAAAATTCTATATAAACAACGTGTTGCATATCAAAAGCACCTCATTGCCTTTTTATATTGGAACTAATACTGACCTGTGATACCACAGAATCATATAATGTTTTGGGTTCAGCCCCCTAACAGTGTTTGTGGCCCTCCTCTGAACTCGCTCGAGCAGGTCCACGTTATTCCATTATTCCCTCTGTTATTCCCTTTGTCCTAATACTCATTTAATTGCCTTTCTTCAGTTTAAGCTTCATGCACATTTGAGAGAGATGCTGTACAGCACTGCAGGTGCTTAAGATGCTTTTCTTCGGGACTGGTCTATTACTTCCTCTCATGCCTGCATTACGACAACAACGCAGTTCCTCTATTAAAAGGCTTTCTCAGCGTCCTCTCTAACTCACCCAGTTTTCTCTCTTCAGATCAAATTCATTCCCACATGTCTAAACTGCTAGATGGAAGGGAGCACACGCTGCAGCCTCTTCCTCAGGAGGACATGAGGATCTGCTCTATCCAATCACCAATTTTCACAAACTAAACTTGGGAAGTCGTGAGACTTCGACCCCTGTAAATTATATCACGTAAGTTAGCCGATGCTTTAGAAAACTATTAGACTGATGGACTTACTGATAAACAAATGCCATGATCATCGGGCAGAAAATGATTAAATAAATCCGTGATTTTATCAGCTATGTTCAGAAACACATAAAGAGCTTCGGCTGTGCTGTCCTACCGTACATATTTGCACCGTTACTGGTAACGCCATTAGTTCTGTAACTTTATAGCATTCACTACTTAAAAGTTGTTCTCTTTGGTTCGTTTTTCAAGAAATAGTTTATATTATACATGCAACACTTGGATAATATATACTTTATCTAAAGGAAAGTATGCTAACATTTAAAAGACAAAAATGGCAACATAATTAATGCAATTTGACAATTTAATTAGGTTTACTAACATC
Source organism: Baryphthengus martii (assembly GCA_013396935.1). Lineage (NCBI taxonomy): Eukaryota > Metazoa > Chordata > Aves > Coraciiformes > Momotidae > Baryphthengus > Baryphthengus martii. Next base: position 13,891 of record VWZK01018191.1, on the reverse strand, counting down.
TCGCATAAACACATTGCTGGAAAGATCAAAAACAAGCAAAAGTAACATATTTTTGAAAAACCCCGCTCTGCTAGTGTCTACTGAAGTAATTGCATATGAGACTTCAAACAGATGAAAGTTTTCATCTCTCGATAACTGCTTTTGATTAGTGTTTACACTCCAAAATGGAGGATTACATAAACGTTTTGGCACATACCATCCCATCTAGGAATCCTAATAGAGTAGAGCTCCATGGTTCTGTGACTACAAAAGTATGATTAGTGTCAGGAGTCCCCGACTCTTTCCTTTATGACAGGTTTTTTTTATTATTATCTTTCTATCCAATTTAATTACCACTCCTAGTAACACTATAAAATAAAGAGATTATCAACAAGCATGTAAAACAGTATCACTAATCAGCCAAGATATTCCTTTTTCCTAATTGCATGCACAATCTGGTTCACTTCATACAAACATTATAGTCAACTTTCAGAGCACAATGAGCTCAAAGACATAGCATAGGAAACAGAGACTATAGCTAGAAAAATGACACATATTCCACGTCATTAATAAAGCATACAGCACACAACGTCTAGAGGTATTGTGCTGGAATTACTGTTAATCAACTGTGCTCAAATGATCACCTGCTCACCATGAGCAAGTGAGGTTATACCGTAACAACCCGGTATCTCTCAATAGATAGGAAAAATATCATATTGGAGCACAGTCTTTGTAGGTCTGAGGAGAGATTCAAGCAGTTAATGGGGAAAGTGCCCTACATCACCCTGAACTTCTGCTGCTGTTGCTGGTTCTCCTATGGCTGCAGCAAAAACACAATAGAAGTTTCTTAAGCCTACAAATTGTGCAGAAAGGAGGGATGCAGTTACAAGAAAAGTATTTCTCTAAAGTGATGTCTCTTTCACCTTATCTTCCGTATCCTACCCTTCATAGCCTGCAGATGTTACAAATCTAAACCAAAGCTATCTAGGAACAGCAGCAATTGGTTTGCAAAGCTGCCCACAGACTTGGTAAAGCTCACAGCTTCAATCAAGCTTGAACTTAACAACTTCTAAATTTTCAAAAATTACCAATGTCCAGCATAAACAAATATTCCATCATTAACAATCAGGTAGAATCTCAAAATTACGATGGCCATGCACAAAAATGCTTGGGGATTTTTAATAGTTTATCTATGTTAAACATTCTCAGCTCACCTCCACTGGGTACTGTAGAAATACAAAGAAATACAGAAGAGCTGTCAACAGTGAAAACATATTTGTACAAGTAATAATTTGGAGCAAAACAGAAGGTAAATATTTGTGTGAACAGGATTACCAAGACCCAGTTAGTACAAAACAAGTACAATGAACACTGCTTTGAATAAAATCTCCTTACACATACAAATTCCCTAATACACATATGTGTTTTATTATATTTTATCTCAACAGACTTAATCTCAAACCAGTTTGGAAATTTTCTTCATACTTAAGTGGATTTCACTTAGGGCAACCTAACTTTACCAAAAAAAAAACCAAACTGAATTCAAGCTACTAATTTTGAAGGAATACAAGATCAAATGTTTAATGTAGCTCAACTAAACCACTTTGAACTAATTCCTCTTGTTAATATACATTAAAAACCTTAAGTGTATGTACATTTACTACTGTAAAGGATTATTCAGAGCTTGACTACATTTACAGTATTTATTTCTAATTACGTCAACAAAGTCACATCACACATCTTGAAACAGTTCACATATAACACACCTGAACTATCTTAAATTCTGTTTTTCCAAGAAATAGGGAAAATTCTAAGTTTCATGCTGTAAATTTCTATCATAACTTCTGGTACAAACTTATTAGTCAAAATAAATATGGGTAGAGCAAATAAAAAAACCCCAAAGATTCACTGTGACATTTCAAGATTGAGACATTTTCAGTCAAGAGGGAGAACAATGTCAAAACCGAGGTATATCACTGGAGACCCAAGTAAAAACACTGCAGTTCATAAAAAGATATTAGACTGTGGGCTATAAATAGTAGACTTTATTTTCATGTTAAAAAGCAAAAAGGATCATAATCCATGACACGAAAAGCTAAGGAACTTTCCCACTGAAGAACTGCTAAAAATTTCACTTCCAGACTATTTTGAAAAACAGAACACAGCCCTTCTATAATGGCTACCTCCTCTTTCCACAGCAATTCCAGTAGGCACAGAGCTAGAGGAAGCAAAGAAGGCCAAAGAGTTTACAAAACAGTATATGAAACTAACGGGGTTATCAACCAAACAAGTTACCCTTTGCTGCCCTTTTTGCCAGGTTTTTGTTTGTTGGTTTTGTTTTGTTTAGTTTTTTACATTTCATGTCTATGTGTTCTAGACTGGTTTTGCTCTCCTCGTTTAGGTCTATGTTTTGCCAGCTGTCATGCACAATTCCCAGGGCTGAGGTTGAGTCCGAGTCAGAAAGCTGCAGCTCAGTTCCTCTGACAGGTGGGCAGGCATACTTGCATGCACACGCATAGAGACTGCAGAAGAAGATGAAAGGATGCATTTAGATACGTGCAATCAGTAACTACAATTGGGATACCTCTGTTCTTACGTGACAGGGCTTCTGCTGACTCAGAGGACAGCGCAAAGACATATGAGTAAAAAGGATGACAGTTAAACTTTCCAAAACTTTTACGAACACAGCTTTTAGCTTACTGAAGGCACAACACAGAAACGTACTGTTTCCTGACCTGCCCTCCTCCTGACCCAGCTACTTATCATTTCCCTCTTGTCCGTGATTCGTCTATTAATCCCATTCCTCCAGAAAATATGGTCACCTCATGCAGATATCTCTGTAGAGTTCTCCTTTTCAATATTCAACACAAAGAACATCAGAAAGCAAGTCAATTTAAATCTGACAGGACTGCCATCAAGTTAACACTGTAACAGAACAGTATCTTTTAGTACCAATGAGGTAGATAGTCCATCACAACAAATACCGAAGATATTGCATGTATTTGTTTTCCCTTCTCTCTTCACTACCATCCCTCACTCTTCAAGGGAAAAGGAAGGAACAGATGACTGCTACTGTGCTCGTGCATTCAGGATTTTGCATTTCACACTACTTTTCTCCTAAAAATCATACAGTGGTTGAAGTGGGAAGTGACCTCTAGAGATTATCTTGCCCAACCTCCAGCTCAAGCAGGACACGAAGATCAGGTTGCCCAGAAACTGGAGGGAGAGATAATTAAAATAAGGAAATAAACAATCCATGTGGTCACACTGTATTTAATGTAGTATATGTATTTTATTTTCTCTAGCAGCAATTTTCATTATACCTGGCATATAACTACCTGACTTGCTCTACAACAAAATAAATCCAGAGACAATTCAAACATTTAGATAATACATTCTATTAATCTGAGAAATAAAGTATTTCCAAAAATCTGAGGTTCCCTACCCAAAAACAAAAGTGTAAACAATGAAGAATAGAAAAAATTAACAGTTTCAACAATTGGAGAGTACTCTATATTTTCAAATCGTCTTCTAAAAGTAGGCACTTCTCCATGTTCATTTTAAACAAAAATAGTGAGACTTTTCAATTACAAAGGCCCCAAAGAAAGCTGCATCTAACATTTCTAAACTTGACATTCACAGTAACAAAGCAAAAACTTTTTCTGAAGATCACCATGTCAATTGCTTTAGACTCAGTTAAATTTAATACATAAACATACACGAAGGGTACATACAGCTAAAAAGTCATCACAAGGTAAAAGAGCATCAGTAACCCAGAAATTTCACTAAATTCTGCAAAGAATGAAGTCTACACCTAAGTTTGCTTGTTTCCCAAAGCTGTCCCATATTGTAATTTTTACTTTTGGCTTTAAATCCTATCCATTTATTACTCTGATGAAAGGCAGAAACTAATGTAACTGATGTAACAGTTCTATTTCTTTTAAATCCTCTTTACTGCAAGTAAGAACAACAGAAAACCGAACTCAACACAGACCATTAGAGGCTTTTAAAATGCATCTTGCAAAAAGAAACGGGTACCTCAACATGTCCAACCAGAACAGTCCTTTTAAACAAAATTAGAAATATCTATAATGACAGAGGTGTTTTTTCCTATATGATTAGCAGATACAACAAGAAGTCTTCACTATTCTATTCACAGATTCATGGAACCGGCAGGGATTCAGCTTCCAGCTTTAAGTGCCCGTATTTGATATGAGCCACAGATTTCCTACTCCTGCTTTCACAAATATGAAGACCTTTGGTTAAACAAGCTCTCCACAACCAGATAAAGGGGATGCGCTGGAAACAGTGGATCCAAGGACCAAACTTTTCTACTTCCCCAATTAGACTGTAGCTATATTTTAGTACAATAACTACAGTTGTTCCGTCAGGATGAAAAAACAAGTATGTTCATCCATAAAGAATACATCTCCAACCAGAAAAGCCCTGCCCTTTCTAATTGGAGGGGGAAGAAAAGCAGTAAAATAGTTGTGTACTATCTTAAGTTGCTAGTGTGTAGTACAAAGTTTAGATATATCCTTCTATTTTATAGAAATGTAATACACCTGCAGAGCTTTACTGAGGATAAACTATCCTGAACATTATATGACACTACTAAGCTGAACCTTAAACTTACACATAACATGTCATCACCATTACAAGATGTTATCAATCACTATCTAATCAAAGCTAACTACATCTGTTGTACTTGCCTCACATTTCTCTTCTTTTAGAGAATATGCAATACATTTTGCAAATATAACATTGTCATAAAAAGAGTAAAATCTTAACTACAATGCCTGCAACTTTGCTATGATCAGGGAGTGAAATGAAGAGCTCCAATAAAATGGAACCATTTCCAATAAGGTATATTGTTGGATGAAGACAAAAATCTACTGTTCCTGTTCCTAAGATCTCTCTTTTTTCCAGTAACCCTTCTCTTAGATCACTAAATATGCCTTTGATCTGCTGAAGTAACCAACCATTATTAACACTCAGCACACAAATTCCCAAGAAAAAGGTTTGCTTTCCAAGCCTTGAAGAAACAAAATGTTTTGGACAATTGCTTAATTCTTCCAAAGTATCTTATTTCATGTGATACACTTGAAACCTTTCTGCTTGTTTCAAAGCAATGGTCACAGCCTTTGCAACTGTTACGGAAATGTACATCTAGCTGTTCACAATGACCATCTGACTTCCCTCAACTCAACTCAGTTTTCCAGCAGGACTTTGCAAGTGAGTACTAAGTTTCTCCCAAGGGAAATTATTGTTATCTGTCACACAAAACTGGACAGTACATCATCCAAAGCTTGAACAATGCTGAAAACTGCACTCTAGGTTAAAACAAACAAACCAGCTAAAACACATGCAGCAACACAACCACGCTCCTCAGGCCACAAAACCAGCATCTTAAGATACCGGTTCTTAGAAACGTCTTTTCTAGACCTCACTTCCTCTTAGAAAAATGAAAGTCCTTCAGAATTACTTCTCATCACAAAATTTAATACTAAACAGAAAAAGGTCTGGAATTGCCCTAGCTCTTGAGCTGAGTTTTCAGTTCAGAAGGCATTTTTGGTATCTAGCCTTCATAAACCATGCAAAACTCCCAACACACATACTATTTCAACGTCCAGGATATTATGTGAGACAGGTAACCTGGGTAAGCTGTAAGCAGTCAATCACTCCCATAAAATTTCCATTGTTTTGCCTACCTCTTTTGAAGTAAATTCAGTAAGGAAGACATCACTGCTTGTTAATACATAATGGACAAAAAGGTTTCTAATAAAGTGAAGTTGAATTCCATGGCATATCAAGAAGAATAAATTCTAGCTGGAAATGAATTGGAGATAATAACTTGAGGAAACTGGAAAAGTTCACACTACCAGTCTTTGAAGTGGCAATTCACTCTGTAGTCATTTATGGCACAGTTTTACTCTGAAAAGCATTTAGGAATTGTAGCTTATCTGTTTTTCCCAAATCAAGAATGACTGTTCTTACCATATCCATAGAGCACAAAAATTAGAGAGTATAGCTGCTTATAAAGCAGAATTTTTATCAAATGCTAAGCATCAAGAAAATGTAATGAAACCCAAGATAAATGTCAACAGTTAAACAGCAACATTTTTTTCAGAATTGTTCATGAGAAAACCTTAACAACTACCCTCAGTTTTAATGAGGTATCAGTATAATCTTTCACAATATGTTTTCCTTTTAGAATTAATACATCTTCTGTTACAATGATGTCAGGGATAAATCTAAATCCTGTTTCTTGCTATCATATTTATTCCTTAAAAAGAGTATCAATGCAGACTACACACATAAAGACTATAGGACGTGGCCTTTAAGATCAAACCAGTTTTCCCTCTGTCAGAGAAAGGTGTCACCACAATCTCCCCTAACACACCTAAGAACTTTTAAAGCTACCCTCAGTAACTTTCTGAATACTTGATGGCTTTCCAAGGAAAAATAAGAGTGAAAGAGATATTTTTAATTAGTAAAATTAGCACATGTAAGAGGACATATCTTTAAAAAATCACCAAATCCCATAAAGCTTCCTATATATGCTAATGCAAGAGCCTTAAAAGTTAAAAGTGGTGAAGTATCAAGGCAATAAATTGCCACTTCCGAAATATATGTGGACAAGAAGCAGATTTTGCATTTCCTGGCAGTAAAATATACATGAAAGATAAATTACTGAAGTCAGGAAGTAATGCTATAAAATAATTTTGTAATAGATAGTTGGCACTTACCAACTGTGATGATTTGCACAATGCAAGTACATTTTTCTGTCTTAAGGTAATTATGTGTAACAAAAAAAAAAATTAAAAAAAAAAAGATTTCTATAATGTTTAAGGTTGGAGGGGACCTCTGGAGGCCATCTAGTCCAATGCCCCTTCTAAGAGCAGGGTCAACTACAGCAGGCTGCTCAGGGCTCTGTTCTGTCAGATTTTGAGGAATTTCAAGGATGGAGAATGCACAACAATATTTCAATGTTTAATCACCCTTAAGTCAAACAGGTTCTTCTCTAAATGGAATTTCTTATATTTCAGTTTGTGCCCATTGTCCCTTGTCCTACCACTGGAAACCAACGAGAAGAGTCTGGCTCTACTGCGAATGTTAGCAACATACTGATAACATACCCCTGAACCTTCTTTGCCTCAGGCTGAACAGTTCCAGCTCTCTGATTCTTGTGTCTTTCCTATGCTGGGAAGCCCAGCACTGAACCTAGCACTCCAGATGTGTCTCACCACTGATGAGCTGAGCAGAGCAATCACCTCCCTCGATCCTCTGGCAACTCTGCTCTTAAAGAAGCACAGGCTAGTGTTTACACTTACTTGCCATAGGAAATATCACTGGCCCACATTCAACTCTATCCACCAAAACCCTCAGGCTATTTTCTGCCAATCTACTTCTCCCCTGGTTGGCTCTCAGCCTGTACAGTCGTATGGCGTTATTGTCTCCCAGGTACAGAACTTAGCACCTCTTTTTGTTAAGCTGATTGATGTTTTTGTCTGCCCAGTTCTTCAGCATGTTGAGGTCCCTCTGAATAGCAGCACACTGATTTGCTGTATCAACTTCTCCTCCTCATTTTGTCTGCAAACTGGCTCAAAGTGCACTGTGTCCTATCATCCAGATCATTAATAAAGATGCTAAACAGGTCTAACCCCAGTGTCAACCACTGATGACTGTTATTCCAGCTGCACTTTATGCCACTGTTCACAATGCTTCGAGCTCAGCAGTTCAGACAGTTTTTGGTCCATCTCACTGTCTGCTTATCTAGTCTGTACTTCATCGACTTCTCTACAAAGGACATCTACCCTTGTTCACGTCCTTTGTCACTAAGTCCCCATTCCCATTCAGTAGTGTGTCCAATTTTCCTGAGTCTTCCTTTTGCTGCTGCTGTATCTGTGGAGATTCTTGTTGCCCACCACATTTTCACAGGACACTGCTCCAGATGGAGTGTGGCTTCTCCAACCCCATACCCACATGCTCAGACAGCCCTGCGTGCTCCTGGGTCGCCTAATCCTGCTTGAACTTCTACATTTCCTTTTTTACATTGTGTTTTGTCAGGAGCAACTTGGTCCCCCACACAGATCTCCTGTTACTTTTGCTTCACTTTCTGCGTGTCACGATGGACTATTTTCAAGCTGGCAGAAGGCGAATCTTGAAAAAATAACCAGATTTCAAGGATCCTTCTTTCCAGAGCTGTACCCCAACAAAATCTTCCAAGCAGATGCCTGAACATGTCAAAGCCTGCTCTTCTTAAGCCCATGGTTATGATTCTGCTGCTTGGCTTGCTCTCTCCTCTCAGGATCCTGAACTCCACCATCTTACACTGCGGCAGACAAGGCTGCCCTCGCCTATATCACAGAATCACATAATCACAGAATGTTAGGCATTGGAAGGGACCTCAAAAGACTATCAAGTCCAACCCCCCCTACCAGAGCAGGATCACCTAGAGTAGGTCACACAGGAACGCATCTAGGTGGGTTTTGAATGTCTCCAGAGAAGGAGACTCCACAAGCACTCTGGGCAGCCTGTTCCAGTGCTCTGTCACCCTCACTGTGAAAAAGTGTTTCCTTGTGTTTAAATGGAACCTCCTATGATCCAGTTTGCACCCATTGCCTCTTGTCCTAACACTGANTTTGCTGAGGGTACACTCCATCCCGTCGTCCAGGTCACTGACAAAAACATTAAACAGCACTGGACCCAGTACTGACCCGTGGGGAACACCACTAGTCACAGGCCTCCAGCTAGAGTCTGCTCCACTGACTACAACTCCAGGCTCAGTCCTTCAGCCCGTTTCAAATTCATCTCACCACACAATCCCCAGACAGTTCTTCCTAGTTTGTAAGGATGAGGTCCACCACATCACCTCCCTTGTCACTCAGTCAGTTACTAGTGTCAGGAAGTCATTGCCAATACACTTGATAAACCCGAATTACCTGTGCCCTACCGCTGGAACATCTCTCTTATGAGGAAAGGCTGAGACACCTGGGGCTGTTTAGTCTGGAGAAGAGAAGGTTGAGAGGGGATCTTATTCACGTTTACAAATATCTGAAGGGTGAGTGTCAAGCAGAAGGGGCCAGTCTCTTTTCAGTGGTGCCCTGTGATAGGATGAGGGGCAATGGGCACAAACTGGAACACGGGAGGTTCCACCTCATCATCAGGAAAAACTTCTTTCCTATGAGGATGATGGAGGCTAGAACAGGCTGCTTGGAGAGGTGGTAAAGTCTCCTTCTCCAGAGACTTTCACAGCCCACCTGGATATGTTCCTGCATGGCCTGCCCTGGGTGATTCTGTTCTGACACGGGTGTTGGACTCAATGATCTTCAGAGGTCCCTTCCAATTCCTACTGTTCTGTGATGTTCAATCTACCAGATACCATGGTGGTTAAAGTCCTCTGTGAGTACCAGAGTCTGTGAATGTGAGGATTCTTTCAGTTGTCTAAAGAAGGCCTCAGCTGGTACTTCTTGCTGACTTTTTAAATCCAAGAATTTTGTAAACATGAAAAATATTATTATAGATCATGCTTTTGAGTGTATGACCTACAAGAGATTTCAAATTTTAACTGTAGTGACCGGTAGGAGGCTTTGCAATAGAAACTGGTGATGAAGGACAGGTAGGCAGTTAAATTAAATCCTGAATTCTATGGATAATATAGAACATCTAAATACGCTTAGCCTTTAAGCAACAGCAGCACTGCTAAGTCCTATACAGAATTATTAAGAAAACAAAATAATCTCCCGGTACGGAATAATTCACCATCACACTACAGATGACTATCTGTATTTCATGCTAAGACAGTTTTCCACTTCTTAGAAATTTCATTGTCAAATACAAGAGTCTACGCAAAACACAGGGGCTGATTCAAACAGTCTGATTAATGACAAAGATTTGGTAGCATTCACCTGACAGTTTTGAAAGCACAGAAGATCAAAGAACAAACCAAAAAACGCAAATGATCAAGAACAGTCTCTCAAGGGATGCACAGTGGTTAAAACTACACAGCTCTTTCAAAAGGCACTGAATGACCTTGTGGTTTTTACACCACCAAGCTCTACTTTCAGCATATGAAAAGTAGTTTTAATGCCCATTAAAATATAAATCTAATTAACATGCAACTATGATACTCAGACAACAAAATCTACAATAACTCATGGAGATTCCAAGTTACGACATTTTAACTGCAAGAATTATGCAAGCATGAAAAGTATGACTACAGATGTGTTTCTGTGAATATATAAATTACAGAAAACTGATTTGAACTATTTCTAGAACAACTTGTAAAATACTTCATATCAGAAACTGGTGACCAAGCAAAAGGAGGCAAACAAATGGAAAGCTGATTAAGGCACAATTAAAAAAAAAAAAAATGAAGAAAGAGGAGTAAATGACCAGAGCTTAGCACGGACGCTTACCAGGAACTCGGCAATACTTTCAAAGGCATTACCAAAATCTGCCACACAGCTTCCTCATCTTGCTTAAACCACAAAATTCAGTATTACATGTCTTTCCAAAACTAGAAAACTAGCAGAATGAGTGCTGGAGACCAATAAAAAAGAATAATAACAATAAAAATAAAAAATATAAGGACTCTAAGTTACTACTATAAACTAATGATTAGGGAGTTAAAGTGAGGGAGAAATGGCCTATCCTTCATTGCTGTAACATTGCAATTTCCCTCTTACATAGTTCACTGCTGAAGAGCACAGAACTTTCCACTGGGTCTTTAACTACTACAAATAAATACAAACTAGGGAAGAGAGATATGTGATTAAAAATGTTCAAAACCAGAAAAAAAGCAGGCCGCCAGAAAGTAATCAGTTTTCCTCCCATTGCTGCTTCAGTTTGCGTTTAAGATTTTAGCTATAAAAAAAGCACAATTCCCTAGTTCAATAACTTCTGTTAAGTGCACATTTTTTTACATATTCTACATATTTTTACATATTTACATACACAATTCACTGACAGGTATCAGCCATCAGCAAAGGCTGCACCTTTATAAGGACCACCAAGAAAACATGACGAACATTTTAACTCATAACAATTGGGTTTAGAAAAGTTTCTAGTGCATAGTCCATCACCGTAAACTATATGATGCATTAATAATGTCTCCTTATTTGAAATACTGTTTTCCATCAGAAAACGCAATTTTACAAAGCAAAGAAAGACAAAGGTCAAAATAAAGAAAGCTACAACCACGAGGATACAGAGAAGGTGTCTACAGATAACCCTTTGCAGAGGCAACCATTCAGGTAAAAAGTGAAATACAGCTGGGAATTGCAATATGTTTATTCCATAACAAGTAACATGATCAATTAAAAGGGTTAAAAGTTAATAGTGCTGCTTTAATTCAGGACTAAGCTAGAAAAGCAAATGTTATATTACTGAAGGAGCTAAGAATGAAAAGGTCATAGAGTTGCATTTAAAACTGCATTTTTTCAGAGTTCTTTCAGATACTCTAATTTAAAGAATTATCAGATCATAAATTCATGATCAAATGATTGTTAGAGTAAGCAATGTACTACAACCGATTTTTAAAACTGGAAAGATCAATACATACTCAAGTATTCCACTCCCTGAACAGAAACTTAAGACATACACCCTGAAAATGAGTAATGAAAGTCTGTCTTGAAGAATCAACCGCAATAGAAACAGTTTTCACATCCAGCTGATCAATGGTACACATATGAATTATAAAATGCCAAAAATGGATCTATTGGTCCACAGAAGATTTGGCATAGCTACTGGAACTGTCTAACCACCAACCATACCACGTTTCATAGCTGTCTAACAAAATTCAGCAGCAAAGAAGGACCAAGGACAGTGTTCTTATGGAAAAGAACTGAAAAATAAGTTTAAAAACTTAAAAAAAAGAACAACCCTACATGAATACTCTGTCATCCATCATCTCTCAATCCATTGTTTTATATTTGCATTCTCAATTAATATCTTGCTCTAATAATCATTCTCTGTTTTGCAGCTAAAAGTTTGACAGAGAGTGAGGAATTTTTCCTGTAGAAGTTAATACAGTACAAGGTAGTGGTAGGGAGAAAGTGGTAGGGAGCTACTTCATCTTCTAAACTGTACCCTTGGCATATCTTTACCCTTACCTTGTCACCTCCCTCTCAACAGGTATGTTAACACTGCCATCATCAATGTCATGATATGTATGACCATTGATCTGATAGATAAATAAGATAAATCACATCGGTAAGAAGTGAAGACTGAAAAAATGGGCAGTTATCAGTCATTCTGTAATTCACAAGTCTATATATCTCTTCTCTCTTACCTAAATTCTTACTGGAAAAAATATTTCACTCTCTGTTAAAAGACTGATTTTTCCACTTTCCAAAACATCCTCGGTAGATAACTGCAGTGGAGAAAATACAGCATAGTCAACACATACCAAACCAGTCCTTCGTTCAATTAATAATGCATATTATTAGCATTATAGTCAAGAGTTTAGCAAAAGAAAGAACACAGATAGGACAATTGGATTCCTCTCTAAATTTTTGTTGAAATGACAGAAAGGCATTATGATGTCTCCTGCTTAACACTACAATCCTGCAATTTTTTTCAAAAACTCAGAATTTTTAAAATGCAAATTTTGCAAGGCTATGCTTTCTAAAAAGCACCAATGCACTTTAAAACCGCGTTTTAAAAGCAGCAGTTCTTACTAATTCACCATCCACGTTTTACAAGTTGTCTCCAAGAGGCATAAAAGCATGAACATACACTGCATACCTTCAAGCAATTAAAACAATTTATCTTTCAAACAAAGCACCTTGCTTCAAAAACATTAATTAATAAATGCTTTCCCTTTTCCTCACCAAAATAAGGTAGAGTTTTGTTGGGGTTTGGGGATATGGCTGTGGTTTGGTTTCCTGCATTTTTTTTTTAAATAAGATCTTTCTGGTGTCCTCCCAAGCTGTGCTGAGATTTTTATGTGCTGTGCTAAGATTTTTTTCATTTAAAACTTCACACTGAAGATCATTTGCTTGCAAAGTTTACTGCTCATTTTGCAAGAAAAATGTTATCATCAGTTCCTGCACAGAAATTCTGTGTAACCGGTCCTCCTGAAATTATATATGGCACGTGTATTGTAAAAGGCGTTATTTCATATAGGAAAGCAAGAAGGAAGAAAAGGACAGACCGATTAGAAGAAGGTAGAGAAGCATCAAATCCTACAAGTGTCAGACTCCTTCAGTAACAGAAAATACTACTCCCTGCTCTCCCAGCTACTCCTCTCTTACAAGTGTCAGCCTTCTTCCATATGAATTCCTATCACCTGTACCCCCTCAATGCTAGACAGAAGAAAAAAAATATGGAAAAAAGGGAAAAAAAATATAATCATATCATCTATAGGGTAACATTGCCAGAATGAAATTATGAGGCAAAATGAAAAAGTACACGAAGTGAGCTTTACATGGATTCTTCTGAGGTAGACACCCATTGTATCATTATAGCTATTGCAAGAGCCAAACTTCATGACTTGGGTGTCCCCCACCAATCCTTGACTGTCAAGCTAAAATGTCATTATACAACCCAACATTTTAAAGGTAACTTTAAGAATGTCTCTCTACCCTCCACCTCTGCTGTAGCACCATAAACTTCAAGCATGAAATTCCGTTGTGTCCTCTGTAATAAGGATTTTCCAAACATCCATGAGGGATAGGGAAAGGATTATGGATGATGACAGCAGTCTGGCAGGACTATGTAATGAAAAAGGCTATGGTAAATAGTGTTGTACCAGGGATTAGGGCATGTTCAGAAAAGCACAGATGCTGTGGTGCACACTACAGGACAGCTGTAATAAACTCAACATTTATATGTTGCATGATAAAAATGCATGAAATTGCATTCATGCTTCCTCAAAAACAGAAGGTTTTTAACCGCGCATTTAAAC
>VWZK01018190.1:270-27030 GCA_013396935.1 Baryphthengus martii | reverse complement strand
TTCATCCTGGTTGGGTGGTTTATAACAGATTCCCACCATGATACCATTTNTCTCAACTGCTTGTAAAAAAATTAATCTACTTCTTCATCCTGGTTGGGTGGTTTATAACAGATTCCCACCATGATACCATTTTTGCTGGCCTTACTCCTGATTCTTACCCATAAGGACTCGACCCTATCATCACCTTCATTAATTTGCATGCTTTCATATGTCTCTCTAACATAGAGGGCCACTCCACCACCTCTTCTTCCTTGCCTATCTCTTCTGAAATGTTGGTATCCATTGATTGCAGCACTCCAGGTGTGGGAGTCATCCCACCAGGTTTCCGTGATGGCTGCTATATCATAGTTTTCCTGTTGCACAACTGCCTCCAGCTCCTCCTGTTTATTGTCCATGCTGCGTGCATTGGTGTATAAACATTTCAGGGAGGAACCCGAGTACACAGTTTTCAACCTTGAGGGGTGGTAGACCTTCTGGTTATCTACGAGGCCAACACACCGCCCGAGTGTTGGGCTACTGCACCCTAAGATGCCAACACACTGCCCCGCAAGTGTTGAGCTACTACACCCAGAGTTCTCACTGGCAAGAAAAGTTACATCCCCGTCCCCCTTCAAAACTAGTTTAAAGCCTTGTCAATGACCCCCTCCAACTCATGTGCAAGGATTCTTTTCCCCTTATGGGACAGATGAATTCTGTCTGTCATCGGTAGAATCGGTGCCGTGAAAACTTCCCTGTGGTCAAAAAAACCAAATTTCTGTCAGTGGCACCAACCTCTAAGCCATGTGTTAATCACATAGGTCTTCCTCTTTCCTTCAAAATCCCTTCCTGTCACTAGAGGGATTGAGGAGAACACCACCTGTGATCCCAAGCCCTCAAGCAATCTCCCCAAAGCCCTAAAGTCTTTTTTAATTGCTTTTGTACTCCTGTCCATTACCTCATCACTCTCAATCTGCATAACAAGCAGCGTGTAATAGTCTGATGGCTGCACCAGATTGGGGAGTTTCTTAGAAATGTCATTAACCTGTGTCCCAGGTAGGTAGCGGTCCTCCCTGCTGGATGGATCTGACCTGTGTTTGGGGCCCTCAGTTCCCTTGAGAAGGGAATCCCCTACTACTATCACCTTTCTTTTTTTTCTTGATTGCACTAGTCCTAAATCGTAGGACTGACTGACCCACCCTGGGCAACTGTGTGGACGGACTTTCATCTCCATTCTCATTTGCTTGGCCCTCTGTTACTAGAGGCCAGGTGGCAACCACGGCTGGATCTCTACAAGCAACTGACCTCTTGTGACTTGAGGGTCAGTTGGGATGAGCGCCCTTGACCTCTGACCACTTAGAGTGATAGAACTTACCTTGTGCACTGGCAGAGGCTCAGCGCCCTGCCGTACGATCTGCAGCCAGCTATGGCACCCACCGGGGCACACGCAGTCACCGTTTGCTCGCCCTTTGCTCTGCAGGCAGCGACGTATCAATTGCCCTCCCTGAGGCTTCTTATGGCCTGGTGGCCTGATCAATGGTGGGTGGTGCTGGCTCCACCCACACTCGCTCAGCAACCCGCCCACGAGCTGCCAGTCCCCGGCATAGGCAAACTGCTTTTCCGGGCTTCAAAAATGCTCCAAAAAGAGCTTTTTGTTGGCCCTTTTTGCTTCAGATCCCTTCCCCAGTGCAGTCTTACCTGCGCTGAAGCTGGTCTCCACAGCATTCAAAAATGCAGCTTCCAAACATATAATTTCCCTTTTCCTGAACTGACCTATCAGTGACTAGCTTGGCAGGCCAAAAAAATCTGCATACATTCTTGATAGTTTAGGAGTCTTGTACCAATGCTAACACTTCTTCCTCTGAGCAGCAAATGCTGAAAGCTAATACTGAAATAGGTGTTAAACACCTGTAACTTGTATTTTAACTACTAGACTTAAGGTTTCATCTACTAAGTTTTTAATTGGAGTGATTTTGTGCTAATAAATGTTCTACTCCTCCCTCCTGTCCTCTAAGTGCAAGGTGATCCCTTCTGAATATGTTGCTTTAGATACGTCATCTCTTACTGAATGCATTTTTTGAAATAATTTCTGAAAAAAAATAAATCTATTTTTTCATTGTTACAAGGTGCTGATGTGATCCCTCAGAGCTTGTTCAGTTATGACAGGTTATTGTTCTGTGTCCATTCCACATGTCTGCAGCAGAAAATAGCCTTCCCAAGTACCAAACAGAACCTTATAAAAATATATTTAAAATATACGATTTGAAGCACGGAGGATGCTAAGAGCAATATTCAGTTTCCCTGGCTAACGTAACACGTCCTCCCACCCCGGTATTAAGGTTTGATGGAACAAACTGTCATCATGTCAACAACATGTCACCAAAGTGTATGAGTGACTTGGACTACTTGAGGACAGCACAGAGGGTTAAACTGGAGGAAATGCCAGGACATTTTCAATCTTCTGAAAAGTATCCCAAATTTCAATATGTCTTTTCTTCTCTTGTCAAAATGCACATGCTGGCCAGTGCTCCCCTGAAAGAACTGGTTACTCACTGGCTGGTCAGCCAGCAGGTGTGAAGGGAACAGAGCAGCCCTCTGAGGGAAAAATAGCCCGTAAACAGATCTACGATGGGTAGGTTTTCATAGGTAAACTTAAAACCACATTCTTAGCATAAATGCCATCATTCTGCCAAATCTCAAATCATTCCTCCAGAGCAAAGTGTGCTAGAGCTTTTCTAAGAGGAGGTGATCAAAATAATTTTAAAAGCTGAAAACATTTTTCCTTAACATAATTCTTGGAAATTGCTGGCCATTTCTGGCAGAATTTAAAATAAAATAATAATAATAAAAAAAGATTCCAGCTGAAGCAGAAAACCCAGCATGGAAAAATTCTGCACAAATGGTAAAACTTTGACAAAGCCATTCTGAAACAGCCTCCAGCTATTTAGGAGAAAGTGTCAGACAAGCTAGTGAATAAGCACTGGTATCAGCTGGGCTTGACTATACCTGCCTGTGTGCACATATGCTGCTAGAACTATTGAAGATATCCCTGTTGATAAAAGCATTTACCCTTTCCACGTACATCTTGAGTGAATGCCTGATGGTCTGTAGTGCTAGGAAAGGGGGTTTTTTTGGCAGGTGTATATGATACCACTGCGTTACCTACAAGTGGCAAAGCCACGACTGATTTTAAAACATCATGACTCTAAGCCAGAAAATACCACTGGGTGTTTTGTCTCTATCACGTACTTTGGAAACAGTTTAGACAGTTCAATTTATTTTGTTTTTTTTTTTTTCTAGATCCTCTTGTTTGTGTCTTTCCTTCTCATAACTTTTCTTTTTTTTAATGAAGGAAAATAACTTTGATCCTTAGACACATGAATATCAAACTAAAGTTGTATTTTTATTTGATTCAAAATATGTCAATTTTAAGATGTGACTTCTGTGGCTTACTCCAGCCCAGAGTAAACACCGTGTGTTGAACTCTTGGTGGGATGCTGAAGTCTGTAGCTACGGTGATCCTTCTACCTTCTCTCTCTTTAAAAAAAAAGACTCACTTCTGTCTGATGCATGGGCAAAGGAAAGTTAAATTTTATACGTTTGAAGCAATGGAACAAGAAAATTCTGTAGCTATGGATTGTGTGATAGTAAGGGCAAAATATCCTTGGATATCCTCATCTAGATGGTGGAAGGAAATAAATAGCTATGGATACGCTGGTGAGGCAGCTGGGCAGTACAAAGCAACAACAGTCTCACTGCTCTTTGCTCTTGTTCCTTATGAGAAGTTGCAGGGCAGTTAGACCCTATCGTATCAAACTGTTTAGAATTCTGTCTGAGAGAACAAATTAATCACTAAGCATAAGGCTTCAACTCCCATCCCAGCCAAACTGATTATGCACCAGTGGAGAAGTCCCCTGGAAGCGAAGGGAGGTGAGCACCCAGGAATATTGGTCTCTTGCACAGGCAGATTAATGGATGGACCCAGAAGTAGAGATTAGTTTGGTTTTAAAGTATCTTCACTAATTAATCAGAGTTTTTAGAAAACAAAGAGAACAGATGGTTGTTCCAGTGCTGTCAGCCAGCTGTGGTGAGATTTTTCCATTTTAGGTACTGTATTTAGATTTTGAATGCCATCTGCCTGCCAAATGTTTATCTAAACATCTTAATTACAGCAAAAACATTCAGATAATCAGAATGTCCTGTCCATAACTCAAATTGTTTTTCTTCTTCCCTCTTGCCATATTCTAATCTCTAAGGTAATTCACTCTCCAATGTCCTGCTTGGATTTTATATTTTTCTCTCTACACACCCATTGCAGACTTTTAAACACAGCTGTATACTAAAAAACTTGGTCTTCACTGTCTAGTTCAGCTTAATTGAAGTTGTTCTTGGAAAAAATAATTTTCTTCCAAGATATTTTCTGTGTCCTATGATGCTTTTATTTGTTTTTTATCTATTTTGTTTTTTATTGTGATTTGCTTTCTTGAGTATCGCCTTGAGCGCCTTGGAGGGGTTTGAAGTTGGTGGCTATGTAAATAAACTTATTGTTGTTCCAGATGTTTGCTTCATTTGAGGGCCAAATTCTGCTCACAATTAGATGAGGGAAATCCTGCTGTCTTCAGTGTGATTGCCACAGGAAAAAAAAAAAATAAAAAAAAAAATAGAAAAGCAGGCACTAGCCCTAAGTCTTTTTTTATCATATTTTTTTGTTTATCTCATAGCTTTACCACTTGCTATATAAGACAGCCCTTTACTTTGTAGACAGTCTCCCAGATTTTCTTGTAGTGAAAGGAATTATCTATCTCCCCTTGTGACCTTGTTCTACCTCTGAACAGATCTCCTGCCAATCCTTCCAATTGCAGGCATTTAGCGACACTTGAGGTGCTGATGTAGGACCTCATTACTAGTCTAAAGATAACTACTGCTCAGAACAAGTCTGCCTTTTTAATTCAGCAGATGTAAAATGCAGGATTGTTAACAATTGCTAAGAATTAATGCTTGCAAGCCACATTGTTTTCAGGTCCAGCCCTTTACCGAATATTAGTTTACATTTACATTAGTTTACATTACTCGTTACAATGGGAATGGCATCCACTGCCAAGCAAAGGATCTGAGGTAGTGTGATCAGTAAACATTGCAAATACTAAAAGTTCTATCAGTTTTTCATATGTATATTGTACATTCTAGGTAGGAAAAACAAAATGACACCAGGCGACTTTGCATGGGAAAAAGACTTGGCGAAATACCAGTTCGAAAATCTGCCAAAATACTGCTTTGCTTAAATTGGCCTAACGCTTTTCAGACTCTGATATCTTTGACTGATGTCTCTGCCAAGAAGATTATGAAGTGGTGAGTTGTTTAAGAACACTGTATCTTGATTTGCTTTAGTAGGTTTACCTTTCAAAAATGTGGTAAAACTTTCTAGTATTAGAACAAGCACATAACTAGAACAACAAAAAGAGAATTCACAATTGTTCCTTGGGTCAATCATCATAAAAGTTTGGACAGCCTTGGGATAGGTTCTAACGAGGAAGATAAGCCAGTCTAGGTTTATTCTTTTCCTCTCTGTCATAAGTATTTGGTCAAAAGTAAATCCCATACTTTCTACTTGTAAACATTGCAACCCAGATTCCTTAGCTTAATACAAAAAGTTCTGCTCTGAAAAACTTGAAAATTGTTCATATCAGAAAGGCTTCCATGAATGTAAATGTGAGTTTTAAAAAACATGTCTAATTCCTTTTTCTCTGGAGTTTAAGGACCAACCTGTTGTACTAATTTCTAGAGTTCAAACAAATCACAGTTTTTTTTTTTCTGTTACTTCATTCTAACTAAGGAGGAAATGAGCAGTGGTGCAGAGTCCAGCTGGAGAACTGTAGTCAGTGGTGCTCCCCAGGCCTCAGTACTGGCTCCATGCTAGAATTAATTATAATTCTCTTAACTGTATTGCAGTTAATCTAATCAATTATGTTAAACATATTTATGTATAATAATTATTTAAGAATATTTTAGAATTCAGAATCCACTTCTATGAACAAAAGTTCCAGCAGCATGAATTTCATTTACTAGATTTTGCTGCTTAATATCAGGACTTTTAACATTTACCAATTTTATGGTATAAATTTATTAAAGCGGCATTTTTGCTAAAGGGCTGAAAGGGCATCTGGATCCGAGGCTGAGAAGCTACATCTAAAACGTGCAGTGCTCAATAAAACAATTGCTGTGGGGCTGCCAGGTATATGAATATACATGAATATGTATCTTCTGAACATTTGGAACGTCATTCAGCCAGATTTTTCTGAAATCTTTCTAATTATATGACAAGCATTTTATAGTGAAAGTGAAATATTTCAAAATATTAGATTCTTCCAAAACATATGCCTCAAATAGCGTGCTTGGCCAGTAAGAAAGCAACGGGATGCCCACTAGTAAAAGTGCATATATTTTATTTAATCTAACACGATATGGAGAAGCTAATATTTTCTAAGCTATCTTGAGAATTTAAGTTTTCACTACAATTACCACTAGGCCCTACCTAAAGAGTGAGAAAGGGATTATTATNAGGATCCCACACTTGGCCTTGTTAAATCTCATACCATTGGCCTCAGCCCATTGACCCAGCCTGTCCAGGTCCCTCTGCAGCATCTCCCTACCCTCCAGCAGATCAACACTCCCCCTAACTTGGTGTCATCCACGAATTTACTAATGGTAGACTTCATCCCGTCATTCAGGTCATCAATAAAGATGCTGAATAGAACTGGGCGCAGTACTGACCCTGGGGGACACCACTGGTCACTGGACACCAGCTGGATGTGGCACCATTCACAACCACTCTCTGTGCCCGCTCATCCAGCCAGTTTTTAACCCAGCGCAGGGTGCACCTGTCCAAGCCATGGGCTGCCAGCTTCTCCAGGAGGATGCTGTGGGAGACTGTGTCAAAGGCTTTGCTGAAGTCTAGGTAGACCATATCCACAGCCTTCCCCTCGTCTGCCAGGCAGGTCACCTGATTTTTGTCTTGTCTGATTTTAAACCGGTATAGATAAAATACAACTTGGATAGAAATTTAGCGCTTTTTTCTTATTTCTGACATCATAAGCCTCTAACTCAGCAAATTCCATTGGCATGTACTTTGAGGTATATCAGTAGTCACACTACTCATGGGCTTCAAATTAAAGACATATTTAAATTCTAGTTTGGCCGAGACCCTAAATTAAAGCTAATTCCAGTTAAGTGATTGAAGTTACACTGAGTTAATAAGACCAGAGACAGACTTGTTTAAGCTTCCTGAACCCTACTGAACTGAGACTCTGATGTCTCTTGGTATTAGATTCAAAGCTGGCAGAGAAAATCTAACTTAATTTTGCTCCTAGGTTCTAGTTCAAAGGCATCATTCTTTTGTTTCTTTCTTTTTTTTTTTTTTAAAATGCTTCAAAAACATGTAGGCTTCTTTTAATCAAATTAAAATACTGTAGTAGTAAAAGGCGCTCTCTGAGAATTAGTCCTGTCATCAAACACTAACATTACAACACCATTATTGCACTTAATATTATACAGAGAAATATGATTCCTGAAGGGCCAAATTCTATTTGTAATCACATTTAACATGGGGCCTGAAGGAAAGGTAATATTCTGGGATCCCACAAAACAGCTGGGTAAAGGAACATTTGGGTTTCATTTTGTCACAGTTTGATATTTTGTACAACTGGAAATTTGGTTCCTGCTGCTGAATTCAGGCTTTTCTAACATTGATATTCAAAATAACTTGTAACTCAAGTTTATGTCTGAGAAATATAATATAGGAAGCTATAATTGTACTTAGACAACTAGGGTTTGATACCTGTGAACAACCGTGGCAGCCTAACTATGTATCTACACAGAAGTCTCTAGTTTCAAGATGAAAAAATAGTAGCGTACACATCAATGAACAAGGTGTTGTGCAGAGACCACTCACCCAAATTTCTCATAACATAGCCCTGGAAGACAAATGAAGGAAAAGGCTTTCAATCTGTTTTTCTCAAGTTAAGGGTTCTGTTTCTCCAGCTGAAAACACAATAGCCAAAAAAAAAGGTAATTCACAGTGTCCTAGTTTAGCTGTTTGTCAGGGAATTCCATGATTACCTTACAACAGTTGGTAATATTTGGATTAGTCAAGCATCCTGTTTCAACTCTGGAAAAAAACAGTAATGAAACATCACTTGGTCTGAAAGACTAATCCAAGATGTTGACTGGTTTAAACAATATATCTGAGGTTCTGCAAAAGTTTGATTTTTTTCCTCAAGAAGTTTTTCAGTCTACTCAATTCCAACCATTTTCATCATAAAACAGGATGAAAGGTGAAATACCAATTCTCTATCAAAACATTCAGTTGTTGGCTTTTTTTCCAAATGAATCATGTGAGCATTAAAAGAACAAGTATCACCAAATGTTCTGTCCTTTTTCCTGTCATCTTCCCTCCTCTCTCTCTTCACTTTCCTCTCCCTCTATGTTTTCTTAACTGTGCTGTTAAAAAGAAGAACAGAGAAATGAACTCATATCTTTCCCAGACAAAGAGGAAAATTATATAAAAAGAAAGTAAAATTGTTAAAGGAATGAGTAATCAGTCCGGGTTAATTCTAGAATCTGACTAAAAGATAAAAGCCAAGCAGCAGAGATCATAAAAAGCTATTCTTAAAGCACATGCCCATGTTAGTTACCAAAGGTATCAAATAATATTTTAAAGGAGCACATGATTTGCTGCCAGAGTTCCTTATATTTTAGTAACAGGCTGCTGGACTTATTGCAGAAACAAAAGCTAAAAATCTCTTATCTCCATCAATCTGACAGTGTATCAAAATAATATCTATTCCTATGAGCCTATGGGACAAAAACTTTTTGAACAATCTCCGACTGCAGCAACTAATCAAATCAAGGAAGGGCAGTTACAAAGGCAGGATTGATAGTAAAACAAGGTGAAAAAATGACATTGACAAAACTTTAAATGCTGCCACGGATCTGAAGACTTCCCTGATTAATGCCAGGAAGTCTGAATGTCTTCCCATCCAGAATTTACTCAGTTTGGAGTAAGATTTGTAAGATATCTGGTAGAATAGCAGTGAGAAAAAGGACACTACGTTCTCAAGTACCGGAAATAAAATTGCTGTTAACATTTGCTATCCTTTTATAATGACGAGTTTATACTTTGTTCCCTGATCTCAAGAAGACTTTCACGGACAAGCTTGAGACTTGAGTGAAGGATGGTTCTGTTTGATCTGTTGACTGTTATGCTAGGCTGAAGGAGTCAATCTAATTATACGGACCCCATCTCCATCAGAAAGCCAATGGTCCTGCTCTCAACCTTGAACATTTGTCTTTCTTTGTTCTCCAGGAAGTAAGATAAGAGTGAGTAGCAACAGAAGATCTAGGAAGTCCAAACCGGCTCGACTATCTTCTCTTTTTCTATCCCAAAACAATAGGTCTGGGTTTAATATAATCTAAAAGGCAGCCAAAGAAGGAAATTTCCCTATAAAAATTCCCTGCAGCTAAAAGGGAAAAGGATAATGTTTAACTGCAAGTTTTACTCAATATTTCAAACAATTTAACGATTCTCCCTTTTTCTGGGTCCGTAATCAAAGGATAGATTTGGAATGCAGCTTATTACAACAGGAGCTCACCAGCGAAAACTTGAAATGAAACCCCAGACTGTGCTTCACTGTTTATTTTGTAACTGTGAACATGGGTTGTAGTAATATCTTATCTTTCCTCGTGCCCCAGACACCCTACCTTCAACACAGTACCTCATATTGTTAAGTTAAAGTAGAACTAGTTTGTTCGTTCTATAGTATAACATCACCATATAAGAACACGTGCATGAGCTTTGCTGATTTTTAACTATTTGGACATTTGAAGTGTTCCCTGCTGTGTATCTCAGAGACTCGCTGGGCAAAGTGTCACCCAAGAAAAAGATTTCCAAGAATTTTGATTAAAAAGCCTTAGGGTGAGGAATGAAGCAAAAGGTGATGCTGAGGCTATCTGGCCAAGAGCCTGTGGGGCACAGATCCTGTGCAAAGAAGGACAGGTAGTCACATAATTTGTGATAACACACACTTGGCAGGAGATTGAATTAAGGTGGCACAGAGAACTTGGAATTCTTGGACTTGGTCATTTATAAAAGCTTGACTTACAATGTTAATGTTATTTTACTGTGGTGGTTTGATATATATTATTTTCAAAGGCACTGGTGTTACAGAAACAAACAAAACACTTCTGTTCATTGTGGAAATGAAGCCTTTAGGAGGCTGGGAAATGTACAGTCCCTGTTTTTCTGGAAATGCCATGAGCCCATCCTGGTTTGCTGTATTGAGGGCACATGCCTGGTTAATGAGTTACTGAGAAGTGCAGTGGCACCTACAAGCAACTACAGCAAGTCAATGTTTCTGAGCTACTCTTTCCAGAATAAACGATCATTCATGGATACATCTTTAAATCAAAAAAGAGAAAAAAAAAAAAATTAAGAAAAAGATGAGGCTTTAGTTATTGTATGTCTAGCAAAAATCTTGTGAAAACAATTTGTAAATGATGTCCTTACTTAAGTAAACTTTTGTCAGATCTAGGCAATTTGGCATGTCTATTGTTTATAAAATAGAACCTTGAAAAGCTTCCTCTGTTTTATAATTACATGGTGAAATAAAAAGAGGATTTCTTTTTCCAGAGTGCTGCCTCTCTCATTTGTTTCATAATCTACTACACTACAGAGAACAAAAAGGGCACAAATTTTTTTGTGTATTTAAAATCAATAGAGACTCCAATCTCCATGAGACGTTGAGCTTCTTCAATTTCCAGTCACAGCAGGGGGCTTGGCACCTCAAAAGAATCAAACAAAAAATGGTGGTCATGGTATTTTTAGGAAAAAAACCCTTATTCCTATTTTCCTAAATGGTTCATTTTCACTATGAATAGAGTGTTTTGTTTCTTTCTGTACTAATATGCTTTGTTATTAAAGACAGGGAGATGCAGGCTATTCTCTAATAAAGAAAATCAAATCTGGAAGGAAATGTTATTCAAAATGTAAATTGTCAGTGGAAGGCAGAGGGGAAAAAACTAGGGTAGTATTTTATTACAGGAAAATTAATGCATATGCATTTTCCATTTAACCACCTCAGATCCACTGGCCTCCATGGGTGATAATTTTCACAGCTCTGAGGTCTTTTTTTTTAAAAAAAAAATCAATCTCACAGAGTAGGTAGTTTAATACTCTCGCCCATAGGAGTACATTACTAAATGTTTTTCCAGTAAAAGGATAGATTTTTGTCAAAGAGTAGAATTAAAACCAGCAAGTCCACCACTGATAAAAACCTGACTCCTTCAACTAGCTCATTCTTACTGTCCCAAATATTTTGAGGGCGCTGAAGATGAATGAATTTATTTCTGTATATACACCTTGGACTAGGCACCTGAAATAAATAATATTTGGTAAAAAAAATAGGCCTGGTGTAGATATGCTAAACTGCTTTGTCTGTCAGGAAAGAAACTATGAAGAAGGTCTGATGGGGAAAAAAACCCCTACTTTTCCCTAACTTTGTGCATGAGTTTATAGTCAGAATGTAGAAGCCCTTGTCCTGTTGAGCCAAGAGCAACAGCTGCAGGAATTCCTTGAGATGTGTCTCGGTGAGATGAGCAGGAGACTGATGTACCCGGCACGTTACAGCACAGATCCTGTTTGTCTTGACTCTGTAAGCACTTGTTCCTTTTTGTGCTGCTCTTTTATTCTCTCCCTTCTCTCAGAAGAAATCAGAGCATGGCACCCTTGCTGGTCATCAAAGAAACAAGCTCATCAAACAGGCCACTTGGATGGCTTCACCTCACAAGCCAGGAAGGAAGAGAGTAAGAGAGCCAAGTTCAGGACCTCCTTCAGACTTGCCCTGAGAGCTTTGAGTTAAAGCAGTGATGGCTAAATGAACATAGGGGTGATGAAAGATCAGGGAGCCAAAGGCAATAAACAGCTGCCAGTAACGTAAGAAATTGTGAAATGAGTGAAAAGAAAATCAGACCGAAAGCAAGCTTCTGTGCTTTCCAGTGGTCATAGTTCAGAGTGCTACTGAGAGAAGGAAGGACTTGTTCTTTTCCTACCTTCTTAAAGACCCTGAGGCCTCACAATTCCATCATCTCTTTCCACAGAAGTCACCTGAATTTACAGTTTGCCACAGCAGTGGCTAAAGTAGAAATATCATAAGCCTCATTCTTGTCTGAAAGCACCTTGAAAGTACTTTGACAACAGTCTAGGAAATGAGGAGGGTATTGCAGAGGGACCTCTTATAGCCTTTAGTCTGCCTATGCTTTTATTTTCCTGCATTCATTGCAGGCTAACAGATGAATCCTATAGCTCACTCTCAAGTATCTACAGTCATTTGAGATGCCCAGTTCATCCCACTCGCCCCCCAACTTCACCTGGAAAAGGGTACGTCTCTCCTATGGGTCCCATATCACATCAGCCAGTGCCACTTGGATGTCTGAGCTACCACAAAGAATCTCAGATGTTACAGGGGGAACTGAATCAATTCTCAACTGACTCTTAAAACCACGGACATTGAAATGCTTGCTATGAATGACATTCTTTTTTCCTTCAGCCACATTCTTCATTTTGGCTTTGCTCCTGGTTTCTGCTCTCCCATTAGTCCTGTCTTTTCTTCAAATGGCTTTTTTTTCTCATCTCTAGGTCCTGTCTTTCAGCAACTGGCTACCACTTGAAAAGAATGTGGACTACTGGCTCATCACATTCTATGATTCTATGATTCTCTGAACTTGAATGTCTTGTCTAACACAAGAATAATTATTTCTTCAGAAGATGGATTTTGATTTTGTAATTTTTTTTCTTTCAAAAAAATTCCTTACTTTAAAAAAATTTAAAGTGCTCTTACTAGACCTATAAGAATTTCATAATCATATGTATATTTTAAAGAATGATTGACCGACTTCCAGAAATACAATGCACCTGTTTGGCTAGTCACCTACCATTATTTTATCCTGTTAACATCCGCAAGTCACCAGCAGACTGATGGAAAGTAGTAGCCTTAAATATGCGGCAAAAGTAAAAAGGAAGAGTATCTTCTGTTGATAAAGGAAAGGAGGCTCTTTCAAAAGATGTTCAATGCAACATCTTAGAGCTTTCTGAATCGGAATATATTTAGATTTGATTACTGAGGGCTGTATTTAAGAGGTGGTTTCAAAGGACTTGGCTCCAAAGCTATTCCAGATGTTGTCAGTTAGATAGTGTATTTATTAAGGCTTTTCGTATTTTCCATTCCAGTGTGTGCTGAACTGCTGGTTTGCTTTATTCTCTTGTTTTGATGTCAAAAGGATACAATGGCAACAAAGAGAGACAACGGAAATCAAAACAAATTATATAGACAATCACCCATTTAAAAAGGGGCTTTAAATGGATTGCAGTCATTTCATCCAGTCAGTCAACAAGCCATAAAACCTACTGGATCTGTAAAAGATTTGCAGAGGTGTAAGGCCCTTGCATCTGTACTGGTTTAGAACAGCTGATAGTCAGCCTTCTGTATTTGCAAAGGATGTTCACAAAAAAAAAATGGTGCAGCAGGTTGGATCAAGTGTCTCTCATTTAAATATGCCAGGCATCTGCTGCAGGTACAAGTGATTTTTCCCACAAAACCATTCCTGGATACTCTATGGCTGTATTTTGATACGTGCTCCAATGGAGGCTGAACTAATAAAGATATATTCATTCTAAACACAGCTAGATAGAGAGAGAGGGAAACATGATACCTCCTTTCTGTAAAAACAAAAAGCCCCAAATTTCCATGACTCAGGGGATAGTTAGTGTTTTTCAGCAGCTAACAGCATGCAGTCAGGATTTTTCTCTTTTTATAAAAGCTTATAAAAAAGATTTTTTTATTTTTTTTTGTTTTTGAGAAAGACAGTTAAAACTTGCAATTTAAAGATTTCTGCAATGTTCATGGCACAGACTGCTAAAATCCAGGAAGTGTTGCATTAATACTGCATCCTCAGACACAGGGAATGTGTGGGACTCTGACCTTTACTCAAAGACACGAACTCTTCTGTGACTAAACTAAGCCTGCTGCTCCTCATGTGTAAACTTTAGGTAACACATACACCACATGGCATCATTTGCAAATTTTGCATCATTTTTTTTCTCTGGTGGATTAGAGTTTAAACAGTAAAATCCAATTACGGACTTTTCCCTTATGGGAGAGTTGATTTTCTGGGTTTCTTCCTTTCAGAAGAGATCAGGTAAACTAATTG
Source organism: Baryphthengus martii (assembly GCA_013396935.1). Lineage (NCBI taxonomy): Eukaryota > Metazoa > Chordata > Aves > Coraciiformes > Momotidae > Baryphthengus > Baryphthengus martii. The sequence continues at coordinate 12,795 of VWZK01018190.1, read as the reverse complement.
TAAAATTTCCTCTGCTTTTAGTTTCAAAATCATTCTGTCTGAACTCTTTGAACCCAAAGTTTGGGCTCAAATCAATACTCAATTTTCATATATTCTGCCCAGCTTTCATCACATACTTTACCAATGGAAACAAATTATACAAGTAATTCAGGCACTTGACTGCCATTGAAAGTCTTTGTTGTTCTGCATCTCTAAATAACCATTTTTCTACTTACTTCTAAAGATAGAAAAATAGGTCAGTAGTCCACAAAAAGTTGTGTGCTGGAACATTGTTCTCGAAATTGTTCATTGTTCTAGAAAAATGGAGCACTTCCAGAACCTAAAAATAGTATGATTAATTAAATGCCCACTGATTGTAGCATAATTTTACCTCTTCTGTCCAAGAAGCTTTGTAGTCTATTTACAATTGACAGATGAAGCAACGGATATCACATTCCTTTTTTTTTTCCCATATGCCCAGAAGAAATACCAGTTTTAGGTTTTTGTCATGAATAGCAGAAGCTTACAAGTGAATTCCAACAAAAGCCCAGCAAAGAGAAGCTCCTGACCATAAAAATAGTCTTGCCTAAAGGGGTTAATGAGCCCTTGCAACTGAGGAGAGTGAAAAAGAACCCATTCTGGGGCATGAACCTGTTAAGTATTATACCAGCTTTGCTCTGGGAGTTACTGGTGTCCAATACTTGGTTTCAAAATGCTCTCCACCTGATAGAGTCATATCTGTAGTAGACAAACATGTTCAGCACTTGCGAATGCCATGCCGAACTATCAGACTTGTGTTCTTGAATATCTCTACCACTTTGTGGAATCGGAATTTGTGATGATTATTCGCTTCTCCTGCCAGAATTCTGTGCAGCTCTTAGTTTCCGGCAACAAAGAATCCTTGCAGTGTTGCCAATACAAACCCTTCACTGATGTGCACCTAAATATTTTTCAAAGCCCACATAAATTCTCTTTAAAGTGCAGAAATCATCACATCCCTGCTGACTTTAATGCTTCTCACCCATGTTTTTGTAATATCGGAAGCACAGAAAAATAGATTTGAAAAAAACCTCGTCCAGGCTATACCATTGACCTCATCTCTTCCTTCCATGTACAATTCAGGAATTTATAGGAAAATCTTAGTGTCAATACACACATGGGAAGAATCTGCCCTATAAAGGCCATCAGCTCTGCAATGGGTAGCCTCTGGAAAAGGGTAGGCAGAGAATCTGCCCATACTCTTTAGGATTTGAGACAGTCTCGGGGAAGAGTTAGATATTTGCATTTGGCCCCTGGCAAGAAACCTACTGGCAAAGGATCCCCAGAGCCACAGTGAAAAAATGAGTTTGCTTGTGAAGATCCAGTTCTTACAAAAGTGCGATGGACACGCTGCTGAGGAACTCTGGGAACTCCTGTAGCTGAAGGGAAAGATGGCCTTATAACAAATGTGCACATCTTAAACTATGTCATAGAGAAAATGATTCACAGGAATCTTGAAAAGACGCCTCATGACATTTTCCTATTCCACCAATCCCCCTTCTTGAGTTTCTCCCGAAGAGGGAGTGATTTGGCTGGTTATTCCGCAGCCAAAGGGTTTGACTGCCATCTAAATTCTTTACTGCTCTCAGTCATAACAATAGCCTTTAAAAGCCCTCTTCGAATATATACTTTTTCCTCTCAAAACACAATTCCTGTCAAGTCTTCTGTTTCATTACTACTTCCCAGGTCTTCACAGTCAAACTCTAGGCAGTCATTAAAATAAAGTATTTTAAAGGACCCTTTTAATTGTTCTAAACCATGAGGTTGCAAAATTTTTCCTTCATCCCTCAGTTCTGCTGCACTTTGAGTTTGATTTTTTTTTTTGCCTTCTCCCGTAGAATTCCTCCATGAACACAGCATCACGGCCAATCAAAGTTAATACTGGCATATCTTTCTTTGTGACCTATGTTTTCCTTATTGGTAACACTTCTGTCAGCTCTTGTGTTTAAACAACTGTGAAATAGTCAAGGAAGTGTCAAGGACAACACACACTCTTTCATTCTCCTAATGCCTTGGGATGTTTGAAAAGGGAATCCTTCTGCTTGCCTGAAGAATACTAAGCTGTGTTTATTGCCAGTCTGAATTGAAAAATAATCTCTATTGTTAACTAATTTAATGAGATAAATGGAAGTTTATTACCTAAGTGAAGCTAGGCTTAACAATTTGGCTATAAATAGTGAGCATTACAGGGTAGTTGGCGAACTCACACTCCATGACTTCACTAGGAATGATTAGGAGGTCATACGAAGTTAAAGCCCAACTCTGGGTGTCTCCTTTATGATTAGACTTTTGCAAAATTTAACATCGCTTTGGAGCCTGTTAAAAGGTCTCAGTTTGCTCCTCATTCAAAAAGAAACATCCCCAATGTGATGATTTTAGAGTACTCTGTGTCGTTAATAAGAAGAATATTTGCTGCGAGCCAAGGGTAGTTTGTACCTTGAAGACAACGTAGCAGGTCTGCTGAGGATTGGAGGCACAAGAAAGAAAAGTCCTGTGTCCCTTCTTAGGAAGTATTTAGATGATTAGTATTTTTAAGGATTTAGTATTTTTAAGCCTCAAATAGGAGGCTTAGTTCAGAATTCAGTGTATTCTACACTTTTTATGGGACTTTTAGCACTTCAAACTGTGATACTTGACTTAGAAAAATTCTTTCTTGGCATGAATACACAAAAACATTTATATCCTTCCTTCAGATCTGAGACAGGAAAAAATCCTTTGCAAATATGAGAAAGAAAACACAAGAGACAATATAATGTAAGGGGGAAAAAACAGTCTGGAATTTCCCAGGGCTTTCTTCATCATTTATTACAAGTTTGAACCATATCCTCTTCCCTGGTTCAATCCTGGACTACAATCAGGAATATTTCAAATGTATTCCCCAAACAGGGGCATAAATATAGACCAGGAGAGTGACTAGACTCGGGACTCAGACAAAATTTCATTTGGTTGTTTCCCAAGTTAGTCAGACAAAGCTATTTCAAAGGCCGTTTGTCCACAGAGCCATTGTGGCCGTGCACAGCAGCAAATAATTACAATTCCACACGGATTTCACTCTGATTCTCCCAGTTTTGTGGGTGCATTTGCAGCTAGCACTCAAATGCCCTTTCAAACACTCTGGGTATCCTGTGAAGAAGACAGAGCAAAACTGCAGGCAAATACACAAATTTTCACTTTGGGGATTTTGAGACAGAAAAGGCTGTGGAGTTTTGTTCCCTGTCAGCAACATTTACAAGCTGGTTTGGTTTTATGGTGCCTGAGTGATGACTAGTGAAAACCATCTGTTGGAATTACAGCTATGATCAGCCTTTAATAACGGGAAGGTTTACAAATATTAGAGTAAGGAGGTTTTGAGGTGAGGCAAAGAAAGGCATCTCTTCCTTCCCCAGACAGCCAGCTGACCCCAAGTTACCCTAATAACAATTGCATTGAACCAGCTGTTCCAGAGGGTTTACATCCTTAGAGTCTCTGACTTTTCTACTTTTCATCTACAATAAATCACAGGGTGGTGTCTTACTAGCTACAGAGAGAGAAATGCAGTTAATAGTTTCCAAGTAGATGGAAAATTTACTGGCATTCCTGGGTCACAAAATCCAAGCATAGAAAGTAAAATAATGATTACCATTTTGAGCAGTACTATCGAGATCATTGATAGACACTGAGACTCCATACGGACTTACTTGGTTGTAGCAACAGAAACACCTCCTTCAGTAAAAGTGGACTATATACAATCTTCACTTGGATTATATTTGGAGAATTAATTTGTTTTTCCTTTTTTTTTAAAACCAGTTTTCAAGAGCTCTACTTCCAGAAGCTCAGAATTCAGGTAGTTTGCGCTAGGAACTGGAATAAACTCTCAGGCAAACTGTTTTCTACCATAACATACCATAAATCCCAGCACAGAACTAGCACCAGCAACAAAGCTCCATGTGTGGCATAAGGATTCTTGGTGGCTCTTTTCCGTGTGCTAATGCACAAGTTTTATCTATATCTTCCTATTTCTGGCTCAGCAACATTGGTCTAAAATCAATATTAAGCACATTAGCAAATAAATGGGAGTCCTCTTTTTAAAGTCCACTGCATAGTTTTGTCGTAATTAATTCTGTAACTCTAAGAAGGGGTGTTTTTTGCAGATATTTTTCTTCTTTAACCACACATATGGTATGTGCCTTTGCATTTCAAAATGCTGATTTCACTCTTCCCTAATTGAGTACAGTTCTGTACCTACCCCTATGCCAGAAAGGCAACAACAGCAACAAAACCAAACAAAAATCGCTCTGTACAAGAATGTGATTGCAAGCTGTTTCCCCTGGAAACAGATACAACTTCAGGATTTTCCAATTTTCTATAAAATTTTAAAAGTTCAACTACTAGGAATCTTAAATGAAATCCATATGAAAAGAGTTGCCTTCAATACATAAGGACAGAATATTTGTGATGATAAATACTGTACACAAAGTTGTCCATTATGAGAGGAACAGTTTATCATCAAACTGAAGTTTTGATGAAGGCTTCCAATATCTTATACGTGAGGTCCAGGTGATTTGTTAATTTTAAATTTATTCCTGGAATTTGTAGCCCTTTGTATATTTTTCTATTGAAAGACAATTTATTACAGTTCTTTTTCCAAAAGAAATGTATTTTCTTTCCTGTTCTTTTGTTTTAAGTTCATTCCTGTAACTCTGGCATAAAATCCTCTTCCCAGGCTAACTTCAGTAATTCCAACGGGTATCCCTACACTTGTAAGGCAAATGACCTCAGGACACAAGCCAGAGCACAACTGTCCGCTCTACAGAGCTGTCTGCCCAAAGTCCCGCCCATCAAGACAGTTTTGACTTATACCAGAAGGAACAGTCGTCTCCCAGCCAAGGTTCAGGTGTGGTTTTTGGAAAAGGATGAGCCGAGGACCGATTCCAGTGGGCAGCAGGGATGAGGCCACTGTGCTCAGTGGGCGTGGTTGCTTGAGAAAGGCAGAAATGGGTCTTTCCCCATTTTACTTACCAGAATAAAGGCAGACAGTGAATCATTCGAGTTTCTAAATTCAAGCGAGCAGAGGGCACAGGGGTCTTACTCATCTTCTGGGAAGTTTACACAGGCTGAGAAGAAACCTATGGTCTCTGAAGAGACAGATCTCCCTGGACAAACCCTACATGCCATCAGCAAGAGAGCAGCTGAGGAGGCCTCAGCCAGTACTAAACACGTCAAAATCACACATCACTTTCGTGCTTCTATACGTCATCTCCTTCAAAAGGAGATTTTTGTCTGCAGGAGCAGCCATCACTTCGCCCATACGCCGAACAGTGCCCGGTTCAGGTCCCAGCCCAGCCCATAGGAGGGAACTCTGGCTTTGGAAGGGCTCAAGAGCTTCCCATGGTGCCGACACCCATGTAAATCCTCCTGCTTGTAACAAAATGCCTGAAAACGGTGAGTTCAGATTCAAGCTGGAGCCTGCATTTAAAAGATGTTGTTCTATGTGCACTTTCACTAATATTAGTTGCCTTATGAACCAGAAAAAAAATAAAAAATTCTGTCTTCTAGAACTGAAACCATGAAGCTTTACAGCAAGCTCCACGCATTACACAATAATTTCCAAAAGGCAGAGCAATACCTCTAGGCTGTTGGGGAAATGTGAGCGCTCATCTGGGACAAAACTAAAGGCTTTGTTCTACAAAGGAGAGGGCAGAGAGCAGGATGGGAACAGAGCTCCCACCAAAAATCAATGGGAGCTGAGACTTGAAGTGCTCTTTGAAATTCCCAGTTCAGTTCAGTACCCAAAAATACTTAATAAATCACAAGACTGGTGAGGGAAAGGGAAGAAAGCGAAAACCTATCCCACATTAAACTGTAATTTTGACTAATTTCTGTGTAGGAAAATTTACTAGTACTCATTTCTCCTGTAAGAAGAAAAACCTTCCTATTAAAGCAAAAAGAAATCACACCTTTTTTTGGCATTTACAGCTTAAATAATTGGTATTTCATTTTCCACATTTAAGTTGCAAACAGCGTCTCTGCTCCTGAAAACAAAGCAGGGCATTGGATTCTCACCGAATACATCGGGATGAAAAGTATTCACACTAGAACAAAGGCAACATGGGAGGGAAGAGCTAACTCATCTGTGGATTATGTTTAACATTCATTTCCCAGTAGGGAGATAAAAAATAAAAGTTAAAGCACTCTTTCACGCTGGCTTGACCCATTTTATATCATTTCCAAATGCCAAGTCCTGAGAAGTTACAACCAGTCCTTACACTGGCTTTTGTAGCTGACACGCAGAGTCTACTTGAGAAAAAAGAACATTTTCAATGTCAAAAGACCGATAAAACAACGTCTGCTCTAGAAAACTTTATCTACACTTACAAGTTAACTCTCTGTATTGCTGGCCTCTGTCATGGAGGCACCCACAAAACAAACAGCAGCCGCTATCCAAACAATGGGGATTATTGCAACCAGGGTTGCCAGCACTCCTTTTGACTAAACACAGGTTCGATGTCTGTCGGGAAGTAACTACGACACAACTAATTTCTAACTTTAAGGAATGACAAACCAAAACGGGCAAATCCTCACTCATAAAAGGGGAAATCTCCCATTAGAGTGCCTGAGACACCACTCGCCCAAAGTGGTGGAGGGAAGCTCACTCAATCCACGGAGACTCCCTTAATCCATGGAAGTATCCTTGGACGGTGTGTCCGAGGGGAGGGTCTGACTGCCAGGCCTGCTGCTCTGTGAAGAACCAACTCACTCGCTCTCAGGCAGGACCCCATTTATACCCTAGTCGAAGGTGCACTGTGGTCATTCTCATTGGCTGAGGGACAGGCCTGGACAAAACACGGAAAAGCCCCCACCCCAAGCTAAGTGGTCCAGACCCTGAGGTATCAGTTAAGCACCGTGAGGTGCAACTGAATGGCCGAGCCCTCAAACTGCTCTGGCCAAGGTGCCAAACTGCTCAGCACAGCCCATGTGCTCTGTCTGTTTTGTCTGTGGGGGAGGCTGTACCTGCCACAGCCTCGTAAGAAACAAGACAGGTCCACTAAAATGGGTTGTTCCCTGAGCAGCTGGCCCAGGCAACTAAAAAGACATTAAGTAACAGGATAAGTTTTGATATTTCTTCTGCTTGTTGGACTGTTCACAGGAGAAGGTTATGATATGACAGGATATTTGGGGGCAATCTTGGTAAAGCAGATAAAACAAAGTGCCTTCCTTCACTCCTCTGCACTTAACCAAGCAGACTGCTGCTGACTTTTGAGATGTTACACTACCCTCAGATTCTGATCTTCTGGCCTTTCACCCAGTCCTGATCAAACTTCCTTTACTCCTGCCTTGCCTTTTTTTTTTTTTTTTTTTTTTTTTGTTTGTTTCAGAGGCTTTCCTGTCTGACTCTAAACAGCTGTTTGTCTTTTGCAGGATCTGTCTTCCCACAGCTCACAGCTGCACTAACAGACTTTTCCAGCTTTCTGCCCAGTCTCTGAGTCTTTCTTTTGGCTCGCCAGCAAACCCAGAATCCCCACCTGCAGCTCTGGGTTATCCCCAACTCTCCAAGTAGGATCTTGCTTTAATTTTACGAGCACTACTTTTTAATAGCAACACTTAGTCTTTTTTCTTAACTCCACCAGAGCAAGGGAAAAAGCTAAGAGAAACAGAAGAAAAAACAAGAATGTTTTACTATCAAGCACAGGATGACCAGAAGTCACAGAATCACAGAAATCAAAGCTGGAAAAGCCCCCTGGCTATTTGGTCATCTTCTCTGTCCCTGTTGGTGCAGGATTGTTCCTTAGGGTACTTTTAAGAGTAATAAAGAAGTAGAATTAATTATTTGACCTTATACTATGGTTCATAAAGACATTACTTTATTGTTTTCCAGTCTATTCTCTTTCCTGTATGTGTATATATACACCAAACTATCTCCATCGCTTACCCTTCCACTGTCACCCAGAAATGTTGCCTCCCTCTGTACCAACCTGTAACCCCTGAGACCAGATCTTCTTGAGGGACAAATTCTTTCCTCTTGTCTGGACTTGATCTGTCTACTAACAGAAGCACAGGCTTCAAATTCTATAATACAAGTCATTTAGAAAGAGGAGCACCGATGCTAGAGGAGAGGAGACCTCCTTATTCTGCTGCTGCTGAGCTGCTTCTGCTCTTAGAACCACAGAATCAGAGAACAGCCATGGCTAGAAGGGGCCTCTGGCCATGAACTGACTCAAACTCCCACCCAAAGCAGGGAAGTTTCAATCCAGAGACTACAGGTATAGTGAAAGTAGAAAGTCTGAAAAGTAGCTTGTATAAACTTTGAGGCTTTCCCCAAGAAACAGTGAGAATTGACACTGAGATTAGTGCAAAAGCTGTCAGCTCAGTCAGCTCCCGACCATAAAACTTAAGAAGCGAAGTACTCTATGCTAGAGCTGGGAAACGTTGTCTTTATGATATTATTTTTGAAAAATAATTTCTGTCAGCAGAAATAGATGTATTTGCTAAAAACAAAACAAACAACAACCCCCCCCCAACCCCCTCAAAAATAATAAAAAAAAATAAAAAAGAAATTAAAAAAACAAATCAACCTTTTAGAAACCTAAATAATAACCTTTTAGAAACCTAAATAACTTCATGGGCAAATAACATCTTGTGACCTTCAGGTGCTTCACTAGCTGAGACATCATCTTTAGTGACACGTTTGTCTGTGTAGAAACTGAATAGATATTCAACCTGGACCTCAAACCTGGGCCCTGCTGTTTTAATTTGTGCTGATTCTTTAGAGAAGGAAAAGAAAAAAAAAAAAAAAAAAGACGTTTTTCCACTGGTTTTGCCAGAAGTGGGAATTCTGTTTCATGCTAAAGCAGTGGAAAACTCTTCCTATCTCTATTAGGTATGGTAGGCCTCAAAATTTTAACAAGTAAAACAAGAATTCTTAATAGGTGAGGAGCTCAAAACTTTTTATTGATTTGTCCAGGGGCATTTTATTATAGCTACTTGTAATAGTCTATGGAAGGTGCTTAATATGTATTCTTGCCTTGAGAAGACATTTTTATTTTCCTATATTTCATTAAAAAGAGCCGCCTAGCAGAGATTTTTATGATCTACATTTATCTGGTAAAACAAAGCAGAGCTAATGGTTCATTAATAACGCTGAATCAAAACAGTCCCTTTTAAAAAATGAATGCTGTCGATGGCAGATCTAAATTCATTAGTGCTTCCAAACCAGAGCCTTAAAGTTGTTAAATATGCCATTTGATTGCTAATTTTTCCCACGTTTCCTACCTTCCATGGCAAAAAGCGTCATCCCGTATACATTCTTTCTATCTTGCTTCTAGTTGCTCAAATGAACCCTGTAGTATAGCTTCTTTTCATGTCTACTGAGAGTGGAGTAGACCCACTTTATAAGTTTTGTAAAAATAGCAAGACATCCCAGACAAGGTCTTCAGATGGTTCTAATCAGCATCATTCCAAAGAGTTCAAGAAAGTGTACTAATATAGAACAGCTGAGAATCTGGCCCCCTTTATGTTAGAAGAGAATTAGACCAATTTTTCTTGGTCTTTCTTTGACTATTTAGTACATGAGAAGAGAGAAAAAAAAAAAATAAAAAATTAACTCTGTGTGAATGCAACCCCGCCTGGATGCATTCCTGTGTGGCCTGCCCTAGGTTATCTGGCTCTGGCAGGGGGTTTGGACTAGATGATCTCTAGAGGTCCCTTCCAATCCCTAACATTCTATGATTTTATGATTTCATCCCACCTCAAGAGCAGCTCATGGCAGCCTGGGCACCAGTGGAGTACGTCTTCAGGAATTTATATTCTCGTAGGCAAAGCTTGCTGTATTCTATATCCTAGTCAATCCCTTCACAAGTGTAGAAAGCTGATCCCAAAAGGAAAAAACAAAATTCCTATGAGCTTGCATGGGGAGTTACAAAAACACTGGTGTTGCCACTGACCTTTCTAAATTAATTCTCTAGGCCCATACTGGTAAATACCGTAGACTGGAGGAAGGTTCCTCCTCCTGTCAACTGAAGGTAAAGGCCCAACAGGGTATGTCGGAGGGTTGTGTTTTGGGCAGGCATCTACAATGTTTGTCCTGGTTTGGAGCAGATCATCAACCATCTGAGAGCATGAGGGTATCCATGGACTTAAGCCCCGCTGCGAGGTACGGTGTATTCAGCACGACATTAATAGGAGTCACCTTTTCTTCTCCCAGCACTTGGAAGTGCAAGTGGTATAAAATTACAGGGATTTGCCTACAACATACCCAGTTATCCATGATCCTACTGGTTTTGGGTTTTTTTTTACGAAATGGGGATGTCATGTCCAAGCCTAGTAAAACAGTCAAGCCCTAGACTAATTTTCAGAAGATGAACATGCAGTAAGACTATAGGCCTGTTTTCAGTGAACCTCTTTGCTGGACTAAGGTCTCAAATCATCCTATTTCACACACTGGCAATATTCCAGATTGTGTCAGGGCCACCTCTTTCTGCCAAAGTAAAATTCTATTGGCATTCCTTATTTCCCTTTCTCTGCCTCAATAATGTGTTAAGAGATTGGGGCAGAGCAGTTCTTCTGCAGGGCTGACTCCATCCTGGTAACTGAACAAGAATCTCGATGCCTGTCCGTTGGAAAGCTTCTCGCGCATATGCTGTTCTATTCAACTAGTAACGTAACGTAGTGAGCATATGTGTGAGGAAAGGGAAAGGACATGTGGGTCTCCCAGATGGTAGAATAATTTTGCTTTTTTTAGGGAACTCCAAGAAGAGCTGCCAAGTTCCAGCCACAGAGCTGAAGTAGCTTTGCTCATTGTTGGGAAAAAAATTTATATTGGACAGCTGAAAGTATGGTGATTGCTTTCTCTCTCCATTCCTGCCCATCCCTCTCTGTCCACTAGTGCTTTCTGACTTCAGTGAGTCTGTCTCTTGATGTAGCTCTTCTGGTTCCTCAGTATCAAAAGCAAGAACGCCTACTAATTGCCACAATCCAGAGAAGATCATTTAGATTCCTTCTCTAGCGGATTATTTCATGTAGCACTGGTGACCAATGTGAATGAGAGGTGCTCATTAGCAAGTAGTGTTAATTAACACCGCTCTACAGGGGTACTGTGTGTGGGCAAGGTTGTTGTATTCTCAACATGAACCTCTGATCTGTGATTTTTTGTTCAACTCTACCCTGTCATCAGAGAATTTTTTTCTCCATTACTGTTTCTTTTCCAAATTCTCTACCCTGCTGCTCCATGATTAAATGGGCTGTGCACATTTCCAGGCTTACAATGAAAATGAACAGGGTGTTGGTAAGAATCCCTGTCTGCAGCAGTGCTTGCAAGCCAGCCTCCACCTCCTTTCCTCATCTTCACCAGTGGGAATTTCTGTGTCAGTTGGTTGAGCATGTTTTGGTGATTAGCAGAATTCAGAGATTTCAGTGGAAGGAAATAGAAAACAAAGGATGAAGAGCAGAGAAAGTAAGCAGGAGACGATTTTGAAAAAGAGACAGAAGAAAAGCATGAGGAGCTGAGGAGAAACAGTAACAAATGATAAGGAGGGGAGCAGGATGAAAGGAAACGGTGAAGAACTATCTGCCAGTTTTCGTGAGTTCTAGAATGATTCAGTCATGCTCATCATCAGCACAGAAGAGTAACACAGGGAAGGGAGAGAGGTGAAGAGGTCAAAGGGGTCTTCAGGATTAATTCAGGATATTTGAAAAGCTGAGAAAATCTTGATGCAATATCTTTGAAGAGCCCTTTTTAGGGAGAATCTTCCTTTCAAACAGCAACTTTGACAAACAAATGACGATGGAGATGAAGGTCCATCAGGGGAGTTACCCAAGGTAAGTCGATCTCCCCCATGCATTAGGACTAGTCCTAACAAGAAAAAAAGGAGGGTAATTGTAGTCGGTGAATCCCTTCTGAAAGAAACCAAGGGCCCCATATGCCGGCCAGATCCACACCGTAGGGAAGTCGGCTGCCTCCCTGAGGCCAGGGTCAGAGACATTACTAGGGAACTCTCTGGTCTGGTGCGACCATCGGACTACTATCCGCTGTTGGCTATCCAGGTTGGTAACAATGATGTTGCAGAGAGAAGCCTGAAAACAGTTTAAAAAGACTTCAGGGCCCAGGGGAGATGCTTGAGGGCTCAGGAGCCCAGGTGGTGTTCTCCTCAATTCCTTCAGTGGTAGGAAAGTATACTGAAAGAAGAAGGAAGACCCACCTGATTAACATGTGGCTGAGAGGCTGGTGCCACCAACAGAATTTTGGGTTTTTTGAACATGGGGAGCTTTAGACTGCGCGGGGTCTGTGGGCGACAGGTGGAGTTCATCTGTCTCAAGGGGGAAAAAGAATCTTCGCGTATGAGTTGGCTGGGCTCATTGAAAGGGCTTTAAACTAGGTCCGAAAAGGGAAGGGGGTAAAACTGGGCCTGCTAGAGTTGAGCTTAAGGGTGACAGTCTGTTGGTGGGAATGAAGTCATTAGCCCAGCTCAAGTGCATCTACACTAATGGACGCAGCATGGGCAATAAACAGGAGGAGCTGGAAGCCATTGTGCA
>VWZK01018186.1:66728-90014 GCA_013396935.1 Baryphthengus martii | reverse complement strand
AATTCTAGAATCATAAAATCATAGAATCAGAAAATTCTAGAATCATAGAATCACAGAATCATACAATGGCTTGAGTTGGAAGGGACCTTAAAGATCATCCGGGTCCAACCCCTCTGAAATTACTGGAATTACTGTTCCATTAACAGAAGGTGTTAGGGAAGTACCAACAGAACTGTCTCGGATACCACTACTGTGTTGTGTCCCTCAACTAACAGAAAACCTCCTCTGCATGGAAGAGGATTTGCAGATGGAAAGGTCATCTCCTCAACTGGACTGCTCCCTCCCATCACCGTGCAGGGAAGATCTGCTCTGGTTGTGCTGTGGACGGACCGTGCCCATGTAGAACTAATATTCCCACAGCCTTCAGTTTGCTCTTGCCAGTTCCTCTCGCTTGGCGCCTCACGCGACAAAGCCGCAGAATGCCCCGCGAGGCGGGCTTAAACTCAGGAGTTCTATTCCCTGAGTGGCAAAGAGCAGGAGGCAACTGTCAGAGCTGGAAGATCTTTGCTGAAACAACAGATCCTGGCAGCCCACTTAGTCCTCATTCTCTGGTTCCAAGGATGTGCCAGGTGGGGCCTCCAAGCAGGAAGAAAAACACAACCCAAACAACAAAACAAAAGTCCTCCTGTGTATGAGGAGAGGAATACAGAGTTTGCAAGCCTTAAGTAAGAAGAATCAATTATTTCATGGACCTGTCACCTGCACCCTGTTGACATGCTCATACGACATTTGGAAGAGCCACAGAGGTTGATGGCACTGCCGAGCAGTAACACAAAGGTGTTATTTTGGCTCCTCCTCAAAGGCTGCCTCAACCAAGAGTCCAAAACTCATTCTCCACCTCCCTGGGTATGGTCCTCGACATTCATAACACACAGCTGCAGATCCCAGACCAGCAGTGAATTCAAATGCCTGCGTATCTCCAGCAGGACATCACTAACATGCTAAAAAGTTAAGCTTGTATCCCAGCATTTTGTTGGATGGAGGCCTTAATCTGTCCCTGGGCAAGGAACCAGCAGCTGCTAGACTACTTTCTGAAAGAAATCATCTCCCAAGCCCTACAAGCTTGTGCTTTTTGGCTTGCTGTGCTCACAGCCATCTGTTCAGATGGCACATGCTCCCTTGGAATCCGGTCGGGCTCTTCCCTTAGAGCACGGGCAAAGGCAATTGAGATCGGCAGCCCAGAAGATGTCCTTCTACTTCCTCAGCTCTTAAGAAGCCTCCAAGATACTAAACAATACCTTCGATGCATTTGCAAGAGGAGAGCTAAGCTGGTGGAGAAGAGGTGTGGACACACCTCAATGGCTTCCATCACATTTCGCATCATCTAGGATCTAATGAAGGAAGCTTCCAGGGGAGCCTTATGAAGGCACCAGAGCAGACGTCACACACAGAGGTGTGATGAAAAAAACAGGTCTTTGGGCTACTACTTCAAGTACTCATTCCAAGATTTGCTCACAACATTCGGGTTGGAAGCAACCTGATCTAGTTGAAGATGTTCCTGCTCCCCACAGGGAGGACGAACTAGACCTTTAAAGGTCCTTTCCACCCAAAACGTTCTATGATTTCTATGATTTCTATGATTTCTATGATTTCTAAAGCACATCAGGCCAAATCTACTAATGGTAGGAAGTTGCTAATGTAATGAGGCCCTGATTAGCATCCAGGACAGGTGGAGACAGACTCAGTGGATCTTTCCACCCCATGGTTAGAGGCAGCATCTGCTTCCCTGAAAGGGGCACATCCCCTCCTTCTATGCCAGAGAGCGGAGGGAGGGGATGCTGCTGCCCCGTGTTTCAGCCCAGTCTCTGCAGGAGCTGTGCACATTCCTCAGCCGGAATTAGCTCCCACCGATCCTGTGACACCTCAGAGGAGCCTCAAGAGCTACTGAAGTCGCAGAAAACCGATTTCTGTGGCAAGCAAGAGCCCTGGGAGTCTCATGTACAAGCTGTAAGCCCATGTGGGACATGATGGGAAAGAGCAATCTGCTGCCCACACTCCAACATGAACCAAGGTTTACAGCTGAGGGTAGAACTGGAAAAAAATCACATTAAAACCTTCCTCCAGTCATGTCCAGCTCTATGAGTTGTACTCTACTTAATAACACTGAATTCCTGCCAAAAAAAGAGAAGTAAATACTAACAAATTAAAGAACTGATGCCTTTCATTTTTAATTTTTTTTCTGCATGAAAACATCTGGGACTTTAAGGCTCTGAGCCTGTAATTACCGCAGCCTTGGTACACCTCACTGCAACAACGTAGGAAAACATCACACAGCGACAGGGAGAACCAGGGCTGACTTTTCTTCCTTTTTAAATCTCAATTAAAAAATACATCGGCTGAAATTTCCCATTAGCTGGTACTATTTGTACATCCCATGTTCTTCCTTTAATTAAAAAACATGCTTATTGCAATACTGCCAGAATTGTTTTTACGGTATTTTAATTGTAATGTCTCTGCCTGATTAAAAAAAGAAAATATGAACTCGAAACTGCCTGAAAAAAAAGAAAAGTATCACAATGCACATCCCGAATGGGTTGAGTAAAATGGCACAGAAAACGCCACGACGTGAGCTGTTTCCAACCCTGACTACGTACAAAGGGTTTTAAAATGGGTTTAAGGACTGATTGATGCCATAGACAGGAAAACAAGAGGGAAAAGCTTTTTCCTTCTCCCAGGGAATTCAAACCCAGCCTTTCTCAGCAGTGACTGAAGCCCTCGTTATTTGGAAATAATATATGGAGGTGGATCAGATAATATTTGGTGTTCTTCGCTAACAGCGTCAAAGCCTAGGAAAAAAAAAGTCAAGTAAAATCAATACCTGGATTTCTCTCCTTTCTCCAGATCTAGTCAAAGGACCCATTCTGGCCACAGTCTGATCTGAGTGGGGATTACAAGAAATTTAAAATACTGATAGATGAGCCTTGCTCTTCTGATGCTGGTTCAAAATCAGGTAATAATCGGCAATGTCACGAGTATCTTTTGGGCTCCAGTTCTCTTTCCTTTTTTTCTGTGATCTCACAGTTCGAAAACAAAAAAAACCCAACCAAACAAACAAAAAAAAAGCCCAGATTGGCTGTGGTATTTTGGAAACGTAACGCAGTTTTTAGAAGTACAAACCAGAGATGAGGTGAGTCAGGCCTTTCTGAAAACCCCAGTCTGACCATGGAAAAGGGAACTGGGGTGCTGGTTTGGGCAGCACTGCAAAGACGTGGCAATGACACAAACGATAGGGAACAGGAAGAGCTGTGAGGAGGGATATTGAGACTTTTCTAGAAACAGGGGCCAAAGCAAAACCCTCTTTTACATTTGCAAGAATGACCATCTCAAAATCGCCGTGACCAAAGCAACTGGTCAGCAGGGGATCTTCAACCTGCCCAGAGTAAATTGGCAGCATCACCCCAAAAGACATTCCCAATGTAACCCTGAACAACCAGCAGGTTTTTTTTTTTTGTCTCCTGACCTCCCTAGAGCACCCCAAATGCAGACAAAGGCAACAGCACACGTCTGAGGTATCAACCCCTCGAACACAACGGAGTTCCTCCAGCGCGAGCTCTGCGCCAAGGAAATTTCCATCTGTCCCGGGTTATCAGAAATATTTCCATACTTGTGATGTCAGGATTACAAAAACAACTGCAATCTGCTGAATATACAGAGTTATCTACAATCCGTCTATCTTGTATCTCTTCCCTGATCAGTACCGGCGGAGCAGTTTCGCAGCCCGGCTTATTAAACTTTCCACTGCCGACAGCCACGTGCTCGTGCTCCGCTTCTTCAGGAGGAGGTAGAAACTGCTGAGGCCTCACGGCAGTGAGCAAGACCCAGCTGCCTTATCTTGCTTTGCTATTGCTCTGACCTCCAGATCTTCTGCCCAGGCAGTCTGGTCATGACCAGAACCGCTGTATGTATTTGGCTATATGTTAATACAGCCCAAGCCAGGTGATCTTAAGGCTGCCCGTGAAGCTGACATCCTTGTTATCACAGAATCACAAGACGTTAGAGGCTGGAAGGAACCTCGAAAGATCATCGAGTTCAACCTCCCTGCCAGAGCAGGAACCTAGAGAAGGTCACACAGGAACAGATCCAGGTGGGTTTGAAAAGTCTCCAGAGAAGGAGACTCCACAACCTCTCTGGGCAGCCTGGTCCAGCCTCTGTCACCTTCACTGCGAAAAAGTGTTTCCTTGTGTTTACACGGAACCTCCTCTGCTCCAGTTTGCACCCAGTGCCCCTNTGATGAAAATATTAAACAGCATTAGACCCAGATTCATCATGATCATCTTTAAACAATTTCTACAGTGAGGAGACAACACAGGAGCAGGATTCAAAATTCTCAGTGTCCTAGAAAGGGGGAACCTGAAGAAATGGGTCTGTAAACTCTGTTGGGTTTGCAGGACAGTGCACTAGAAAATGAATGAGCAGTTCAGTGTCTTCGCAATGGACCGGACTCGGTAGCATCACAGCTTTTTTTCATCCTTAAAATCGGCTTTATTTTCAGCTTCTGAGCGCACAGACAGCCTGGTGCTGAGTCAGGAAAGACAAAAAGAGCAGAACTGTAATTTCATCCCATCTTCCAGCTCCAACTATGCAAACTTTTCCAGCTCCAACTAAGCAACCTTCTCCAGCTAGAGCAGGAGAACCAAAGCACATACCCACACCCATCTGACAGGTTAGGGGCTTATTGTCATGCCCATCTTGCAATTGGGGAAAGTTGGCAGTTATTTGGCACCCTCACAGACTCAGTAGTTGCAGCTGAAAGGGCATCACCTAACTGTCAGCATAAAATAGGTATTTATAATGACTAAAATGAACCAGACTTTGGTGGAGTGTGTTTGTTTCTATCAATATCGGAGCCTAAACAACTCCCCTGAGCCGGACAACTTAAAAGAAAAGTAATTTTAGGAAAGATAAATCTCAGTCTCCTTTGAGAGAAGATCTCAGCGTGTTTTGACTCCAAATCTAAGCAAGGCTGAACATTTAGTAGCACCCATGTGAGTGGAGGTGGATGCAACGAGGAAACCTCAGCAAAGATGAAGCTCAGATAAACAATTACCCTGCAGGTTTCTGCTTCTAAAATGTTTGGCCCCTGTGTTTGGCATATAGCAACTCAGGAAATAATAGCATCTAGAATATTTTAATGCACTTTTCCTAACTGAATCTCCATTACAAACCAAGCTTCTTGGAAAACATGATAAAGAGGAGAAATGATTTGAATGTCAGATGAGCCAAACCCATAAAGATACTGCTCCAGACTTCATTAAATTCAATCAGGCCTCCGTTTGTTCCACGAGTGCTGACTCATAGATCAAATGTGCCTTTGAGGAGGCCCAGAGTTCAAAGGGTTTCTGCTGCAATGTTGTGCCCCGATTCTTTACAAAGTCACAGACCAAGTCCCAAAATCCTCATCCAGATTTGTATCCACAAGTCTCAGAAATCTGGGGCTCCGACCAATCTACTGTCTTTCATAATCTCAATGAGGTTAAGAAGAATCTTGCAGCACATAGATTTAGGATTTTCACTAGGAAAGAGAGGGAAGAAAATTCTAGTAAATGTTTCACCTTTTTTTTAATCTCAAATTCTTACTCTTTTGTTGGTTTGGTTTTTTGCTGGTACCGGTGTTTTTAACAGGAATGATGCCTGTTGTAGCAATTCTGGAAAATCTCTGAACCTAGGCCTCGAAAGTTCAAGCTTTTTGGAAATGTTCTCACTATAGGAATAAACCTGCCAAGATTTTTTCCTTACAGAATGATCACCCAGAACTAGATTAAAATCTAATTGTCAAATGCATGGTTTTCATCATCATCTCTACAAAAAGCTAGGGCGCTTTAACATCCTTTTAACATAAAATTAAAAATAAAATCCTTTTAACACAAAATTAAAAATAAAATCCTTTTAACATAAAATTAAAAATAAAATCCTTTTAATATAAAATTAAAAATAAAATCCTTTTAATACAAAATCATTTTCACCAGCAAAGAAGATCCAGGTCCTTAAATATAGAGAAACCTCCTCTTTCCATTCTTTGAGCTCCACTTCAGCCGAGGTTCACACATGGGCTTAACTTCAAGGAAGCAATTTCACCAGACCAGCTCGTTCACTTAACACCAAGCATGTGCACAACAGTTTTCACAACCAGGACCTAATTTCCAGGGAGGAGTATTTCCAGCACGGACCTACAAGTAATTTTCATTCTTCCTTTGACACTGATGGAGTTGCACCTCCTGACACGCCAAATCCACTCCAAGGTTCGTGAACCCTGCAAACCTCCGTGTTCCCCCCGCCCCGTAGCCGTGCTGGGTTATTTACTCTCTAGGATGTTGGATTATTTATTATGCTCGGTTGCTGCGGCTTGTAATTCTGTAACATCATTAATTTTGTAAAGGCTTTCGCAAGGCGCTCGCCTCGAAGATGCCGCACAAACCAGAGGTGATTATTGTTATCAGCGCTGCCATCCTGAGTGGCGCTCAGTGATAATGGCAGCGCTTTCCGTAGCTGGGGGAAAGGAACAGGAGAGAGAAGAGAACAAAAAAAGAGAAAAAAAAAAAAAAAAAGAAGTCTTCCTATTTGTATTGTCGTTATGCCTCAAACAGCCTAAACGATGCCTTCTGCATACAGAATAATTTAATGCTTCCCCCCGTCCCTCATCATCGTCCTGTGGTATCTACCCAGAGCAAACTCAACCTGCCTGCTCAGGTATCTCCTCCGATGAAGGAGCTTGGCAAGGGAAAGGGAGACCAGAGCCATGAAAAACTCCAGCCCTGGAAGAAGAAGAGCACTGAACATCCCCCCTCCCCTTCTGCAGACCTTTGAGATGCAGCAGGTTGAGGTTGGCAGTGGTGGTCCCCAGCAGCAGGGTCCGGCCTTCTTCTATCGTGACGTTATCGCCATCTCGTGGCTGGTGGCCAGAAGGCCAGCTGGAGTCCTCGTCCCACCGTCCACAAAACTGGAGGGCAAGCTGGAAAGGAAAAGATCCAGAGAAGTTCAAAGCTCATCCCAGACTTTAGGAAGCCAGCTTGTGGAGAGTGCGGCGGAGGAGATGCCAACACAACGCCGGCTACCTTCCTGTTGAGACCTGAAGGGATGGAGGGATGGTGGGCTTCGAGAGGTTCTCAGCCTCTGGAAACACCTCTTGCAATTTCAGGATTGCCCCTTCTCTTATTCTGGGTAACAAGGGACTTGCTGCAGGTCTGGCTGCGGGAAGTCCGCAGGTTTCCTGGTGTGTGTCTCTCTCTGCCTTCCGAAAAGCAGAACTGCACGTTAATTCCTGGCAATGTCATAAAAATATCCTGAAGAGTTTAGAATCATAGAATCATAGAATGTTAGGAGTTGGAAGGGACCTCTAGAGATCACCTAGTCCAATTCTCCTGTCAGAGCAGGATCACCCAGGGCAGGACACACAGGAACAGATCCAGGGGGAGTTGGAAAGTCTCCAGAGAAGGAGACTCCACCACCTCTCTGGGCAGCCTGTTCCAGGCTCCGTCACCCTCACAGGAAAAAAGTTTCTCCTCCTGTTGAGGTGGAACCTCCTGGGTTCCAGCTTGTACCTGTTATGTCTTGTCCTGTTCCTGGGCATCACAGAAAAGAGCCTGGCTCCTGCCACTTGACCCCCATCCCTCAGATATTTACAGATCCCGTCTCAGCCTTCTCTTCTCCAAACTAAACAGTTCCAGTTCTCTCAGCCTTTCCTCATAGGAGAGAATTAAAATATCCTTGCTAGATGGACAATGTTTTGTTGTACAGGCTTTTCCAAAGGCTCTCCTGTCCCTCCTCTGCATTTCCTTCTTTCAAATACCTTTACAGCTTTCCCAGCTTATCCAGTGGGATGACTTGCACATCAGTTCCAAATGAAGAACCGATTAACTTGGGTGGTGTTCTGATAGTTCTTCTTTTGGCTGAGCCATTGCCAATTTTAGCTTGATATGCCTGATGTTTTATACGACATCTCCCACGGCACCCAGAGCAGTCAGAGTACTATCACATGGTGACTACTGTCCCTGTTATTTACAGCAGGGAATGGGTGCTGGTTCCCAGACTAAATCCTAGAATGTCAGGTTGGAAGGGACCTCAAGGATCATCTGGTCCAGCCTTTTTAAGTAAAAAAAAAATAAAAAATTGTTTAAGTGAGCTGGCCCAGCACCCTGTCAAGTTGAGTCTTAAAACTTCCCAGTGTAGGGGAGTCCACCACTTCCCTTGGGAGGCTATTCCAATGTTTAATTGTTCTCATTGTGAAGAATTTTCTTCTGGACTCCAACTGGAATCTCCCCCGGAGCAACTTGCAGCCATTCCCCCTTGTTTTCTCCATGTGACTCCTTGCAAAAAGGGAGTCTCCTGCCTCTTGGTAGCCACCTTTTCTGTTACTGGTACACGGTAATAAGCCCTAAGCCTTCTCTTTTCAAGGCTGAACAAATCCAGGTTCCTTGGCCTTTCTTCATCTGGCAGCTCTTCCAGTCCCCTGATCATCCTCGTGGCCCTTCTCTGGACCCTCTCCAGCCTGTCTGCACCTTCTTTGTCCAGTGGGGACCAAAACTGAACCCAGTACTCAAGGTGTGGCCTGAGCAGTGCCGAGTAGAGTGGGACAATGACTTCCTTGTCCCTGCTGGTGATGACACAACTGGTTTATGTCCATACGTAGGGTATGGACACTGGTGTTTTCTACCCTCTGAGTCACTCTACGATTGTCCTACAAAGGGAATTAGTCGGTTTAGTTTAGACTGAAGCCTGGGACTGTATTAACACACACGCAACGAAAACATCTGGGGAGCTAAATCTCTGGCATCGGAGGGAGGGAACCACTTCATCGTAACACAACTGTTACAGAGAGTAGAATTTCTCCACGACAAGATTCATCCTCGTTACTTGGAAACACATATTTATACATTTCAGAAGTTTAGGCCAATTCCAGCTGAAAGGACAGATATCTTTATCCACTGTCTTTCCAGAGAGGTTGTGAATTACTCTTCACTGACAGCGCTTTGAAGAAAGTTAAATACAGTAGAGTATACAAGAGATACTTTGAAAAAGGAGCTAATTAAACTTGGTTTTATCTCAGAGCAGGGGACAGAGGAAGATACAGTTCATGGAAAGGCAGACTTTCCCCAGACACGCTGCTTATCAAGCCAACTGTAGCACGAAATTACAAATTCCATAAATTCCCATCTGGCACAAACCCAACCAATGCCACCAGCAAAACACTGCACGGCGCAGTTGTGAAATGGTGGGATCCATCAGAGTATTTTGTTGAGAAGGTTTGTTAAATGGCTTAAAGTCACTTTGATAGCGCTCTAACCCTCTGAAATCACGTAGAAGCCTCCAATTAACTTTAATGGGAAAGCCAGGGCATAAGGAGTATGCCCAGATGTCCTTGCCAGCACTAAAAACCTAGTAAGCTGTTGACAGAAGTTTTGCGAGAGTTAAGAAGAATAAACCCTTCTGAATTTGACTTTTGTTTTTAAGATGGTTCCCCTTTCTAACTAGAAAACACCCTAGCTCTTCATTTAAGGTTCCCTCCATATAACATGGGGTTTCATCTATTCTTGCTGGGTTTCTGCTGTCACCCCTGAGAAGACTCTGTAGCATTTCACCAATATCCTCTGTCATAAAAACTCCTACGTGCCAGGGCAGTGAGGCACAAGAAATGGTTGAAGCCACCTGAGAAACCAAGAATTATTCATCACCTGAAGAACATAACTCAAAATAGACACAAAGAGGCAGAAACTCTGTTATTTAGAGGACAGGTGTCCACAGTAAGAGGCAGATCCTACACCATCAACCTAAGCACAGACAGATTTTATTGCTAAAAAAAAAAAAGTTTACTACCCAAGAATGATTATACAGAGGCAGAAAATGAGTTGGCCAAGGTCATAACACTCTCTGTTGCTCCACCCAGTCAGAAGATGCCTGCCTTAGTCTGCTGCCCTGTGCACCACCTGCATGTCCATCTTTCAAGTGATTTCTGATCTGTGTGTTTTGGGTTTTTTTAATTTTATTTATTTTTTTTTTAAGAAAAGTAAACAGATGAACAACTAATAACACAGGACCGAGAGCTGCTCACAACCCCTTTTACCATTCTTGTATTATCATGAAGGGAATAAATCTCAAGAATCTCTCTGAAAAGATAAAAGGAGGTTTGCTCAAGGAAAGTACATTAAATTACCCAGCACAGAAGAACGTGCAGGGGGGTTAGGGGGAAAGCACCTCTGCAGGAATTGAGGAAAGCCATTTAACTGACGGAGGGAAAATGAGATGACAGAAGATTTTATTTGATGACCCTTCTCTTGTAGTGCTCCAACCTCCCCTAAAATGAAAGAGCACCTCCTTAGGATCTTTGAAAGAAGAAAGTGTGGTCCAGCAGAAGGCCAGTGAAACGGCCAACTGTCCTCAGCCAGGAGTACAGTTTGCCTGGAGCTTGTGAATCCCATAGGAATTCCCTGGGAGCAAAGCACAGTGCAACCTCCAACTGTAATGGACTTTTTAAAGCCCTTCGCTGAACGGTGGTGGCGATTTCCAGTCCCTATTAAGCAGCCTGTGGTAAAATAACACGGACTAATAGACACATAAACTAATTGCACATCCCTCCTCAGGCTGGGTGGGTGACAGGCACAGCTCTAGCAATCCACGCTTTCTTCTGGCCCTGCTGCTTTCCCTTTATCTGATCCTCAGGAAGCTCCTTGGTTATCACACCTATCTCATCGAGCTACCCTGTTACCACTATGGGACAGGTTGCAGCCCACGCTGATCCTACAGACACCAAAGAGCACCATCCCTGCATGCTAAGGGTGCCATGGGGGACTTTGGTGCCTTGCAAGCTGAGCGTGTTCTTATGACCACTGGGAAGGATCAACTCGAAACCCAAAAGAAAAAGCAATGAGACAGCCACTTTATCTCTCCAAGGGCTGTATGGCCAGGTCCTAAACATCATCATCAAGCAAACACTCCAGCTCCCTTCCCTCTGCCTGCAGCTGAGCAAGATAAGGACACCCTCCTCATTGTTGTTTTTTTTTTCATAGAAGCAAAATTCTTTCCATTGTTTGTTTTTTTTTCCCTGCTTGGCATCCAGCTTCTGACTTACGGTGTTTAATTTAAACACTTCTCAGGAAGACTGAAGAGCAGCAGCAGCTGCAAGCACCAGGGTCATGGCTGAGTGCCCATCCCACATGTGCTCCTTGAATGAACCAGGAGGAACCCTCCGAGCCAAGGAAAGCTGCAGGGCAGCGGGCTGGCGGTCGGCATTTTCCTCCTCTGCTTTTCCCAGCTTCAGCACAGGGCACAACAAAGGCCAAAGAGCTTGAAAGTTCGGATGGGGGAAAGAGGAGATGGCAACAAACAAGATCTGAATGGTGAAGCTGGAGCTGGCTGGTTGCAGCTGCTCTAGGGAGGTGGTGGCTCCACACTGTGGCTTCAGCATTACCAGATAACTGGAAAGATGATTTGGAGGACAATGGAGCTTATGAGGCGGTAACATCTCTGCATCCACCTGTGTCACTGTCAGTGCCCATACTTGAACATGGCCAACTTGAAGCAGGTTTAACAGGAGGAGTGAGACCACAAAGACGCTGTATTCTTGTGAGGTTCACCAAAATCAGCAGCTTTTTGAGGCAAGAGACTCTTCCGGTGCTTTCCCCAGGAACACAAACACAGCACGAACCGAGCACTTCGAATGGCCGTCCAAAATTTGCAGGACATGTCCTCATGCCAGGCATCCCTAGAAAACCCAGCCTGGCAACATCTCACCTTTTGAATCCAGTACAACAGGCGACACTAAACCAACAGGGAACCAAACCCGCAAACCACGGGCAGAAACCCCGGGTGGGTGGGAAATGACAAGCACTGGGCATCCCTAAGGATCCAGTTGTTCTTCCTGGGGCTCCAAAGAGCATGAGGAGCAGGGAGAGGATCTGACATGAAAAGTCAATGAGCAGAGGGGTATCTTCCCACCTCTGACACCCACTTGGTGTGTGTCATGCCCAGCTCATTTCACACCCACACCTTCCGTACCAAGCCCACAGCTTGTGTATAACTCAGGTTAATTTTTTTTTTGGGGAGGGGGAAGCATCAACTCCTTCCTCATTAAGGCTCCAAAACAAAGAATGACTTCTATAAAGGTAAAATAATGTTTTAAGAACATACAATAAAAGTTGCACAAGCTCCCTGCAATTCAGCACGTTACCCCCTTCCTCCCTGCTGCACTTTCTTGGATTTTTTTCCCCATTTTCAGGCAGATTTCTTTCCATTTTCTGTTTTCAGCTGCTGCTGTTGTCAGCCAGCCTGGGGTTGCCTTTATGTCAGCCTTTGGGGACACCATCTCTCAGTACCTGTTTCTCAGCTTGTGCCTCTGACTGTCAGGGCTCAGCAACAGCAACTGCAACAAATGAACATATACTGGTGATCTCGACTTCCATTCCCACCCAGGCTGGCAAATAAGTCACAAAGGGCAGGGATTTGAAGCGACCGCTCCTTCGCTCTACATTTTTGCAAATAACAGTCGCTCTGCCGACCCACAGCTGTTTACCTGGTGATTTTGAACTCCCTGTTCCTCAAAAATGCACAGTTTGGGGTTAAAAGGGTTGCAAAATTCCTGTTTAGACACAGTATGGATAATTTTGATCTCACTTTGTGGTAAGTTTACAATTTGTGTAGTTACATGGCTTTCTTTTTTTCAGAGTACAGTCCCAAAAAAAGAGAACTGCAAAACCCCTCATGGACACAAAGACAAGAGCCCTCGAACTCTGATCAGAAAATGTCAAAATATTCAAACCAAACCAAGCACCAGTTAAACACAGGCTCTGCTGCTGTGCTCAACACTCTCTCCCCTTCTAGGCTGTGGGTTTCAGCTGAGGGTCAGCTGTGACATAGCCGAAAGAGTCAAGTAGGAAGTCAGGAAAACACTGGCACAGGTTGCCCAGGGAGGCAGTTGAGGCCCCATCCCTGGAGATATTCAAGGTGAGGCTCAACAAGGCTCTGAGCAACCTGCTCTAGTTGAGGATGTCCCTGCTCCCTGCAGGGGGGTTGGACTAGATGACCTTCGGAGGTCCCTTCCAACCCAAACCGTTCTCTGATTCCCACCAACTCCACCCCCAGTAGCCACCTTTCTCCTTTCCCCCGGCCGCACCCGACGAGCCGCCGAAGCTCCGGCGCAACCCCGACCCGCTTCGCACAGGCGAGAAACCCTCTTCCAGCTGCTTCCCGCCCTCCCCAGCGGCGGCGAGAAGGCGCACCCCTCCTCCACGGGAAAAGTTTCGAACGCTGCGGCCACGGCGGAGATTGACACCCGCGAGGCAGCCTTTTCCTTGGTGCTGACAGATTGCCATTTAGGCAGCAAGTAGGGAGAGCAAGTGTTCCCGTCCTCAGTCACCACGGAGAGACAAGGTTAACATTTGAAGTGATGGAGTAGAGCGGCTGTTTCCCCACGCCGTCGAGCCGGGACTCCACGCCGCATTGGAAAACACTTTAATTTCCGTGATGGATACAGGGAGCTCACTTTCCAGGCTGTGAACTCTTGACAGCTCCTCAGTTTAATACAGCGGGAAAAGATTTACACCCCTCACCCAACCCCCAGCCACCTGAAGGAAAGAAAAACGTAGGTTTGCAGGAGACAAAAGAGAAGGGGAGGTGTTTTATTACGCTAGATGTTTTTTTACAAGGGAACTATTTTCAGCCATCTGCTCTAATTATTCCTCCTGTATTGGCCACCATCTTCATGCAACAATAGAAATAATTATCTCCTCCAGGGTAAAAAAAAAAAAAAAAATAAAAATATTTACAGGAACAAACAAAAGTTGATTATTTTTAGCTCTTAGGGAAAAAAGAAACAAGCTACTTCTTAATGAAGGAGCAATTAGGAAGGTGGGTAAAACATCTATAATTAAAACAGACAAATTGGTGCAGGCTCCTCCCTCCCACACGTACTTGAAAGGGATGGAAATTCCTGGGTTTTGCTGGAGCCAGTGGAGTGATCAGGCAAAACGCTGCCCGGCGCTCAAAGAAGCTCAAAGAAGCCACGAGGATGGTGAAGGGTCTGGAGGGGATCACAGAATCACAGAATCACAGAATGTTAGGGATTGGAAGGGACCCCGAAGGATCATCAAGTCCAATCCCCCTGCCAGAGCAGGAACCTAAATGACATCACACAGAAAGGCGTCCAGGCGGGTCTTGAATGTCTCCAGAGAAGGAGACTCCACAACCTCTCTGGGCAGCCTGGACTTAGGAGGAGCGCCTGAGGTCACCTGGATTGTTCAGCTTAGAGGAGACTGCGAGGTGACCTCACTGCAGCCTACTGCTTCCTCACGAGGGGAAGAAATGGGCCAGGTACAGATCTCTTCACTCCTGTGACCAATGGCAGGACTCGGGGAAATGGCAAAAAGTTGAACCAGGGGAGGTTTAGGTAGGATACCAGGAAAAAGTTCTTCACCCAGAGAGTAGTTGAAAGTGGAACAAGCTCCCCCAGGAAGGGGTCCCAGCACCAAGCCTGCCTGAGTTCAAGAGGCGTTTGGATGATGCTCTCGGGCACATGGGGTGATTCCTGGGGTGTCCTACACAGGGACAGGAGTTGGACTCGATGAGCCCAATGGGTCCCTTCCAACTCAGCAGATTCTATGATTCTAAGCTGAACTCATCCCTTGGCATCATTCCCAGACTCTCTAATCCTTTGCCAAATTAACTAAAAAATTGCTCATCACAACTGGGAAGTTCCAGAATTTCAGTTGGCATGGAGAGGTCTTCCTCTGCATCATCAGCAGCCCTGGGACAACCTTGAGAGGACACTCCTTCCTCCTGCTGTTGTCAGAACAGTCTCCTGCACGCACTTCATGACTCAGTGTAAAAAATGTCCTTTTTTTCTATATAAAACAAACCAGGATTTTTATCCTCACCTTTTTACTCCCAGCAGCACACAGAGATTTTGCTAACAGGGAGAAACACAGAATCGTTAAGGTTGGAAAGCACCTCCAAGATCATCACGTCCAACCTTCTACCCAACACCTCCATGACCACTACGCCCTGTCCTGAAGCGCCACATCCACCCATTTTTTAACACCTCCAGGGACGGTGACTCCACCACTTCCCTGGCCAGCCTGTTTCTAGGCTTAACTGCTCTTTCAGTAAAGAAATTCTTCCTAACACCCAATCTGAACTTCCCCTGGTGCAGCTTGTGGCCATTTCCTGGTTTGAGTGGGAACAGAACAATTCTGGTCAGTGATTTTACTTTTCAGCTCAGTCCCTTTCCCTCGCTGCCCTTTCTGCAATGAGCAGCCTGTTTTCGCCGGCAGTGCCGCTCCTGGCAGGGATAACGCTGCCTGGTTAGAGTCAGTACCAGGGACTGGGGCGCAGAGCAAGGCCACGGCTGGGTCTTGTGCACCACGTTGGGGGTGCAGAAAGTAAAAGCCGCCCCTGCAGGAGGAGAGGACAGACGGGTGCCCTTAAACTGCCCCACGGGGTGTCCCATCCCACAGACGCCGTATTCGGCCGCTGGGGGCCCTGGCTCGGTCGCCCTCGGCTCGGGGGCTCTTGCTCTGGGTCCTTACGTGGATTCTTCCTTGTTCCTTCAATGGCTGGAACCCAAGGAGGGCTCTGTTCATTCTGCCTTCGATCCTGATCGGGGTGTTCCTGAATCCAGTACCGGAATCCAGCTCCTGAACACGGTTCCCATCTGCTGCCGGGCCCTGCCTGGGACTTTCCCAGTGCCTGCTCCACAGCATCAGGGGTGATGGTGACGTACTTGCCATCAGGGGGAATTGGGTTTGATACTGGTCTTGTATCTATTTGTATATCTTCCATTTTATTCTTACTGTTATTTTCCTTTTCATTAAAGCTGTTCTAGTTTCCTTTTCTAATCACTAAGTCTCTCTCCCTTATTCCTTTTCTCTTCCCCTTGGGGAGGAAGGGGGGTTAACAGAGAGTGTCTGTTAGGTTTTGGGGTTGCCCTGACCCCAAACCATGACATCTTGTCCTGTCATTAGTTATTTGGGTGAAGACACCAACACCAGTCTCCCTACAACCTCCCTTCAGAGAGCTGTAGAGAGCAAGAAGGTCTCCTCTCAGCCTCCTCTTCTTCAGGATAAACAACCCCAGCTCTCAGCCTCTCCCTCGTAAGACATGTTCTCCAACTGCCTCATGTAGGCGTATATACGGCGTATATCCATCTTCAGGGGGAAGATGGAATAGAGACATCCCAAAGAGGGCAGAAAAGACTATACATTATGCAAAATCAAGTATAAGCAGCAAGAAAAACTATTCTCTGTACCAACAGCAGAGTGCAACACCTTATTTTGCAGGCAAATATATGGAGACGTTGGAACAGGTTGCCCAGAGAGGTGGTGGAAGCCCCATCCCTGCAAGTTAAGGTCAGGTTGGGTGGGGCTCTGGGCAACCTCATCTAGTAGGAGGTGTCCCTGTCTATGGCAGGGGGGTTGGAACTCGATGATCTTCAAGGTTCCTTTCAGCCCTGATGATTCTACAATTCTATGGTTTAGACTTCCACACAGAAAGGAACAGAATTTGGTTGGCTGTGCAATGAAATCAAAGAATGGCCCAACGGAAGCTGCTCAAGGCTAATAACGAATGCAGAAAGTTCCAAGGCCTTCTCCAAGAGGTCTCAGGACAGGGTGCCACCTAACACTCAGCAAACAAACACCAATTGGGAGAGAGGAGCTACAAACCAGCACGCTGTGAACTACTCTCGAAGCAATTTCCTTCCTGTTCCAAAAAGGGCAGTTTTCAGTACACAAAATCAAACATGGCAGAGATTAAGAGTTACCAGTTTTGACAGAGTTTCTCTTGCCCATACAGCAATTTCAGAGACGCTGCCTTCAAACATGACAGTTGCCTGGATTGATTCGCTTTGGAAATCAGAGTGCCAAAGCAGTCTAGTGGATCCTACGATGTGGTCACTAACCCCTTAAAGGTCCTTCGTAAAAGCACCACATTCACCTCTATCATTTCTGTTTCATTTGGTTCCATTTGGAAAGTCCTTTGGAAGAAGAATGTGGCAAAACAGGGAGCGTTATTTCAACTCCTCTGATTTTTCCCAGCCTTCCCTCAAAGAAAAGACAGCCTCTTGGCTCTGAGGAGTTCATCAGCTGCAAACCTTGAGAAATTTCTCACCCAGCTCGACTCCATGTGATGACGATCCTGAAAATGACATCATCTGACCACTGAGGTCCTTCTTCTCTGAGCACCAATGTTAAGACAGTCCCTGATGCCAGTTTAGCAACAGGGTGGTAGGTTTTAGATGCTGGTACAAACGGAGTTGGCAGAAGCAGCAAAGAACTTTACTGACGACCCAGAGGCATGAAAGGAAGTTCCCCTCAAATTTCTGCCAAGGCAAAGACCACCCAAGTTTAACTCAACTGAGCAGACACTGGTAATCAGAGTGGGCAACAAAGGTAGAGAGATAACGGGACCGTCTTCTTCCAGTTTCTGAAAGAAATTGTACCAAAAAGGGCAGGAACGGTTGCGCTCGAGTCACAAACCAGTAACGAGGCAGCCTGACACACATTAAAAAGCAGAAAGAAGGAAAGAAGTCTAGAGGAGTAGACAGTAAGAAAAACTGAATCAGTTCTGCCAAAAGACAACCTCACCCCCAAGAAGGCTGGAAGTATCCGAAGCTAGGGCACTCCTCCCTACGCGAAGGGACTGGAGAACATGTCTTATGAACACACTAAGGCTGAAAATGAGCAGAATGCTTCTGACCATCCGTGCACTGAGAGCCTGCAACAGGTTTCCAGAAGGAGCAGGAGACCAAACTGGGCTATCCCTTACGGATTAGCGTGTTTGCCATGACTGCCTAGGACAGAAAAGACCTGGAACATAACCCAACATACCCTTTCCAAAGCCACCAGATGACATTTTTATGCCTATCTGCATCACTTGCTGCTCCATAACTTCTCTTTCCCCTTCACTCCAGCTTTAAAATGTAGGTGGTACTATCCTACCTAGGAGAGCCACAGAGCAATTCCTTCATGAACGACTCCTACAAACATTGATACAACAAGGATCAGGGCCAGGCACACGGCTGGACAGGTGATGCAGTAGCCAATACCTCTATTTCTAATTGAAAATGCCTGCAGAATGAGCTTAAAAAAATAAATAAATAAAAAGGATTATTTTTCCTTTTTTTAAAAAAAAAATAATTTAATTTTTAGCTGTCCTGCAGGAATCTTTCCGACTTCCGCTGAGTTGCACAGGCACAAGAAGGGAAGGATCTGGCTGGGCATGTTCGCTACAGGACTGATGAATGACCCTAGTCTCTCTCCAACTATTACAGGATAAATCTGTTTACACACAAAAAATTGACCTGGGCTGGTGAGGTGGGACTAGAACCAGGAAACTGGCACGTCCCAGAGGTAAAAATGCATTTGCAGCCAACAGCATTAGTAACTCAAGACTATAAACAAGCTACGCCGTCATTAATTACTCAGACAGGGGCAGCCACAAAAGCAGCGAGAAGACCCAAAAGCCAACTGTAAATAGTTCATCGAGCTGATTAGTTCAGAAAAAAAATGAGTGGGCGGTTTCGGAGGTCAGAGCCCATGGCACAAGTCAGTCTCAGGCCAATATGCAACTGGACAACGACATGAGAAACAGCTCAATTCCTGGTAAAAAAAAAACAAAACAACAAAACAAAAACCAAACAAAACAAACAATAAATAAAATAATCAAACAACTACACCGGCAAAACCACTCAAAGAACAAGGACCAAAAAAGAGCTTTTCCAGCAGGGGGGTAATCACTGCAATTTCCAAGCACGGAAGGTAAAGCTCTTTGCACCAGAGATAGTTAATTGAGGATATGGGGTAGCTGTTGGATGTAATGGGGCTTTCACAGGGAGGACACTGAGAAGACACTGTCGTTATCGAGGGCTTCATGTCCCAGATACAGCACAAGTCAGCTCCCCACACACAGACAACAAAGCTCACCCAAAGACAAGACAAAAGACAGGGTGATATGAGCAGTAAGAAGCCACTCCACTATTAAACAAACTACGAGACCCACGGGAAGGTCCAAGTCTATTAACCACACTCATGTGGTGGTCCCAAAGTGGTGTTCTTGGGGTCTTCTGAGGGTTACGGTGGAAATCCAATCCTAGAATCAGAAATCTCTATGGCAAATATCACGGAAAACACCCTGGGAGCAGAGGGACTGTCTTGCAGCACATGAAGCACAAAATGTTGTGGGTTTTTTCCCTACAGGATCTCACTCACCAATTCACAAAAAACCTTCCTAACGTTCATTTGTGGCCTGATACTCAGAGAGAGTTTCTTTCAGTGGAAACTATCGCAGTGCGGAGTTCCAATCGCAAGCCCAACTCGTAGAAAAACCCCGTGCTCGTAAAATCATCGGGGAATTCGGTGCAACCTTCCAGTTTACGCGACCGGCTTTCCCTTTCCGGAGCACCGTTAAAGGGCACACACAATTTACACATCTCTCTAAACCGGTGACTTCCCCAAGGATGAAAGCTTCCGAGACAAATTAAAAATGGCAATTTAATGCCAAGGAGAAAATTGCGACGTTGAGTTGTTTACACAAGCAGAATAACCAAGGCTGGTGAGCGCGTCGGCCTCTGCAGTACGCGCTGTGCAAATATTGCCTCACAATTGAGTGATCTTGACTTACTTCAACTCATCTGACAGCAAATATTGCAGATACAAAGATGAGCTTAACAGTTTTCCAACCACCTGCCGGAAAAGAAATGAAATTCCACGTCTACGTGTCAGCAAGAAAGATTTCTGAATGACTGCTGCAGGAAATGGGTGGAGGAATCAGGCTGCTCCACCCCGACGCTGTCAGCGGAGAGCTGCTGCTGCTGGGCTTTTTTTTGGATCAAGCAAGAGAAAAAAGCCCTTGTGAGAGTCCCAAATCACAGAATCACAGAATGGCAGGGGTTGGAAAGGACCTCTGGAGATCACCGAGTCCGACGCCCCTGCTAAAGCAGGTTCACCTAGAGAAGGTTGCACAGGATCACATCTAAGTGGGTTTTGAAAGTTTCCAGAGGACACTCTGGAGAGTCAGCTGCAAGGGTGGGCAGTAGGTCAAAGCACTAGAGTGGGATCCAGTAACTAGTTTTCACACAGATCCTACGGGGTGGTAGGGAATACAAGTGAACTGAGAAGTCATCTCCAAGGAGTTTGAAATGATTTACCAGGCGAAGACTGAAAAGTACTTTGAAGAGGGAAAACGCTGTGTGCAGGCTACACCTTGGTACGTCCTGTGCGTAAAGCAAAGCGTAGAGAGAGCAGAACCACAGAGCCCATGGGAAACATTGGTACTGTATCAATGCAAGAACGACACTGAAGTGTGGGAACACATCCAAAGAGCAACAACAAAGCAGCTGAGGGAGCTGGGCTTGCTCAGCCTGGAGAAAAGGAGGCTCAGGGGAGACCTTCTGGCTCTCCACAACTCCCTGACTGGAGGTTGTAGTGAGGTGGGGTTCGGTCTCTTCCCCCAAGGAACAAGTGATAGGACAAAAGGAAAGGGCCTCAAGTTGCACCAAGGGGGGTTTAGGTTGGACATGAGGAAAACTTTCTTCCCCAAAGAGATTGGCAATGGGCTGTCTAAGGAAGTGGTGGAGTCCCCATCCCTGGAGGGGTTTCAAAGCCGTGGAGACGTGGTGCTGAGGGACAGGGGTTAGAGGTAACCTGGTGGTGCTGAGTTAACAGCTGGACTCAATGACGTTAAAGGTCTCTTCCAACCAAATCAATTCTATGCTTCTATACATCAACGTCTCCTCAACCAACGTGGCAGGGCCATAGACGTGACTGCACCAGGACACGTTCC
Organism: Baryphthengus martii; assembly: GCA_013396935.1. Classification (NCBI taxonomy): domain Eukaryota; kingdom Metazoa; phylum Chordata; class Aves; order Coraciiformes; family Momotidae; genus Baryphthengus; species Baryphthengus martii. The sequence continues at coordinate 69,251 of VWZK01018186.1, read as the reverse complement.
TTCTATTCTTCTACTACAAATCTTTTTCACTATTTCATGAAGAGGTTCAGGCACATCTTGAACAATACTTCATTGTCATCACAGCATTGCTCCACTGAAACATCACCACTGACAACATTTTAAGCAACACCCAAGTGAGAGGTAAGAGGCTATGGAAGTGCTACTGTTATCTTACCTCCTGTCTGTACTCTCTCAAAAAAAACAATAGGATGGCACCAGCACAGCTATAGCTCCTTCCATCCACAGACCCCCCAGAACGTGATGGAAAGAGGGACCTGTCAGGAAAACTACAGATTGCCGGTCCTTTTTTTGTTGAAGAGAATGAGGATGTTCTTGCTGATACTTTGTGGAGCAGGAAGGCATTGCTTGGTTACCTTGCAAGGAAAACTCATGGCCGACTGCGCCAGCTTTGGTTTCTGCTGAATCACTGCAGCAGCTTCAGCAAAACATTTTGCCTGATCTTTTTCACCTGTTTCAAATGTAGTTTTCAAGTAACTTCCACCTTGAAGAGGGAGGACTTGAACACGCACAGAGAAATTTCTTCAGGCTATACAGCATTTTTGCCTTCCAGGGTAAGATCTGATGCAGACCAGCAGAGCTGAAAGTGATCACCCTCCGAGAACTCCAGCACAGTACCCTGCCTAGAGGTAGGGGTCTTACTGAAATCTTCACTTTGTGAGAAGTCCTAAAGGAGGTTAGAGAATAACTACCTTGGCGTGCCAGAGTCTGCACTTGGAGCCAGGATCTGCCAACCAGCTCCCGAGCACCACCTAAACCATCCCATCTAACTTTGCTGAAACAAGTAGAGTACGTTCATAAGAGCTGGTCAGAATCTGTCCCTCAAGGCTGCACCAGCATCGTGCAGCTGTAAGGCAGGTGTAAAGGGTTTGGCCAGCAGCAGAGGCCCAGTCAGCTCTCTAAACTACAGCATCGCCCCACGCTCACGTTGTGCTGTAGGGGGTGCAGGATCTGGAGCTCCCAGCAGCCACTGAAACCATCCCGCTGCTGCAGAAGTGGGTGGCAGTGACCAGCTGTTGGAAGCAGAAAGCACAAAACATTTGGAAAGCAGCAAAGCCCAGGAAACGGCTGATAAGCATCTACAGTCCAGAGTAGACACTGAGGCTGGGTGAAGGTCTAGCAGTCCATGTTTGTGGAGACATGTGAGAAGAAAAACGTGAAGTAGGGCCAGGTGTGGTCCCAGACTCCTATTCTCTGGCTTATCTTAGTAGTTCACTGTTCCCAGCAGAAGTGATCAAGGCTGGAAAGCCCATCAAGAGATGTTCTGTGCATCTGCCAAGCACACTTCATGATTTGCCTACAGCCTCATCCCCACACTTTACGTATTAACAGAAAACCTTACACACTACTAGAAAACTTTACACATTACTAGAAAACTTAACACATTAATAGGAAACTGAAGTATAAATGGTGGCCCTATTTCAGACCTATTAGTGTGGGACAAGAATTCGACATCAAATCCTAAGGATAGACTGATGGGATTGTCCTCCTCACAACTCCCCCAAAAGGGACGTCTTTTGGTAAGACTAGTGCCTCAGCTCTGCTGAGTGTATGTTTGTTTGTCTCTTTTACTTCAGGAAATTTCTTGTACTTTTGAGTTATACAATGATTTCTGCAGCTTAGTATAGTATAGAATCATAGACTGGTTTAGGTTAGAAGGGACCTCCGAAGGTCATCTAGTCCAACCCCCCTGCAGGGAGCAGGGACATCCTCAACTAGAGCAGGTTGCTCAGAGCCTTGTTGAGCTTCACCTTGAATATCTTCAGGGATTGGGCCTCAACTGCCTCCCTGGGCAACCCGTTCCAGTGTTTCACTGCCCTCATGGTAAAGAACTTGTTCCTGACATCCAATCCAAATCTGCCCTTCTCCAGTTTAAATCCATTGCCTCTCATCCTGTCACTCCAGGCCTTTGCAAACATACGTGTCGCCGGCAATCCTAAAGAATTTGTGCATGTTGTGAGTGTAAATAAAGCCTGTTACCTGTGAATCCGATTGCTTCCAGATCTACAGCATAACAAGCTGTTTGTGAATCCGGTGTCGGACCTACAGTCCCAGGAAAGCTGTGCCATTTGTGAATCCAACTGCCCCCTTTGCAGGGAACCGGACCTACAGCACACAGGCTGTGAATTCACTGTCCGTGAATCTGGGGCTGAATCAGCAAATTCAAAAACCCACAGAGAATAAACTCCAGTGAATTCAACTACGAATCGGAGCTACGCACGGTCTGCAGTCGGACCTACAGCGACCCATCTGAATTAGTGTAGCTATGAAGAGGTCAATCCAGCCACTCCCAGCCCCTGTAACCTCTGAGGACCGGCTAGAACGCAAGGGGACTTTTTCTCTTCTTAAATTTGCCTCCCCACACACACACACGCTTCGCACAACACCAGCCGTGCCAATAGCGGCCTTCCAGTACCTGAAAGGGGTCTACAAGCAAGCTGGGGAGGGGCTGTTTGCAAGGGCTTGTAGCGATAGGACAAGGGGTAATGGGTTCAAGCTGGAAGA
>VWZK01018186.1:32283-66532 GCA_013396935.1 Baryphthengus martii | reverse complement strand
GGGTGCAAACTGGAGCACAGGAGGTTCTGTGTAAACACAAGGAAACACTTTTTCCCAGTGAGGGTGACAGAGGCTGGACCAGGCTGCCCAGGGATGTTGTGGGGTCTCCTTTTCTGGAGACATTCAAAATCCCCCTGGATCTGTTCCTGTGCGACCTACTCTAGGTGATCCTGCTCTGGCAGGGGGGTTGGACTCGATGAACTTTCAAGGTCCCTTCCAGCCCCTCACATTCTGTGATTCTGTGAAGCCTGCACCTGTCCATCAGGGAGAGGGTTTCGCCCGGCACGGCCGTCGTTTCCGTAATGCCAGCTTTGGAAACGGCTCAGCCTAATCTGCGAGTTTTCGGAGTCCGCTTTCAAACGCAATGTCCTGTTTAGTTTTAGCACATCAACAAGATGCTGCCTTAGCCTATCTGTCTGCATTATCTACGGCTGTAATGTATCATGTCCCGCACTACAGCATCATTACAGGTAAGTGCTCAGGTTTAAATGCAAACATAATTGCATAATGCGCTACAGCCAGGAAGAATAATGCAGGAAATAGAGCCAGCTCCATCTGATAGCGCAATCTGACTGGAACGCCGGCCGTTCGGATCGAGCGCGCAGCCCAGATGGGGCAAGCGAGAATAAAAGTGCTTTGCGGTATCTTTATTGTCATCATCAAAAACACTTATCTGCCAGAAAGGTAAAAAGGTGAAGATGGGACTCTTCCAGAAAAGGTCACATCAGCAAGAGGGTAACACCGGGTTATGATGGCTCGGGAGAGGTCACGCCTTAGCAAAGGCTACCGACCTTCACACCGCCACCTTGAGCTGAATTTGCCAAATCCTAAAAGCTGAGGGAGCTGGGTCCCTTTAGCTTGGAGAAGAGGAGCCTGAGGGGGGACCTCAGGAATGTTTATAAATATGGAAAGGGTGAGTGTCAGGAGGACAGAGCCAGGCTCTTCTCAGTGATGTTCAATGTCAGGACAAGGGGCAACAGGTGCAGCTGGAACATCGGTGGTTCCGTGCAAACACAAGAAAAAACTTTTTCCCAGTGAGGGTGACAGAGCCTGGAACGGGCTGCCCAGACAGGTTGCGGAGTCTCCTTCTCTGGAGACATTCAAAACCCACCTGGATGCCTTCCTGTGTGACCTAGGTTATCCTGGGTGATCCTGCTCTGGCAGGGGCATTGGACTCAGTGATCTTTCGAGGTCCCTTCCAGCCCCTAACGTTCTGTGACTCTGTGATTCTGTGAATCGGAGCATTAAGTGACATTTAGTAGACTGGGAATACCCATGCTATTTCCCTGCAGTCAAGGGTGTCTATGGAATTGCAATAAATCCAGATAAACCCTCGGATCCTACTGTGCAAGGAGCTGCACAAACAGAGGAGAACCTCCTTGACACAAGACACCTTCCAGATGAGGGCACGTCTCCAGCAGCTCCGTACGCTCTAAAACATGGATGTGAAGTAGCTAAAATTAGAACCGGTTCTCAACGGAACAAGGCTTCCATCTACTTCATTTTTTAAGTTTTTGGGGGTGTTTTTTTCAGTAGTTTGAGCTCACAGCGGCACACGATCGGCAATTTCAGCAGGGGTGCAGACAGCTCGGCGACATAAGCCAGAAGGCAGCTGAAGCTAATTTAGTGCACTCTGGACGGAACGGCGGTGCCAGGACCGGCTACGCCTCCGCTGAAGAGTGGCCTCGCACGTGCTGCAGGACAGTAACCGCTCTTGTCATCTCCAGAGATTTTAGCCCAACTTTTCATTTTCCTCGGCCGGCGAGATGAGAGGCTTTAGCGTGAGACAGAACCTCTCGACCAACACGCTGCCCTCTGAACTAAGAGGCCTTTGAGCCGAAAGCACAAACTGCTGCTGTTTGAACGATGACGCCGTCGCTCTGTCTTGCAAGGCTGTAACAGCTCAGCTTTGTTGGGAATGCAGATCCCCTGAAATACTGTACGCTCCACGGCTTTCGCTCTCTGCCCTCCCACACACACATTTGTCTGCCTCCTAATCTTTTGGCAGGACAAAAAATCCAAGGTCCCTTTACCCAAGGATCCTTGCTGGCACAGCTTTACCCCGGTATCCGAAAGCATTCAAGGGCTTCAGGATGCAGATGGGTGTCCAGCAGCATTCTCCAAAGGCTGGAGAGAGCTTTGGAGAGAGATGGGCACTGTACTAGAGTACATACCCCAGTGAGGCTGCACGCACAGGACAAGAGGTAACGGACACACACTTGAACATAAGAAGTTCCATCTAAACATGAGGAGGAACTTCTTTTCTTTGAGGGTGATGGAGTCTGGAACAGGCTGCCCAGATTGGTGGTGGAGTCTCCACCTCTGGAGACATCCAAAACCCGCCTGGACACGTTCCTGTGCAACCTTCTCTAGATGAACTGGCCTCGGCAAGGGGCTTGGACTAGATGATCTCCAGAGGTCCCTTCCAGCCCCTATCGTTCCGTGATTCTTCAAGATGGAAGTGCTTTGGTCCAAACCCAAAAAGATCTATCCACTGTTAACTAAAATCACCTGGAGAAACCTATCCAAAATTGTTACCCCACTGTACCTGCCTTCAAGGCCCTCAAGCACCTGGCAATCCAGCAACTGCTTCTCCTGCTGAAAATGAACATTGGTTTGGGGCCACGCCGGTGACCGGCGACCTTCCTGCATGGGAAAGGTTGCCTCAGCTTTGAAGTCATGTTTTTATCTCCACTTCCTGACTCATCCCTGTGCTGACCCCAGCAGGGCTTCCAAAAAAGTGTCGCAGAGCAACAGCGACTGCGCCAATTCGTTTGGCACAAGGGGGTTCAAGACAACCGGGAGCTAAGTCCCAGGAACAGGTAAATATGGCCAGATAGACCCTGGGGGAGTCAGGAATAGTTTCATACTTCTCTCCCCAGCTTGGCATAGGTCAGTCTGAACATCTAAAGCCACGCTGTCTTGCTGGGAGTGCCCACGTGGGCTTGCTGAGGAGCTCAGGGAAAAAACTCTCCTCAACGCCCAAAGCGAAAACTGCAGCTTCCACTCACTAAACATAGGTTAAGGCAGGAAGGAAAAAAAAAAAAAGGCAAATAAATGAGAATTCCTGAAAGAGAGAGAGTATGTGAAAGTGGGAGAAATGTAATCCCTATGTGGGTGAAGTGAAGCTGAGCCTGCCCCTCGCTCAGAACGGCAGACCCAAAGAAGACGTGTGAAAAGCAGGAAAATAAATCAATAAGCAAAGCAGCAATCTCTTTGCTCAATTTTCCTTGAGGAAGTCAAATTGACCGAGCTCCTCACAAACTGGCTTTGGCTAAAATCACCGCTAACGAGCTCTGACAGTTGAAATTTAACTGACTAGGAGCTAACAGCTCCCAGCCCCGCACCACCCATGAAGCAAACCGGGAATATTTCGCTCGAGCCGTAGACGGGCTAAACCGGAGCTTTATTGAGAAGACGGGAAAGTGTTTACAACGTTCCCTTCACCTGCTGCTTCCCTGCCCTGGGACGTCTGCTTTTCTTCAGGGGGACCCCAGAGCACTCGTTCCCCACTGTTCTTCCCACCCCTGTCAGAATTATTTGCTGGTTTTTACGAGGTAGCCCTTACTTAACCAAGTCCTTCGCTCCGCAGCGATTCGCAAGGACAGATCGGACACAAGGGGCTTCCGCTTACGGAGCTGCCACGCAGGGTTGCCAGGATTCAGCCAGCGGTTGTGAAGTCAGCCCATCACCCAGCTCTTACATAGAAACGTAGAATGGGAGGGGTTGGAAGGATCCTCTAGAGACCATCTAGTTCAACCCCCGCTGCCAGAGCAGGATCACCCAGGGCAGGCCACACAGCAACAGATCCAGGTGGGTTTGGAATCTCTCCAGAGAAGGAGACTCCACCACCTCTCTGGGCAGCCTGGGCCAGGCTCCGTCACCCTCACAGGAAAGAAGTTTCTCCTCATGTTGAGGTGAAACAGGCTCATCATGGAAACAGACTCATCATGGTTTTACTGGCAATCACATAAAACGAAGCTTTTCCTTAAAGACAGAAGGGAGGCTCTGGTAGATGAATCGTGGCACAGCGCTGGAACACGCTGGGTTTTCCTCTTGCCGCAGCAATTATTTCATAAAAATAATTAATAAATGCTCTCTGAACTGAATCAGAACAGCAGGTCATTTCTGCTCTAACTCACACCTAGTTCACCCTCTTTAGTCTATGAAAAAATCTTGTGATAGCACCGACAGTAACAAAACCAGAATAAATTCAAACTTCCCAAAAAACAACACAAATACTACTAATCCTTACTTTACGCTGTGCTCTAAAGACACAGAAGAAATACAAAGCCATTATCTTCCCATCACTACCAGTAGCTTACTACAACACTAAACCTTCTGGCTTTCTGCTGTCCTCAGGATTTACTCCCTTTTTTCCTGAATGAAGCAAAACTCAACCACATCCCAGGCGCACAAACACACTCTGTCCAAGGCTGCTTCTCTCTTTTTGGGGATCAGATGGGAAGCCTGATCCTGCACTCACATCTAGAGGACAGGCCAGGTACCAAACTCAGCTCTTTAGAGCTATATCCCGATAGAAGTGGCAAAATCCAGCATTCCCCTCTCACCCTATGCCACAAATGGCAGAGGGATGATGCAGGGTTCAGGCATGGTCCATAAGCTAGCAGAAACATTGTAGAGACAGAAAGAGAAGCAGATCCTGCTCTTCTGCAACCCATGGCTAACGATGATAGTCCACCTGAGTTCAGGTCCAGATGCTGCCGGTGCTTATTCAAATGAGTAAATGTCCCTGAGAACATCGATGTAGCAAGTTTTTCTCCTGCGTAAATATCTGTAAATGAACCACCGGTAATTAGGAGTGACTTGCAGGAACATGGAACCACCACGGCACCTGACACACGTCGACACACGTGTAGGCTCAGCGTTTTGGGCCCCTAATCACCAGGAGCACCTCTGAGGAGCAAAGAAGCTGGAGGAGGGTCTAGAGCACAAGTCTCAGGAGGAGTAGCTGAGGGAGCTGGGGTTGTTTAATCTGGAGACAACGAGGCTCAGGGGAGACCTTTTCACTCTCGACAACTTCCTGACAGGAGGTTGGAGCCAGGTGGGTGTTGGTCTCTTCTCCCAAGTAACAATTGATAGGACAAGAGGAAACGGCCTCAAGTTGCACCAGGGGAAGTTTAGGTTGGATATTAGGAAAAATTTCTTCCCTAAAAGGGCTGTCCAGGCCTGGCCCAGGCTGCCCAGGGCTGGGGTTTCAAAGCTGTGGAGATGTGGTGCTGAGGGACAGGGGTTAGTGGTGACCTGGCAGTGCTGGTTAATGGTTGGACTTGATGATCTTAAAGGTGTCTTCCAGAGACAGCGATTCTATGATTCTATTCTGGAAGGTTAAATCCAACCCACTTTGATGTGGATGAGGGAACAAGGTCATCAAGGGGAACATTTAAAATCTGTCAGAACTGGGCCTCTGCATGTCAATCAGGACCTTAGCGTGGATTTAGGTGCCTAAAATGTATCACCAAGGAAACATAAAAATAAAATGAAAAGGTTCTGCTTATTGCTCAAGTCTAAAGGGAAACCCACTCTACCTCCAGATCTGGCCTTTCAGTGTTCCAGATCAGCTGTCTCCACTATCTTATCCAACTCCAGTATCTCCAATATCCAACCGGTCAAATCCTGTTCTTAGTCTTGGCCACATGTTTTTGGTGGTGCTTGAACAGCATGAAGACAGCATTGCCATCCATTGTCCAACCACTTCAACTCCAATGGTCCCAACTCTGGCCAAGTCCACACCACAAAAATCTGTCAGCTTTCAAAACAAGGTGCCCACGTGCCCAGCCCTTGCTAGATGCTGAACCAGGCCCCAGAAACATTTGGGAAGTGGTTGTAGTCAGCCGATGCCTCTGCTACACAGAAAATTTCTGTGGGGAGTATCAAGTCCACAGTATTGCTCTGTCTGGGACTGGAGAAGAGGACACGAAGTCAGATGGTGACGCAGAGTCCTATGGCAGTGACCCAAGTGTCTGAAAGCATCTTCAGCCTGCGTCACACCTTAAGAAAGGGCAAGACCTTCACCTAGTTAAGCCACGCTCCAACGCAGAAGATCAAGTCTGCTCCTCGTGTCTCCGAGGAGCTCAGCCCTTTCCCAACTGAATTCACGATGGGGAAATGGAGAAGGCTTCCCTCTGACTTCACCCAGAGCCCCAGCACAGACCCAAGCATGAAACACTGCCAGCCCATTCCCACAAATCAAGAGCGAGTCCCACCGACAGAGAACCGGAGCCACGCCGTCGATCGCAGACAACCCTCCCCCCTCCAAAACTGCCTCAATGCCGAAGGAGTCAATTAGAGTCTCTGTCATAATTAAACAGGAAAGTGGCAGCAAGACTCCGTGCAAGAGCCTGGGAGCAAGAGGAGAGAAAATGGGCCTGAAGTCCCTCAGGAAGGCTTCCCCACATGCTCCTGACCTTAATTCGAGCCTTCCTTTTGTGCAAGGAGGGAACGATTTGCTTTCTGCTCCCTGGAGAAGCGTGTCCGAAACGACACTTTTTACTCTGAATTTGCGTTTCTTAAGGGTGGGGAGCAGGAATCAGTGGAGGGGGGAGAAGGAAAACAGTTCTCATTAAACAGAGGCACGCTCAGTTCTGGTTTCACACAAGTGCATTTCAACTGAGTGGAAAGGCTGTCATGTCCTGTGGCTTGCAGGAGACTGGCATCTCATCCTAGGGGTAAGGACATTCCGTCCTGGGGGTAAATTCCAACAGGTAATTTCAGGGAGAAGAGGGCTCCCTGAAAAAGCACAGTACCATTTAGGAAGCAGTCTCCTCAGAAATACTAGGAAGATGGTGGGATCGAAAAAAAAGAACCCCAAAAGATTCCAAAGAGGCTGTTCAAAATGGGAGGGAAAAGAAGACAGCTACAGTTCAGCCCTTCATTTTTGATCCAACACCAGGAGATGAAAGAGTTAAACCTCAAATCAGGAAGCAAATAGTTAAAGGAAAAGGAAACAAAAGCCACACCACAAACCCACACCACAAACCCACACCACAAGCACATCTCCTAAATTTCCCAGTGCAGCCCAAGGCTGATCCTATTAAAAGAAAAAAAAAAAAGAGAAGCAATTTTGCTTATCCTTTTCTCACACACCTAGCAGCCACTTTTTTATTATTATTATTATTATTATTATTTGTATTGAAAGTTCAGGAAGAGGCTTAAAATACCCGCAACCAGGGTATTTTCAGTAAAATGTTATTTGAGCCAATATATTAGTCATCTTTCTGCTTTGGCTCCCACTCTCNTTTTTGCTTTCTCGCTCTCCTTCTCTCCTTCTTCCTCTCTCCCCCACCACCCCCTCCTCCTTCTCCTCGCTGCCTCCAGGCCATTGCCCTCGTGCCAGTAACTAGATAACACACTCTATCAGAGATTTTTTTTTTTTTTTTAAAAAAAAATCATTGGAAAGGCACTAAGGCTGATAGTGGCATCAATCCTAGCCTGACACGGGCTCGGGTCAACCATTTATCTCTTCGTATTGCCTGTGGTTACTGTGGAGGCCATCTCGGTTCTCTACCTCTTCGCGGCCTCGCCGATGGTACCTCTCTCTCCGCTCCGAAGGCGCCCGCACGCCAAGACCGGCCTTGCGGTTTCGGTTTTGTTCCATTATTATGGGCTCCTCCATTTCTTTGCTGAGAGGTTTGTAAATCTTGGGTGGTTTCGTTGTGTTCCCCAACCCCTCTGGAAAACGACGCTGGCACCAAGGCAGCAGGTCACGAAAATAAGGAACGTGGAGATGCCCGGGTGGGCTCGCCGGGCTGTTGAAAGGGCGTATTCATGAAAAATACGCACAGAATATTTGAGAAGAGGTTCATCTAGTCCTACTCCTGACACCCTGACCTGTGTGACAGGGTTATCTGGGGGTATTTGTACTGCCAAAGCAGCCAGCAGCCCTGCGCAAAGCCTGAGATTCCGTACCGACAGGTTCTATCAGGATGCTCCCTGACAAGTCGTAGTCAAAGGAAACTGTTCCTCAGCTTCTGTGAGATGTGATCACTACGGCCAAATAAAGGCGGTTTCCGTGTATGAAAGGGATACACAGGGATGAATCACCACTTTTTGTTATAACTCTCCCTCAAGTGAAGAAGAGGGGAGCTGGTTTACTAACCCCTACCAAAAAAAAAACCACCTACATATCAAGTTGGAATCTGCTCTGTCACTTCCCCTGTAAACGTTTCTCCCAGTTGGACCAGGATGGATTCACCCTTGCAGGCAGCACATTTCCCTCCTACGCTGCTTAATCACCCCCAAATTACTGCAGTGGTTTTTCTCAGGGGCATTACAGCAAAAGGGAACACTGGAGAAGGCAGAGAGAGGACTGTTNTCCAGCCTCAAGAATTCTGTGATTGTGTGATTCTCGCACTTTTTGTTGCTCCAGGCGAGAAAGGACAGTATGGGAGGAGAGCAGGTGGATGTGGACATCCAAAGAACACCAAAGGGACAGAGAGTAGGAGCTGAGAGTACACCAGGGCTCTGAAGCTAAAGAAGCTTGAAAGACATTACCCCACCTTCACCCTTAGGCACAGGCATCCTAAAGAAATTACTGGATTATTTTATTAACGGTTGGACTTGATCTTGAAGGTCTCTTCCAACCAGAATGAGAATGAAAGAGTAGTGTGTATCACCTACCATGCCGAGCACCAAGAGCCTGCTGGCCCTGCAAGGAAGAGTCACTTCCCATCGCTTCTAACCCTCACAGATGGACACCACAGTCAAGAGACTTGACATCAGTTCTGTAGTAAAAAAATAAAAACCAGCCTTTTCTGTCTCATGTGCCCTGTGCTTCCAGACAACCTTTTATGCTCCCCAGAAAGCTGTCGAGGATTTGCCACCTCTATAAAGTACCAAATATCTTCAATGGGCAGAATTATCTCATCTCCTTCCACACTTTCAGATATTGTGGTATCCGGAGAGATGGTAAACAGGGAAAATACGGGCAAATAAGATGGACAAGAGCGATTCTAAGATGTGCAGAGGAATCCAAGGGATTGGGAGAGCAAGTCCCGATTACATTAAGTGAATGTTGAACCAACAAGGGGCTCTTAGGTGACTGTGCATGTCTCAGACACAGTCTCTGTGGGTTTTTTTTTTTCCTTTCTTCTCCTTTTTTGCCGAGAAGAGAACAAAGCCGTTATCCCGGTATCAATCACCAAGCTCAGAATTCACAGATCCTCGATACTCTAAGCTCCTTCTTAAATCTCAAGACCTTCCCTTAATGTCCTATTTTAAAACAAACTCCAGGCAGCTCAGCAGAGCCATAATCCAGGACGGCATTTTTCTCTAGCAAGTTATTTTTTATTAGCCTCCTATTTCTTAACGGGGACCCCTCGAGGGGTTGGGTTGCAGCGAATTCGCTGGCGTACCAGCTCAGCTTCCCTACGACCGACTTAATAGCCGTGGCATCTGCCCCTCCGACAAACATTCTATCACCCATCTGGGCCAGAGGAGGAGGGGGAAGTGGGAGCAGGGAGACACTGCTCAGCCAGCATCCTTACATGATGATTAGGTCTGGTCCAGCGATCCGGAATAATAATCTGAAGGCTCACTAAGCATAATGGGTTGGGAGACATCCGAGTCCGGTCAAACCTTCCCATGAGCATCCTTGACGGGCGTACTCGGTGTGTTTTGCACGTCTCCTCAGTGTCATGGTAGCTGACATCTCATTAGGCAGCCAAGGTGGAAGTGGACAGGTACTGAGTGAGCATTAGAACTTTTCTCTCCCCTTTTATTATTTAATTCATAGCTTCCCATTATCCCGTGGATCGGGAAATTGTGAACTAATTAAGTCCTGTGGGATATACAATCAGTGCTGGATTTTTTTTTATTATTTTTTTTTTTCCAATTTCTTTTCCCCCCTCTCTCTCTTCTCGGCATTATCTACCAATATAAAAATAATTCTGCAACTCTTCCGTAGGAAAGAACGGAGCAAGTTACCAACACTAATGATGCTGAATGTGACAGAGGGGCAGAGGCCTGCTGCTTACTTCATGTGACCTAATTAAGCAATACGAGGTAAAATACTTCAAACACAAAGCGAGGCAAGGGCCTAAATCAGTTCTAAAGAAAATTACCAAAGCTCTACTCTGGGGAACGGTGGGACACAAACCAAACCCCAAGAAAACTCCAGATTGGTGAACTCGAATTTTATAAAGTCTGCCACGATCTCCAGCCAGCAACCTGAACCTCCCACAGTATGTGGGGGTCCTTTACAGTCAGAACGGAGCCCAACTCAGACTGTCACCGTGCGAGCGACAGCTCAGAGACCAGATGCGAAGGGACAAAACTTAAGGGAGGGATATTGTGTCATCCTCCAGAAAATACAGCTGTTTCTCCTGGTTGAGGATCCTGCCCAAAAAGGGCTCAACCCAAACGGCAAATTCAGGTGACTGACTCAAGGGAGCAGCAAGCACAACACGAATGGGACAGCCAGCATTTTCAAAAAATAACCTTCTGATTTGTTATGATTGGTACAGTCTCATTTTCAAGCCAAGTTATGTTGAAATCAGAGGTGGCAGAGCTCTCTTCCCCAAAGAGTTAAGCTTAGTCATCATATACAGACCATCCAAAAAGTAAGGTATCTAGAGTTAAGCTCTCAGTTTTCATTAAAATAGCTCTTTTTATCATTTATCAGGGGAGAAAAGGACTTAAAGAAATGGGGAGAAAAACCCCACACCTGTAAGGAATTTGTATCCAGGTATAATGATCTTCTAGTACCTGGAGTTTCCGCACGTCTAAGACAATAAAAGGAGTTCAAAGGACGACCACCTCACTAACCCATTGAGAAAGAGCATTTGTGGTGTTTCCTAATTTCTTCAAGTATTTTTTTTTTGTCCTTGATGTACATAGGCACTTGGAATTCAAACAGACAGAGAGGAAAAAGAACATGGTAATACACATAACATATTCTGGATGTGACCAGAAAAATGGGGGATTGGGTCTAGCAACGCGTTGTTATTTAAAACCCAACTGGCACCGCTAAGGTCTGACTCCTGGATGAGTCACAATTCAACGTAATTTTCAGTAAAGCTGACACACAGATCCAGGGTGAACTCACTGCCCGGATACTGTTCTTCAGAGTCACAGCATCCCAGCATGGTGGGGGTTGGAAGGGACCTCTGGAGATCATCTGGTCCAACCCTCCTGCTCCAGCAGGGTCACCTAGAGCAGGGGGCCCAGCAGCACAGTGTCCAGGCGCCTTTGGAATCTCTCCAGAGAAGGAGACTCCACAAGCTCTCTGGGCAACCTGTTTCTAGGGCTCAACCACCTTCACAGGAAAATGTTTTTTCTAATATTAGGCAAGAGGAAATATGGACTATTTCCTGTGCAAGGCTCCTGCTGGTCATAGAAAGCAGATCAAACTGATGGACATGTCTCTGTCCTTCAGTTCACACCAGGATCCTTACGCAAGGACTTCTGTTCGATGTTGCCAGGTCGTGGCTGTGATCTGTAAGTCACAGGGCTGCTAAAAGCATCACAGAAGCACAGATGGAAGAGAAACTCATGGAGTTTGGTTCCCTGCTGCTTGGGATACCCATCTGGGGGACAGAGCACTGGAACAGGCTGCCCGGAGAGGTTGTGGAGTCTCCTTCTCTGAAGACATTCAAAACCCCCCTGGATCTGTTCCTGTGTGACCCAATCTGGGTGATCCCGCTCTGGCAGAGCGGTTGGACTAGATGATCTCCAGAGGTCCCTTCCAACCCCTACTATTCTGGAATTCTGTGTTACCATGTCATCCGGCCTCTCACACCACGCTCCTTCCCAGGCATCCCTGGAGCCTTCTGCCCAGAACCTTCACACCAGGAGATTGCTGCAAAACTTTCTCATATTCAAAGTCCCCGTTCACTTCATTTCCAACCTACCAAATCCCAAGGAACCACATTAATCTCTTCCTTATCACTTTAAGTATTATTGGCAGGTTCTATCAGGCGTCTTATAAAGAATAAAGAAAAAATTACCTCACCTTAAAGCTTGTGTCCCTTAGACAAGCTTTATTAGAGTTCTTAGAATAGACTTTTTAAGGTTTGGGGTTTATTTTATTTTATGCTCTGAAACAAGGTTGTTCTCTTCTTGCCAGTGCCCCGTCCATGCCCTTGATAATACAAACCTCTGTCAGCCTTTCTGCATTGCCTCTTTTTCCTTCCAATGCCATCTTGGAGCTAATCCTGCTCCATCATCACCTACTCCTCTCTCCTCCAACCCTCCCCCAAAGCCCAGCCGTGCTAAGACCCTGCTGAGTTACCAGCCTGCCCGGGCACCGTTCAGTTGGCAGAAGAGTAAGTAGAAAAGAAACCACTGAGCAGCGTAGCCGTGCCGAAAACAGCTACAGATCAGGCCCCTTTTTTTTTTTTTTGTGTGAAGTGCTTTGAGAGCCTTGCATGTGAGTGTGAGAGAAGTGCCAGATGTTATTATAAAGAGATGCAGCCCCATTACTTGTACGCAGAGCCGTGCTGCCTGCTAATAGCACCATTATCCTAAGGCACGTGGTGCTATTAATGCATTTCCCTGCTTGGCGCTGAACCTGGGGACCATTATTTCCACTGGAAAGGTAAGGCCAGTGCCCATGACATGATTTAAACCTCTACAGTGAAGCATGCATATGCTGCACCAGGTCGTAAATCTTCACGGGATGCTGTCAGCCAGGAAGGGACCAAAATTGAAACCATTTATCTGAGCTCCCCACCCCTCCACCTCTGCTCACCCAGGCCGGTTTTGGGAAGAGGGATAAAACGATCCCAAACGTCCGCCGAGTTCATTAAGCAGCAGCAAATCCCAGATCCAAAAAGGGCCGCCGGTTTCATCGTGCCCTCCCTGAATGAATTCATTCATTCAGGACACTGAGGATTTCCTCAGTTTTCTCCACTCTGAGCGGAAAAACCGTGGCGGGGACAAACCTCACCACTTCTTCTTAATCTTGTTCCCACCTGAGTCAAAAGACGACCTGTCATCGTTTCATGACTGGGACTACACGACCTGTGGCACAGCCAACAGTAGGTAACAGCTTCTCTACGCCGCTGCTCGGGCTTCAGGGCAGCAGAGATGCCCTTATCACATTTGGGAAGAAAATTATGAATGGAGTAGTCACCATTTGATCTGATAGTTGCCTGAGCATTTCCCTTCAAAAAAAAAAAATAATTTTGACTTGGTTTTCTCTTTAGCTGTGCCTGTTTCTGGTAGCGTAGTTGGGAAGGCTGACTAGCAAACGAGGTACAAAACAGGTAAAAGGTTCCATGTGACATTCCTTCACAGGCCAAGGACAGACTGAACAGAAAGCCAGCAAGCAGTTGAAATGGAGGATACTCAGCTGCCAGTAGTAACATACAAGTAAGGGAGATTTGCGGGGCTAATATTCAGAGACTTTGGGTACAAGATGTAGCATCTCTGCCAGGAGACCGCAGCTACTTCTGGGGTGAAGTGGCAGAGTAAAGGAAATATCATTGCAGAGAGCAGAGTTAAGAATTCCCACAGCAGCTTCAGCATCGGTGCTGAGCAAATGCACTTCGCTTTCCCACTAAGAAGACGATGATAATTTGTTCTAACAGATAAAAAAAACAGCATTTGGTTTTTCTCATAAGTCCGGTGAGTAACTCTTCCCACTTGCACCACCCTACAGGGAGTAACTTCCACTTCTCAGGAGCTGCTCATTTAGGAAAGGATGGTGACAAAGGAATATTCGACCAAATATCCAGCCCCTCTACATTTCTTCTCACAGGTGGCACAGCCCAGTACTCAGCTCAACGGCCCCAAAAGCTCTTGCAACACCAGGAGGACTCTGAAAGGATATTTCAAGTTTGCAACGAACGTTTTTAGATATAGAGCCCTACAATGATGTCCGTTCACGGTCACAATTTTCTGTCACCAACTTTTTACTTCTGTTTGTCTTCTTCCTACACCCGCAAAGCACTGGGAAGACCCTCCCATTTTACTGCAGACACCGAAGAGGAGCAAAAACCAAATATAACCAGAGCTGTACAACTGCTGAACGCTCAGTCTCTGCCAGAGAGCTCAAACTCTCTATCTCATGGCTAAGATTTCTATTCAGGTAACAGAAAAGAGCATTTTTAAAACAGACTGAATGTCTACTAAAAAAAAAAAGGAGAATGTTAAAAAAAAACAAAACAACAGAGATACATTGCCCAGAAAATAAGGTAAAGCTCATTTATGTCTCATAAAATACATGATTAACTTTAGTTAACCATTAATTCAGCTGCACTGCATTAGAACCGCTATTCAAAGTTGGAAAGCATTTAATATTATATATTGCTGCTGTTCAGCGTAAATTGTTTTGGTTTTTTTTTTTGTCCCCTTTAAACGTACACAATATTACAAATTTAATTTTAAGCTGTTTGAATCAGTCTGTAAAAAAGATTTGATTATACCTGAGTGTTCTGGCCCCAGTTTTTCCATATCTCAGTAATCTTGGCGGTAATTGGCTGATTAGCTCCCTCACACTCCATCTCTGCCTCAGTTTCCATGGTAATGTTACAGGAGCTATTATAGATGAGAACTTCATCTCTTTCCACTTTAGGGCTGAAACGAGAAGGGAGGTTAAATGGGGTGTCATCAATCTTAATGAAATGCAATTATTTTTACTCTTATTAATCATTGCAAGCCATTAGCTTGTGGCAACTCCCGGCCACCATTTGTCAAACTTTGCAAATTTCTGTAATTTTGTTTCCATTCTTTTATTGTTTATTTGTTTTCCCCCCCTTTATCTGCACACACTCAGGATGAAAATACATGCAGTAAATATCTCTCAGTGATGCCTTTCTGCTTCCCCAAACTACTACAAACAGGAGCAAATGCCAGTCTAGGACCCAGGCTGGAAGATAAGTGCGGACAACAGCGAGGGAATCAGCAGCGTTAGGATCAAAGATGGACTCCTACATGGAGTAGGGTTTGCTCGTGTCTCCCCCCTCCTCGTCTTACTCACACTTAGCAATAGGGAATGAATAACTTGCAGCTTCCCTAGGGCAAGTGGAGAAATTGGAAAAACCACACAACTGGCTAACTGGTCCCTAATTCCAACTGTGAAAAAATGAGCTCATTTAGGGGTTCCAATTCCTGCTACCCAGCTGATTGCAATGATGCTTTGTTGCTAGCACTGGAACATTAACTTAGTAAATTAATTAAACTTACTTAACAGCCCAGACTAAGCAGATTCGATATATGTGCCAGTTACACGAACAGACATTTGCTCTGAAGCCTCCCCTTCTGCAGGGGGAAAAAGTAATAGTAAAGGTGGTGGGGAATCATTTTTCTTTTCCCTTGGTCTTGCTGCTGACAGCCGCTGACTTCAGTAATGTTTCCTTACGAGGAGCTATAGGATCCAACATCCCTTAAAACGAGGAGAAAGCTTCCAAATTCACTTCTACAGGCTCTGGATCAGGGCGGGATGATCCAGTGTCACTTTTTCATTCCTTCCTCGGCCATTGCTCCTTCTTCCTCCTCTCCCCACCCCACCATCGTCTGCAACTTGTGGGAAGGGGAGCAGAAAGGAGATGAGTTACAGCAACACTGAGGTAGCTCAGAAATCACACCACTTTCCCGGACAGCTAAGAAAGGACAGAGTTCATACTGTGATCTACTCAACAAAACAGAGAATCAGACAGGGAAAAGCAGCCCCATGGAGAAAGATCTTGGAGTCCTAGTGGACAGTAAGTTGTCCATGGGACAGCAATGGGCCCTTGTGGCCAAAAGGGCCAATGGGATCCTGGGGGGCATTAGGAAGGGTGTGTCCAGCAGGTCTAGAGAGGTTCTCCTCCCTCTATACTCTGCCCTGGTGAGACCACACCTGGAATACTGTGTCCAGTTCTGGGCTCCCCAATTCAAGAGAGACAGGGATCTACTGGAGAGAGTCCAACGGAGGCTACGAGGATGATCAAGAGACTAGAACGTCTCTCCTAAGAAGAGAGACTGAGTGAACTGCGGCTGTTTAGCCTTGAAATGAGATGGCTGAGAGGGGATCTTATTCATGTCTATAAATTTCTGAGGGGTGGGGGTCAAGAGGGAGGGACCAGGCTCTTTTCTGTGGTGCCCAGCAATAGGACAAGACATAACAGGTACAAGCTGGAACACAGGAGGTTCCACCTCAACAGGAGGAGAAACTTCTTTGCTGTGTGGGTGACAGAGCCTGGCCCAGGCTGCCCAGAGAGGTGGTGGAGTCTCCTTCCCTGAAGACTTTCCAATGCCCCCCTGGATCTGTTCCTGTGTGGCCTGCCCTGGGTGATCCTGCTCTGGCAGGGGGGTTGGACTAGATGATCTTTCAAGGTTCCTTTCAGCCTCTAACATTCTATGATTCTAGGCAAGACCAGGACTTTCAGAGCCCCATCTAACAGAATTTTCTAAAGTGCCAAAGTTAGGCACCTAAGTTGCACTTAGGGGAAAAGCAACACTCAGAGCTTTGTTGGGAGCATGACTACTGGGATGGTTTGAAGAACTTGAAGTTTTCAAACCATGCTGGAAGAGGCAGCTCCTCGTACAAATAAAGAGCTGCAACGACAGGGCGTTTAGGAGGGTATTTGTTTTGTTGCTCTGTTTCAGATTTAAAGTGTTAAAGGCAGCAGTCACATTAGAATCTGCACACACACACAAAAAAAAAAGCTTTCTGCAAGTAGTGGAAGCTTTTTAACAGCCAATTTTTATTTCTATATTTAAATGAACCTTTCCCTCTGCTGTATCAATAATCAAAAGGCAGCCGTAGGGAACTACACCTGCTTTTGATAGCAACAATTTGAGAACTGCTCTTGTCCTGTACAACAATTCAATGGGCTGGGCTATCTTTCAAGACTCCAGAGTCCTTCTTTTTAATACTACTACAAAAAAAAAAAAAGCTGCATCTTTTAAATAATCAACTGTTTTAAAGGCAGAAGAGGGTCGTCGTTGGCTAGATGAAGGGCACGGCCCCAACCTTTGAGTGGTTGTTTTACCAAAAGTTAACAAGCTCTGCTTGTAGGCCAAGAGTCAATTTCTCCCTGTCCTCATCTCAAAATGTTTAAAGGAAACGAAACAAAAAAAAAAAAAAAAAAAAGGTGACTTATTAAAGGGCATTCAGGGTTGTATCTCGGTACCGGTGTTGTGAATGGCAAGATTTGCATCTCTTGTAAGGCAGATGCATTTGCAGTTCTGTGTTCATAAAGTATAGGCTCTAGTACAGACTAGAGTAGGAAAAGGTTTATTTCAACTCCTGTAAAACCAGTGCAAAACAACAGAGGAGAGAGTTAATGTGCAGTTAAGGCAGGAATAATTTCAGTAGTTTTGTCCCCACCCTGGGACTAAAGTTTTAACTCTCAAACATTTGCACAAAACTCAAATCCCTATATTTTTTATTACTGCTGTTATTAGTTACTACTATTGTAGTAATCAACGTGTATTAGTTCAGGAATTCCCAAACCAGGTCATTTCTAGTTTGAACGTTTTCATTTCCTAATACTTTGCTGAAATTTCACTCGGATTTTGAAATTAAAACATTTTCTGAGCTGAAATTTGAAAATAACTGTTCTGAAAAGTTCTGAAATAGGTAATCTAGATGACCTCAAACTCTCTCTTCTTCTAGGTCTCCCCAGCTTTTTCAGACCAGGAAACTCACTTGAAATCAAACAATCTTCTTTGCCCCGGCTCCCCTTCAGCAAGAACCAGTTTAGAAATAGATACATCAAAATAAAAACCAGCAGTACTTTGGGAAATTCCTCAGTAGTTTTAATTTGTAATGAGTACACAAGCAAGAACACAATAGAGGGAAAAGTTAATGACAATAACAAATAGGTTGGAGAAGCTGGAAGAACAGGAAAAGAGTGAGTAAGAAAAAGTGGATCAATACGCTTCAGAAACACCTCCCTGATAGGATTCCATGAAGGAATGGTAAATCCTGTCCCTGGGACATTTACAATCAAACTGGACAAGAAGGAAGCAGTCAGCAAATGGACTGACGTGACTTTTCTCTCCACAGAAACAGCCCAAACCAAGAAAAGGAGTCAGCAGTAAAACAATCCCAGGAATAGACTCATTGCAGATGCATTTCATAGAATCATCGAATGGTTTGGGCTGGAAGGGACCGTGAAGATCATCCAGTTCCAACACCCCTGCCATGGGCAGGGGCAGCTCCCACTAGACCAAGTTGTACAAGGCCCTATCCAACCTGGCCTTGAACATCTCCCTCAATCACCTTTCTTTTCTCAAGAAAGAGCTAAGTACAGTTTTGATGCCCAGGGAAGAAGAAGCAAAAATCAGAGAGACAGATATTGGGTACCTTGTTTCTCTCAGGTTTGTAGGCTTCCTGGTTTGTTAACACTGACGTGAGCAAAAGTCCAGTGAGACAAAGCAAGGCTCCCAAATGCCTTGTTTCGAAACAAGACACTCTGGGAGCAACAGAACTGATGAAATTAGTTTAATTTCAGGATTATTATTTTTTCCCCCATCCTACATCTCCCTACTCTTCTCTCTCCCAACAAAACCATCCCCCTCATCTCCTAGGATGTTACAGGACATTATCAATGCACAACGTGACTTTGGACACGTCAGTTGGTCAGCAGTACATGTCTGCTCTCTGGCCTGCACTTTGCTGGCAAACAACAGGAAAATAATTTCTATCTTTCCTACACAGATTTGCTCAAAACTGGCAAGAATTTCATAATTCTTAAGACACCCATTCCTTATGAAACCCGGGTCAAATGAGCAGCTCAAAATCTGGTGAGGAGGCAAATGACAGACTGAGAGGCAGATGCTGTAACTCTGTAAACCTTCTTAAAAAAAATAAAAATGCTTTTTTTCTATAAGTAAGTCTAAAAATTTGTGCAACTCCCCTGAAATACCTGGACTGCAGCATCACGCACCAGTGTCAGGAATGAGCTCGCCACGTACGGCAAATGGTGGGCAACGCATCGCAGTGATGCTCTAATTCTCTGTTTGCTTAGTGCCTTCAGGAAAGTTTTCCTCATCTCTTTATTCCTTAATTCAGACCTCTCCTCTCACTCCTAAAAGTAAATGCTCTGCAGGTATATATCCCCAAAACTCCAGTAAAGGCAACGGTAGCAATTTATACTCCTGGGCAACTTGGCCTTGGATTTACAAAGCCTGAGCCTTGAGTAAGGGGCTGAGCACCCTTGCTGAGTAAATATTGCAGAGCCTGATGATTTCTTTCTGTGACTTTTTACTCATTAAACTGCTTGGAGAGAGGAGGGAGGGGGGGGGAAATATAAAAGAGAAGGGGAAAAAAAAAAAAAAAAAAAGAGACTTCTGCTTTTCATAATGCCTAATCTTTTTCCCCATTGGCATCCACCAGATGTTGCTCTGGATCAGAAGATAAATATTAAAAGCTACGAAGGAACAAAGCAGGCTGTTTACGAGACGGATTTTCTGATGTCTCTCAAACACTTTAAAAAGATGGAAGGGAAGAAGGGGGGGGACCAGAGATGCTTTGAGAGACATCAGGAATGAATTTCACAAGCCAGCGGAGCTCTCTAGTGGTCTCAAGGCTAAATTGCTCTGTTGGCATCAACCTAAAAATTCGAAATTTGCTCCTTCAGCCCACTATTTGTCAAGGGCCAATTCTGTAAAAGGTGGAATACTTTCTAGAGGATGCTGCTCATGGGTGGGGCCACTCAGCTGTCAGGAGAGACAGAGCACTAACCTGGCAAAGAGTCCAGCAAAATGCCTCTGGGGTGGGCTGATGTCCCTCCGGTGCCACCGAGGTGGGCTGTCCTCACAGACATACAGGTAAGAAGCAGATGCTCTCTGGTGATAGGAACCCACCGTGACCTGCACATCACACTCGATGAAGGTGCTTCTGTCTTCCCGACAATCAACAGAAGAACGTGTCAGGCCACAGAGAATGGCCAAAGAAGCTGTAAAGACAGGAGAGGAAAAAAAAATAAATAACCCAAAGCAGCCTCCATGCCGCTGAGATAAAGCATATTTTAGGCTACTGACAATTGTCATTGTGGATTCCTGACGTGCACGCCCCAACCTCTCTTTGTGCATCTTTTTTTGAGGGTGGGGAGGTCTCCACACAACTCCTCCTGCCCCTTTTGCTCTGTGTGAGCAAGTAGGTTACATCCTTTGTGCACTGAACACCACGATGGTCTTCGAGATCAAACTGCTCTATCCAGGAGGAGGTGCCATAAGCCATTAAATACGAGCATGAACATTTCTTCTGGGGAAGACAGACCATGGTTGGCTGATCAGGCGTCAGGCACAACTCTTTTACCAGGGAGATGTAACAACATCTATCACACCTTAGCAAGACAGAAAAGGGTTTGATGAAAGAACTGCCACAGCTTGGAGGGCTCCTGGGGAACTTTTGTGAACTGGCATCTCCCACTTTGCTTTGTACCTGAGGGTGACTAAAGACTTTATCCAAGTTTGACTCTGTGGAGGTGAGAAATGTAACGAGAGCAGCTGCTTTGCTTCCAGATGTATTCATGGAACAAGTGGTGTGGACAAAATTAGGTCTCTTTATTCTAAACCCAGACAAAAATGCTAAAAGAAAATAATAAAATAATAAAATATTACAAACCGTCACTGAAGTTCAGAACAGTTGAACTGTTTGGTTTGAATAATTTTTAAAAATGAATCCTTTAAGCATTAAACCATGCCAGAGTCAAAACTGTTTCTCTCAAAATCCTGAACTTGTAAAGATTTTTGGAGAATTTT
The DNA here is from genome assembly GCA_013396935.1 of Baryphthengus martii. NCBI lineage: Eukaryota > Metazoa > Chordata > Aves > Coraciiformes > Momotidae > Baryphthengus > Baryphthengus martii. The sequence continues at coordinate 45,874 of VWZK01018186.1, read as the reverse complement.
CATTAACCTTGAACTAGTCAAACAATTCTAATGAACTCCTGACAAGCTCCATGGACAGTATGACAGTCTGTGCTGTAGTATCCAGGAGTGTTCCTCAAGCATCAAAGAGGCAACTGGTGGAAAATTATCAATAAAGGGTTTGTTGTTGTTGGTTAGTTTTTTAAGTTGCAGTCTGTTCGAAAAGTGTTTTGTTTGTGGGGAAGGTGTCGTTGCCAATTAATGTCTCAGCTCCTAAGCAAGTCTGAAAATGGGTTCTGAAAAGGTAAAAATATGGAAATGCTCTATTTCCTGTGTTAAAAGATTGAACACTTCTTGCTAAAAAATGATTTTTTCATATGGGGTGTTTTTGAGAAATTTTACAACTGCTTAATGTTTTAAAGTGTTTTCTGAAATATTAAACCAGAATTTCATCTGCTCTCAACTTCAGAGAGTTCACAATTCTTCTGTATTTTTCTTCTCTGCGTTTAAAATAAGAAAAAAAGCTACTCACGTCTTTAGAAATTTTACAATTTGCTTAATCTCTTTCCTTCCCTGAATCCAGTGACAATTCTTTTGCTCAGCATCCATTCCAACACAGTCAGACACAATCCCTGCCTCGAAGACCTACATACCAACAGGAGAGAGACAACTAATAGACAGCGAAGCCTAAAGGGGATGATGGCACCATGCCTATATTTTGCTTTTATTGTCCAGAAATTATGTCTAGAGCCACCTCAGGTGTTCTGTAGTTCCCACAGAAGCCTTGTGTCTCCCTTGAGGACAGGCTGCCATTCCAAGGGCATTTTAAGTGGCACTAGATAGCCGTCTTTTGGCAAATAAACACCATCCAAGAGGACTAAAGACTACAAAGAACTCATCTTTGCAACAACTTGCGGCAGAATCAATTCAGTACAGGAATTTTCTTGTGTGTCTTTTTTTTTTTTTTAAGTTAGTGAGAGGCCGAGAACTTCTCAAAACTGCCAAGATGAAGGACATCCAAGCAGAGATGGCACTGCCCTTTCCTTCCTCCACACACCCACAACCTCTCTGTGGACAGAAGAATCTGTTCCCCTTTTGTAATGGGGTGTAACAGCTCCTTCTGCTTTACTCTTCTATTCTATGAGAGGAGAGGGAGAGNGAGAGGAGAGAAGGAGAGGAGAGAAGGAGAGGAGAGAAGGAGAGGAGAGAAGGAGAGGAGAGAAGGAGAGGAGAGAAGGAGAGGAGAGAAGGAGAGGAGAGAAGGAGAGGAGAGAAGGAGAGGAGAGAAGGAGAGGAGAGAAGGAGAGGAGAGAAGGAGAGGAGAGAAGGAGAGGAGAGAAGGAGAGGAGAGAAGGAGAGGAGAGAAGGAGAGGAGAGAAGGAGAGGAGAGAAGGAGAGGAGAGAAGGAGAGGAGAGAAGGAGAGGAGAGAAGGAGAGGAGAGAAGGAGAGGAGAGAAGGAGAGGAGAGAAGGAGAGGAGAGAAGGAGAGGAGAGAAGGAGAGGAGAGAAGGAGAGGAGAGAAGGAGAGGAGAGAAGGAGAGGAGAGAAGGAGAGGAGAGAAGGAGAGGAGAGAAGGAGAGGAGAGAAGGAGAGGAGAGAAGGAGAGGAGAGAAGGAGAGGAGAGAAGGAGAGGAGAGAAGGAGAGGAGAGAAGGAGAGGAGAGAAGGAGAGGAGAGAAGGAGAGGAGAGAAGGAGAGGAGAGAAGGAGAGGAGAGAAGGAGAGGAGAGAAGGAGAGGAGAGAAGGAGAGGAGAGAAGGAGAGGAGAGAAGGAGAGGAGAGAAGGAGAGGAGAGAAGGAGAGGAGAGAAGGAGAGGAGAGAAGGAGAGGAGAGAAGGAGAGGAGAGAAGAGAGTATTTTCAGTTGGACAGAACCTACCACAATCATCTAGCCCAACTGCCTGAACAATTCAGAGCTAATCAAAAGTTAAAGGGCGTATTATTAAGGGCATTCTTCAAATGCCTCTTAAACACTGACAGGCTTGGAGCATCCACCACCTCTCTATGAAGCCTGTCCCAGTGTTTGACCACCCTCTGAAGACGAGTGGTCAAAGGAAGATCAAATTTCCATTCTAGTTTCAGGAAAAACAACCAATTGCTGAGCTAATGGAAAGAGGCTTTGGTTTTCTTCCGTGGTCTTGAAAAGAACACGGCAAAGTTTTCCTGGGTAGAAAACCAGATGAATCCTATTTTAGGCAGAACGTTACAAACAATCCACAGAATCTCAGAACATGAATATTTTCCTAGATACCTTGCTGCTGTCGTTGCCTGGCTAACGAAGGCCACCAGAAGATACCTCCTGCACACGGCTTTGAGCTTAGCAAAAGACCAGCCTGTCATCCTTTGGATCCCCCCGAAATGTTATGGGGAAACTGAGCATTTCTGATCTGCTCTGGTGCCCTCATCTCTATGTTACGGGCCTGCAGGAACACAAGGCTTTGCATCCTGCCAACTGCTGAAATCATTTTTAAATCAAACCAGGCAAACAAAGGTTCATAGATTCATAGAATGGTTAAGGTTGGAAGGGACCTTCAAGATCACCTGGTTCCAACCCCCCTGTCACAGACAGGGTCATCTCCCCCACTAGACCTGGTCACTCAAGGCCCCATCCAATCTGGCCTTGAACACTTCCAGGGAGGGGGCATCCACAGCTTCTCTGGGCAACCTGTCCCAGTGTCTCACCACCCTTACTGTGAAGAATTTCTTCCTGACATTTAGTCTAAGGTACTCGGTTATAAAAACTAAGCTATGGTTACAAAGGGTTGTAAAGAGAGCAGTTAAAACAAAATCCAAGAAAATCCTGCTTAACACCCCAGAATCAAACCTAGGACAGCTTTCTCCCTCTCAGGTGGAAGGAGGGCTCTCATCTCCGTGCCCTACAGGTGCTGTCCATGTGATGGAGATACCACTCTTCGGATAGATGTCTTCCTCATTCCTTCCTCGGGGCTTTCTGAACACCTCTTATTCCCCTGCTCCCAGAGGATTTAATGTCTCCTCTCAGTTAGGAGGAAATCTTGGTCTCTCCTCCCCCTTCCTCTGATCACTGAACGCAAACATCCCTTGGTATTATTGGTGTCCTTAACTTCTGCAACGTACTCGGCACATCCTAAAAGAGTCGTCTGCCCATTCAGGGACACAAAACTTCACTCTGCTTAATTGGTTAGTGTTCTAACCCCAGAAGGAAGCTTCTTTGTGCTTTAGATTCCCTAGAAAGACAAAATCTGCTAATGCCACGTAATCCAATCCCATCACCGAGAGGAAGGCATTCATCCTGTCGCGGCTTCTCTTTTGAGATCAGACACGACGGCAGCCAAATCTCGGCAGGTTGGTAACGGGTTAGGGACCGACTGCCCTCCAGCCCCGTCTTTGAGGGATACTCTGGCTTAAGCCAGGGTCCTGGGATGCTCAGCACAAGGGCTTTGTCCTGGGTCACCGTTTAATAACAACCGCAAGACATGTGATGAGGCTTAACCCCGCAGGAGTTCCAAGGGCAGCTGCGGAACGACTGAACAACTGCCCGCGGAGTCCCGGTGCCAAACCACACGTCCCCACTCAGCCGCCGCTCACTAAATGGACTTACCATGTGCTTAGCAGAGAAGACAGAGGTCAAAAACATAAAAAAAGAGAAACAGAATGGAGAAGGGGAATTAAAAAAAGAAAAAAAAAAAAGAGAGACCTGTTAAGGTCATCAAGTCCAACCTCTGCCTATAAAGAACTGCTCCCTAGGAGACATTCACCTCCCATGGCCAAGCTGCAGAAGTCCCAAGAGGTGACTTTGCAAGTGTCTATTCCACGGCCCGGTAGAGCTCACTGTCGGAACGTTCCTGCCATGGAATCAATATGCTTTTTTTTTTTTTTTTTTTCCCTTCTTTCTTAATTTCATTTCTGGATTTGAAAGAGAAAAGGGCCCATCTGGATCCTTTGGGTTGATCCCCACAACAAAGATCAGAGGCCCTGGTTTCTACTGAGGTCTCAGCCGCCACAACACATCCTCTTCATATCTTCTGCTCTTACTCACACAAATCACCCCGTTTCCCTGGCCATAGTCCCCCGTGATCCCAGCTCAGTGCATCTCCTTGGTACACGTGGTTGTTGCCGCAACCACAACTCATTCACCTCTCCCTTCTTACCCCAGAGGAAGGCCCATTTCACTTTTAGCCTTTAATCTAAATCCTCTTCCCTAAACATCCACTTTTACCAGCGTAGTCTGGTAAAAAGAGGTAAAACTAGGTCCCGGCCTTGCTAACAAATTCCCAGCTGGGATCTCCTTGTCCGTTCACCTCCTTTTAGAGGTGCCTTCTTTACCCTCCCCCCCCCCGATGTCAAACACACAAGCTCAGGGACTGGCTCAGCGCAACATTTATGGATGGTACCTACCCTAAAATCACCTAATAGGAACAGGCAGCTATTTTCTCACCTGCCTCAAGCTTCCTGCCAGTCTTCCCATCCTTCATGGGGGCACAACTCAATCCCACAGACGTTAACCACGTGTTCTGAAAATTTAACCCGAGCTCAACAGAATCCACAGCTTTATTTGCACTCACCGACAGCGCTGCGACACGAGCAACGGAGAGAGAACAAGAGAAGGGAAGAGCTCTTGGGATCAAGCCAGTTATCTCCTTATCAGTCCTTTAAAGACTTGTGGGTTGGGGTTTTTCTTTGGTTGGTTTGTTTGGTCATTTTTTTTTTTCTCTTGAAGAGAGTGTGGATTTGTAAATTTTATTTAATGTTAATTTTCTTAAGTTTTAAGGGTGGAAACCCAATTTTAACTCCGTTCTGATTTGATCCTGCTGTAGCTTGCAAAAGGTAAGTCTTCATAAAAGCCTCCAGGCTTGTGTTCCTACTCCTTGTGCTCTGGATGGAGCATGTTTCAGCACTTAGGAGAGATCAACCCAAAACCTTGCTGCAACCCCGCTTAGGTCGTTCCTAAGAAAGACCCCGTGGGGCAGGCTTACAGATGGATCCCGCTGAGACCAGCAGTTCCTCAAGTCTTAGAAAACCGCCTGTTCAGTGGGAAAGAAGTCACATTCCCCACCGGCAGAGCCTTGCCCTACAGATTCGATCACATGAGTTAGGTTAGATGGACCAGTTCATAGATACATAGAATGGTTAAGGTTGGAAGGGACCTTCAAGATCATCTGGTTCCACCCCCCCTGCCACGGGCAGGGTCATCTCCCCCACTAGACCAGGTTGCTCAAGGCCCCATCCAACCTGGCCTTCAACATTTCCAGGGAGGGGGCATCCACAGCTTCTCCGGGCAACTTGTCCCAGTATCTCACCACCCTTACTGTGAAGAATTTCTTCCTGACATCCAGGGTAAACCCACCCTCGTCCAGCTTGAACCCATTACCCCTTGTCCTGTCACTACAAGCCCTTGCAAACAGTCCCTTCCCAGCTTTTCTTGTAGGCCTCTTTCAGGTACTGGAGGCCGCTATAAGGTCTCCCCAGAGCCTCCTCTTCTCCAGGCTGAACAGCCCCAACTCCCTCAGTCTGTCCTCCTAGCAGAGGCGCTTCAGCCCTCCCATCATCCTCGTGGCCACCTCTGGACCCGTTCCAACAGTTCAATGCCCTTCTTGTCTTGGGGGCACACAGTCAGGGATTCCCACATGAATATCTCTAATCTTAAGCAGGCCAGACACAACACGACCTAGTGCCGCAGCCAGCGGCCACCTGACATCTCGCGGTGCCGGAGGGGCGGCCTTTCAGCTTCCCGCCACGCTGCTCTACCAGAAGAATTGCAGCTTGAACTCTTCACTTCTCATCACCCACTCCACAAGCGACGCCGGAAGATGTCAGACAAGCATCCAGCCCGGCCCCACCAGCCTCAGCACTGAAGGGGCCCTGGGGCACCACAGGCCTATCCCTCCCATCTCCTTTACAGCTTGTGGTCCCGTATCGCCAAAGCGGCTTTGTCACCTCTCCCACGCGGATAAGGCTGGGAAAGAAAGGTCTGAGAGATTGGATGTGCGAGTGCCAAGTGGCAAACTCCTCCGGGGCAAACAGCAGCACGTAAACCACGAGGTGAGACTGGACTGAGTGCACTCGGTGAGTCTACTCATGCCCTAAATGGTGTGGGGGGGGTGTAATCCCTTAAATATTAAGAGGAATGGTGTCTGGGAAGGATCGATCTTTATATACAGATTCACTAATGCCACACATAGACGTGCCCAGGGTGAATACACCCATCTCAGGGAGCACAAAGAGCCTGCCAAACAAACACTACAGATTTAATCACCCTGCAAAAGATTTTTTTTTTTTTTTGAATGCAAAAACTAACATTTTCCTGTAGATACTCCCTTGCCAGAGAAACATTTTTGCAACATTTTGGGAGACTTGCAAGGCTGCTCACTTCAAAATCCAAGGCAGGGGAGAGAAGGGTGGCTTTGCAACCGGTCTCGGAGCAATAGTGCCCGTGTCCCTTCCCTTAGCGACCCAACAAATCCTGCCCGTCTTCTCTCCGGCAAGGCAAGCAGGGAGCAATCAGCATTCACTTGGTGACATCTAGTGTCAGCGATAAGCATCGTGGGCCTGCCTGGAAGCTTTGGTTTTTCCAGAGGCTCCCTCTGCTGCCCGTCACTCAGCGAGTTTCGAGCACAGCTATGAAGGTCTGCACACTTTGGATCAATCTGATGGCATTTTATTCTGCTCGTCTTCCTGAAAGAACCAGGCTTTCCTGTTTCGTGCTCTATTTATTTTTTCAGCGCTCTGGCATCACCTTTTATCTTGTTTAAAACAATAATAAGGGGTAGTTTTGCAGACTGTGCCTGCATCTTGTTTGAAACAAAGAAAACTGAGGCCTTACAGTCTCTTGGTATTTCCTTTGGAGTGTTTGTGGTTGGGTTTTAAGCTTTCTTTTTTTTTCCCCCTTCCATTTTTTTCTTCGTATTCCTCATGGGTGAGAAATGTTCAAAACAAGAGTAAATTTCGTGTTTTGGAATAGGTGAGGCTCAAAAGGACCCCTGGATGGCTCTTGTCCCAGCCCTTGCTCAAAAGAATGTCAAATTTCACATTGAACTGGTTTCTCAGCAGCAGATCTAGTCAACTTCTGACTATTTTAACGATGGAAATCCCCCACACCTCTGAGCAAAACCCTGGCAATTTACCCCAATGGGCACCACCGTTCTTCCAAATCCACGAAGGATAAGATGGTCACCTGGACGATGGATCTCTGGATGGCCAGAGAAGAGCAAATCTTTCTGTAGATCTCTGGATGTTCTCCTACCCTCAGAGCCATGAAGGGGCTGAGGTGTTATGTGACCAAGTTTTGCAATGCTGCACCACCAAGGCAGGTGCTCTGTGCTTAGGGTTTGGGGAACGGCTTATGTCTCAGGGTGAGATTCAAAAGTCTTAACTCCTGCCTGTGGTGGATCTCAGGACCCTGATTCTGTGCTGCCTGTAGGAGAGGGATGAACTGTATCTTGTGCCAGCAAATACCCCTTACAAAGTTTCCTCCAAAACTGAGGCAGGGTTATCTCTCTGAGAGAGTTGGGGGGTCATGGTAATATTCCCTGCTGCCTGTCTCCAGTCAAGAAAGATGCTCTGGCCATGCATGACCCCACCTTCCTCTCAAGGAAGTCAAATCCTCATCTCCAGCTTCCCAAGGCTACACAGTACCTAATTTGTAGTACGTAATTTGTTCACTCTCCCAGTTTTTCACCCTTTTCCTCACACTCTCTTACTCCACTGAAGCTGTCCCACCACGCAGCCAAAACACAAAACGTACGGAGCCACAGAAGAAAAGCTCTTGAGTACCCAGCCCTGCAGCCCTCACCCATGTTTTATGTGAGGCAGTTTTCCCAAGGAATAGTTGCAACAAAGAACTGATGCTTTGCCCACCCACAAAACATTGGTAGCCACAGGCACAAGGTGGATCAAGTCCAAAGCCTACGGCCACCGACACAAAAACTCTTCCTGATAGCAAGTTGTCTTTGGACTCAGCTCAAAAAGCAGAAGGCAACGCTATGTTGGCTCCTCTCCTCTCTCCAGGGCTGCTGCTGCTCTCTGTTCCCTTGGAATGAGATACACTGGGACCTCCCCCCAACATGTTTGGGTCAAGAAAAGTTTTTAGGGGATATTTTTAACACAGTGCCAGGTTTCGTGTCTTAGCTGACCGTGTAAACGCGGGGCAAGGCAGCTCAGCTCAGTCGTTGTTGAGTTGTCCAACAGTCCACACTTGGTGCCACAGACTGTGACCAAACTCTTCCCCGGGGAAAATCCAGTTCCATGGAGGTAAACTGCTCCTCCATTCAAGCCACCTTAGAAAAGGACAGAAAATAAGACGTAAGACAAAACCCAACAGGCAGATGTCAACAAGGATATTGTTCTGAATTCATAATTTTCGCTTTCATGACAAAAAAACCACCCCAAACCGGCCACCACAGTTGCTCACACTGCACCCCATGGAGGAGCTGCAAAAAGGCTTCACCTTCTGCTTCTCTGGAGACTTTCAAAGCCCACTTGGATCTGTTCCTGTGTGGCCTGCCCTGGGTGATCCTGCTCTCCCGCAAGGGTGTTGGACTAGATGATCTCCAGAGGTCCCTTCCAACCCCTAACATTGTATGATTCATGACTTACCCCAGTTGTGACGGACAGCTGTCACCATCAGCTGAGAGGTGAACGTCAGGTTGGAAGAAGCCCAGCCCCTGGGGACATCCAGGCCCAGCACACGGTACTTGCCAACGGGGAGCGGAGGAGCTGAGCACTGCAAAGCAGAGCCAGTGATGGTGACACCACTGCAAGCAAAGTCTCCAACATACACATAGGTGGTGTCCATCTCTTTGACCCGCGATACCCTCATCGTTAAAAGACGGCCAGTTTCAGCAAGCGAGAGGAAAGCTGGAGTAAACTCCTCGCTGTAACTTATTCTTCCAAGGTAATAGGAGATGCCATCTACTTTGAGACTCAAAGCTCTAGTCCCATTCCCCGGCGGCACCGTGCACTGGATAGCTACACAGGTGACAGTGAGAACGAGGCAGGGGCGATGATCCACGAGGACAGAGGTCATCCTCTTCCCTTTCAGAGCCGAGCCCACCAAGGTGAGCAGGCCTCCACCGTTGGTACTGAAGTTGCTGGGGTAAAACCGGTACACCTGAGGCAGGACGGTGAGAAAACCGGAGGCCCTTCTGAAACAAGCTTGTCCGCTTTTCCTGGTGGCTACGGAAATGTTGTGCTCTCCCGGGCCAATGCAGTCTGCCTGGCACTTGATGCTTGTCTCATTCCAGAAAGTCACCTTGCAGTCAGCCTGGTTGTTCACATGTACCCTGGGGCTCTCACTTGGCCACGCCAACCTCTGTCCGTTGATCATCACATCAGTGAACGCCCCATTGGGCTCCCAGGCCACCAAGTCTACCACGGGGGTCCACTGCTCCTGAAGGTGGAGTGTGCAGTCCCCAAGGCAGACACTGCTGATGCCATTGACAGTCACTGTGACATTAAGAGCCCAAGATGCCCCAGCCAACCACTGAGAATGCAAAGGATGAGCCCCTGGAAGGACAACACAACTAATGGCATCATTATCAGAGCTCTGGATTTCACAGGAATAATCACTCCCCAGGCTGACCTGTACCAAATTCCTCCTGGATTTTAAAGCACTACCAGATACAGTAAGTAACATTCCACCACAGATCGATCCTCGTGATGGGAATATGGAGGTTATCCGCGGGGTTACGGTAAGGGCCTGCAGCCTTGCTGTCACACGAGCGTATCCTAGCTCCCTCTGGATAACCCGGATGGGGAAAGTTCCAGGTTCCAAGCTGTTCAGCGGAAAAGAGCACTGATAAAACATTGCAGATTTGTTGCCACCTTGAAACTCAAGTTCACATCTACTGTGTCCAAGCTCAGCCACAGACCCAGAGATGTTCATGCCCTGGATGCTCAAGAGCAGGCTGCTCTCTCTGACTTCCATTTCAACACCGGTAACCAGTGGAGTCGAAGCTCTTTGATAACTAAAGGTGGTGGTCCTTTTTGCAAAGGGAGCATGGTGAAGGGACCTGTTGCTGATGACTACATTTACTCTGACAGAGATGTCTTGTGAATCTTCATTAGACAAATCAGGAGCTGGCGGGGTCAGGCACCAAACCGTCTCTTCAGCCAAGCCAGTAACCACACAGCTTTGCCTGTCCATTGAAACAGAAACCAGAGCGGGATCTTGGCTAAAGCCCACCCCAGAGATTGTGAGCAATGTTCCACCTAGGAGTTAAACAAAACAAGAAGGAGAACATTATATGCAAGAAAAGAATTAGCCAGACAGAATGAAAGAAGAAATTCTTTTTTTTTAACAAGACAGCTAGAGATAATCACAGAATCATTAAGGATGGAAAAGACCTCTAAGATCATCAAGTCCATCCATCAACCCACCACTACCATGACCACTAAACCATTACATAATAGCAGTCATGGGTCAGGATAATCCTACGTGGGCAGGAAGTTAAGGTATCAGCTAGGCAAGGACCTTCATGGCAGTAAATGACAGTAGAAAGCCACCATAGAACTGGAGGAAGCTGCTGTGAGGGAACCCCTGGGAAGAAACAGGCTGAACCCTTCAGGGATTGGGTCTGCACAGGCAGGTGGTTCGATCCTGCTGCGGCCGGGGAAGCAGAGTGCAGTGTGACTGCTTTCAAACATAAAGCCAGAACCGCTGATCTTCCCCTTCAACCTCCAGTAGAGTGCCACATTTGCCATGCCCTGATGGTTACCCGCTCCCGGGCAGCTCATCGACCAGAAAAGCTGATCTACTGGTGGATGCTTCCAGCTTCAAGCCCTCCCCTACTCGTATGTTTCCACTCTCACCATTTAAGATGGGTAGAATAGAGAGAGAAGAGCAGTTCCCTCTCCACTCTCAAAGGCAGCTCTGACCAGAGCTTCCCATGCGTGGGCTGGAGGAAGGCAAGGTTGTCTGCCTTCCCCTGGGGTAGCCTGGATGTTTTTATTCCCTGGGCATCTACTCAACACCACAGAAGACAACAGTGAACGGACGAACAGCCTCCTGGTGTGAACCAAGATGGTCACTCCTGTGGAAAAGCAATTCAGGAAGAGCTGGACACAAAGTTATGACCTCCAGCTGGAGCTGTCCATGTGTCTAGCCTTGGAAGCTAGCGGACTATTGTAGAGAAGGATCATCATACACTGCTCCACTCATAAAACCTTCCTCAGACCTCGTTTTGGGTGACTGAGAGACAGGCTATCCTTGGTCTGATCCACACAGTTGTTCTAGGACATGGCACTGGTGTCTCCATCTCCACACTGACAGGAGAGCCTTAGGAGGCTCTGCTACCACCCTGGCCACAGACAGGAGGTGCTAATTATCTGGAAAAAGCGTGAATCCTCATGTCTGGATTTAAACAGCGCAAAGCAGCGGTACCTACACTGCCTCCCAGGGTGCTGAGAATAAAGGCAGCACTGAATAAGGAGCAGTTTGGATTTTAAGAAGTGATAACCATAAAAATGCAAGCTCTTCGCTCTTCTCAGCCCAATCTCACACTTCCAAGCCCAAAACCAGCTGAAGTCTCTCTCAGTCTTCCTTTAGTTTGCAGGATTGGTACTCCCAGCACCCTGCCTTGCTTCAACCTCTCCATCCATTAAGCCCACAGCCTTTCTTCTCCCACGATCCGGCTGAAAAATAAGTTGTTATCTAACGAGATTCCTTTTGATGGAGCTCAAATCCTTAATCCAGGTGACCACACAAGGGTTAGAGACAACAAAAGATTACAGAGGTGAGGGGAGGGACTGATGCTTTTTTGCAGGGATGAGATTCTAAGTCAGCTTTAAGCCCATCATAAAACTACAGCCAGAGAGTCAATCAGCTCTTATTTAAATTTCAATTTGCCCTTAACCACAAAAAGAAGGATGCAATAATTATTTCATTTTTTTTATTATAGCTTAATCTTCAAAACCCATAAGGCTTTGCTCTCCGAGTTCTAAACACGTTCTCATCTTTCAAGGCTCAGGCACTTCACAAACTATTGAACTAACCACTTGTCACAAAGCCTCTGAGTTTTTGTACCTTCAAATGTGTCGTGAGCCTGGGAAAGCAATCTGTGGAGGACCTGAGCTCGCATCACAAGAATTTCTCTACCTTCTATAAAAGCATTTCTAAGAGCTCATGTAAAATTCACTACAGGCATTCAACTCTCCCCCTCCACCAGCCAAACGACAAAATAAATCAACCGCCCCAAATCTGCTGTTTAAAATTCCAGGAAAAACTTTTCTTTTCCATTCAGTGATGTTTTGCTCTGAAACACACTTAAATTATTTCCAATGTTTAAAAGCTTGGAATGGGATTAATAAATATTTCACCTTTGATTAAAATTAACACTGGAGAAGAGTTGGTTGGGTTTGGTTTTTTTTGTCTTTTCAACTTAGGAAAAAAAATGAACATCCCTTTGGGGATCACTTGCAATTATTGTTTGCTTCAAAGTGCAATTGTACCCGGCTTTCCACCCAACTTTCACCTAGAAAGCCTTGAAAGACGGAAGGTGTAATGACTGAAAGAAGCAGCTTAGAGGAGTCAGGAGTGGGTGTGCTTTGTATTCCTCATGGGAACATCCAAGGATACATCAGCAAACACTTGGGGAAATCAAATTCAAAGCGCTGAGAGCCCAGAGCCAGCCAACCGGATGGAGGGATGCTCGCTACGATCCCACACTTCCAGACTGCTGCCGCCTGCCAGTTAACGTCTGCATAATAAAAGGGTCACAGATTTAAAACACCCTCATTTAAACTGCTGTGAAATGGGATGCCCTTTCCATTCCTGCAGGAAAACTGCGCCCTTGATCCCTTTAACCTCCAGAAGTGGCTGCAGATGTACCGACGCTGTTTACCCAGGAAGGAGCCACAACAGGGCTCTACGCTGAAGATCTCGGAGAGGTACTGGATTAACGGCTCAACCCTGAAAAACAGGAGCAACAGAAAAGGGGGTTTGAGGATTTGAGGGTTTTTTTATATATTTTTTTTTTCTCCTGCTGCAGTGCTGTTCATTCTTACAACTCCTTCTATGTTGGAAAGTCAAGGTCAAACACCCACCTGCCACATTCTCTTTATTCAAAGTCAGTGACAAGACCATCCCAGACTCCTAATTTTCCCATGTGATTTGAGCTACACCTATTACGAACACGGTCTTATCAAGTGACAATCTGTGGGCCAGATTTTGTCCATGAGGTGCAATTGAATCGCTTATTAAAGGAAGAATGTGGGATTTTTACCAGATCCTACTGTAACTATGTCCACTGAAGAGACATCTCAGCTGCCTTCCCTCCTTACATCCTCGCACCAGACATCAGAAGTAACTGCTTCAAGAGGAAAAACCCAGATATAACCCTCTCAAGCTCACTCAGATAAGGGTGTAGCTCTGCTTCTGTCCCACCTACATCACCCTCCTTTCAAAAACATCTCCTGCCTTAAAAAGACACGTTAGAGAAGCAAACCTTCCCGAGCCCGCAATCCAGCCCACTGGAGATCAGACTTCTCTCCTGGGATGACCCATCTCCCTCCACTCTCTGTCCCTGGAGACAAAGTGTTGGTGCTGCAAACAGATTCCAGTGGCAGCTGGGATGAATCCCTGGGTGTCCAGACTACACGTTTTCTCCTTTTGAAGATCATTAATGCAGCGAGCACCTCGGGGTGGTTGTGAGCCAAAAAA
>VWZK01018186.1:509-28965 GCA_013396935.1 Baryphthengus martii | reverse complement strand
AAAAAAAAAAAAAAGAGGGGATATGAGAAAAAAAAACACAAACAAGCCCAAATAGGAACTTTCAAAAGACAGGAATGCTAAACACTCCATGTGATTTACTTGGGAATTTTACCCCCACCACAAAGTTCATGAAGTCTCATATTCTAAAGTAACAGACCACAACATCAAACTGAAATAAAGAGTTTGGCTTGGAAATGGGAACTACCAAGACAAGAGTTGCCTCTCTTCAGCTTTCAGCTACCCAAAGTGGACACCACACGCTTTAAGATCAACCCTTTAGGATCCTGGAGAAGAACGTTCTCTAGAGCTCATTTTTCTTATCATGGCTGAACCTGTTGCTGAGAATGAACAGGTAGGATCATTTCAGAGTCGCATTACAGAGAGGTGACACAAAAGGAGCCCGGTACCACCGCACCTGACATCCTGTGGACATCACCCCTACTGGACTGGGGCAAGCAACTCATTATCTCGCGTACGCTAGAGGAAAACCAACTTGAAACAACCAGGACCGATCAGGACTAGCAGGCAACACAAGTTAAAAGAAAACCACAACAAAACCAGTGTGAGATCACCAAACTCCACAGAGCTAAATTCCCTCTGCCCCACCATCAGCAGCAGTATCAATGCCCAACACACATCTGCAGCCTATTCACCTGCTACTCCACTTCTGTTCCTGCTCAGTGATACAACAGTTGGGTTTAAGGAAGGATCGTACTGGAACAAGTTCGTTACTGTTGTCGACCGGTCCCCAAAAATGAGTGTCACATGGACGGCAGCACTTTCTGTCCCCTAGAAAGAGAAATGAAGAAATTGTCAGGGATAGGAACCCACCAATAAAATAAGTTATTCCCTATATTCCTGAATCTCCCGTACTTACTACGTCAGGAACACAGCACTGATGAGATTCGTATTTACACCAGACGCTACTTAAACGTGCCCAGTTATGTTGACTTTCAAGGGACATCTATGGAGAGCTCAAAACCTTAAAATAATCCCAGATTATGTAGACTGTCATTTGCTCGATCCAGACTAATAAATTAAACAGTGGTAAGTCATAGGCACAGTCAGTTATTCCTATGCTTAAACTATTTGCATCCTCCTAGGTGTAACTGTGCCGCGCAGCACAGAGCACTGCCACTGACGGTCCCAAGGGGAGTCTTTGTATAACACAGATCGTGGTCAAAGGAGATCTGGATGTAAAGTAGAAGATCTGGAGCTGAGAAAGGTTCAACAATGTGAGCAAAAGCAATGTTGTTCCAGTTGTGTTTAGTTATAGAATCCTTCTGGTTGCAAAAGACCTTCAAGATCATCAAGTCCAACCGTTAACCCAGCATCGCCAGGTCACTGCTAACCCCTGTCCCTCAGCACCACATCTCCACGGCTTGGAAATCCCTCCAGGAATGGGGACTCCACTTCTGCTCTGGGCAGCCCTGGTCAGGCCCGGACAATCCTTGTCGGGAAGAAATTTTTCCTAATGTGCAACGTAAACCTCTCTTGGCTCAAATTGAGGCCGTTTCCTCTTGTCCTATCACTTGTTACTTGGGAGAAGAGCCCGACCCCTCCCGGCTCCAGCCTCCTGACAGGGAGTTGTCAAGAACAAGAAAGTCTCCCCTGAGTCTCCTTTTCTCCAGGCTCAACAACCACAGTTCCTTCGCTACTCCTCAGGAGACTTATGCTCTAGAACCTCCACCAGCTCCGTTGCCTTTCTCTGGACACACTCCAGCCCCTCAATGTCCTTCTGCGAGTCGGTGGCTCAAAACTCAACCCAGAATTCAAGGTGCAGCACCACCGGTGCCAAGTACAGGGGACAATCCCTGCCCTAGCCCTGCTGGCCACACCAGTGCTGACACAGCCAGGACGCTGGTGGCCCTCCTGGCCACCTGGGCACACACTGGCTCATCTTTAGCCAGCTGTCAACCAGAACCCTCAGTTCCTTTCCCACCAGGCAGCTTTGCAGCCAGAGAAATCTACTAGTAGACAACTGAAAGTGGAGACAGGCAACTTTGCTGGATTTCAAAGGCCAGTTTTGTTTATGTGAGGCTTAGCAAATGGTAACACAATCTGAATTTTTTTGCTGCTTCGCTGGTTTTCATAAATCACCTCTCAGTCTATTGTTAATTACACCGGTCTAAACTGTCAGTGGAGTTCATGGTAAACTGTCCCACAGCCAAGACTTGGCTGATGGGCTACCATTTGCCCTTCCCTCAGTGCAGCTCAGGCCATGAAAGCATAGAAAGGCCTGTAGGGTGCTGACTGTTCCCCCCAAATTGTGGTTTCTTACCCGAGAGGGAACTTCACATTCAATTCTTGTTGAATTTCTGCCATCCTCCAAAATTGGACAAGGTTGAGTTCCAAACAACACCAAGTTTACTCCTTCCAGATTGGTCCCCTTGAGAGCCACTGGCAGTCCTCCTACAAAACCAATTATTCCATTACATTCAAGATGTGAAATGATATATTTTATATGGATTCATATGGATGATATTTTTCAAAGGATTCTTTATTAATAGGTGACTACAAAAGGCAACGCTGTCTCAGTTGAGCTGGGGATGATCTGAATCCCCCTCACTGTGTCTAACTTCCTCTCTTCCACCAGAGATCCTTCTTACCTATTATCTGAATTCTTTTTCACGATACAGGAGAACTGGCTTTGTTTCACAGTTTCTTTTTTTAATGCCATACTTATTTAAGCAGGCAAGGTCTGGCCTGTGATCTCAACCTTAGAAAGATCCCCAGCCCAAAAATGAAATAAGGAAGGAAGGAAGAAGCACTAAGAATGGAAAATGAGCTTAACACAGCGGGTGCTTTCACAGTTCAAATAGCTGCCAAGCACCCTGCTGTCAAAAAACCCTGTAGCATGTGTCTGGAAACTTAGGTTAGAAAGGGGACTTGGCAGGGCTTGAGACTTAGCAGAGTTGTGAGGAAAGTCACAGAGGGCTTGATCTTGTGAGGCACTGAGCAACCTCAGCTCTCCCTTGTGCCAACCAGAGGCAGGATCATACCCAAGACAAGTCAGGCTTGCACTTGATCTTCCTGCAGCACCCATTTCCAATGCAAAGAGTCAAGCTGTCCCCCCTCTGCTTTTGCAAGTGACTAGAGGATCTGGGGATGCTTCCAAGAGAAACAGGAAAGAGAACAGGAATGGATGTTAATGGAGATTCTAACTTGGATTTTGTTTGTTGATGCGGTTCAAAGATCTTTTTTTTTTTTTAATGAATTTTGCTTGAAACTTACAGCTGTTTTCTCTACCTAGAGAAAAGTTACTGCAGGGTTTTAGGATTATGGCTGGACAGACAGACTGCTCAGAGAGGAATTTTATTCATGCAGTGATGACATGTATGTGTCAGTACCGCTACACTACAAACCAACTGAGCTTTTATGATGCTTTTCATGCATGATGTAAGCAAACTTTTATGGTAAAGCCATTACACTTTGGTATTATTGCACCTTTTCCTCAAAGCATCACTTCCTGCTAATTCTAGAAAGCAACAGAGAAGTCTAGAGCTTTAATCTTCTCCATTTTCTCTGGCTGCTAGCAAAACCAGGCAACAGCAGCAATCAGGCATGGTAACAGCAAGCTCCTTCCATCCACCGGAGCACGGTCATCCCATGCTTACAGAGTCAGGTCACAGGGAACTCCCAGCAAGGCCCCGCTGAGACCAGAGGGATCTGCCACAGCAAAGTACACGATGCCTCCCGGCTTCCTATCCTGTAGCGTTAAGTTTTCAGCGCCAGAAAACAGCGAGAACTCTAAACTGAAGCCACTTGTCTAATGTGCTAGCTGTCAGGTAAGGAGCCTCAGATTTAGAGTGTAAAACCCATGTGTTTTACACTCTTTTACACTGATGCTTTTAAGTTTTGGTATCTACACTTCTATCCATCTGCAGTGAAATTCGGCGTCTGTGCGCTTTACGAGAAGATTGAAGAGAGGTATTTGAAATGGAAGAAATTAAAAACACAGATGGAAGCTGTAATTCTTTCCAATTATAAATGTTCAAGGCACATGTAATGTAAGATAACATTATACTTGCTTTTTCTTTAATGACTGACAGATCACTGTAATTGGGAGAAGAACCGGAATGTCAGAGGAAATGAGAAGCAAGGCCCAAGCACTAAAAGTCACCATTGCTGGCTTTTTTCTTTTTGATTTTTTTTTTTCATTGATTAAAACAGCATCAGCCTTATATNGAGAAGGGGGGGGGGGAAAGAGAGAGAGAGAAGGGAAATGGTTAGAACATCTTTCTTGACACACACTGCAACAAAACATAAGGATCAGAGCTGGCCATGCCTTCTTGCTTTCCAGCTCAGGAACCCTACACTCTCCCAAGCCCACCTCCTGGCTCATCCACACAGAGTTTCACAGACCTTCATTCCCTTTCTCTGCCTGCAGGTGGATTGTTCTCCCAGCCACACTGCTGAGCTAAATTCATGCTGTGCCTAGGCCAGTACTGCTGCTCTCAGTGATGTTTGTTAACATGAACACAAAGCACCACAAGAATCAATCCAGGAGATTTCCCAAAAAAATCTGGATAACTTTTACCATCAGAGTTGACCTGGGTCATGTTGTTTCTAGGTGCATTCCCAGCTGCTTGAAAACAAGTCACACACTGAAACGACTGGTCCTTCCTGCACAATCCAGGTATGTCAAGAGTGTTTACTCCTCATTGGGCTGAGGAGATTCTTCCCTCTCCCCAAAAAAAGAAAAGGTGGCTTTTTAGTCTTTGGTTTGGCTTAGCTCCAGTTGGCCAGTCACCTTGCTGGAACTTCCAGGTGAAGTCCTCTCATCTGTGTCACATACAGGGCAGATGAGAGAGACATAATAGTCCTCCAGCCCCAGAGTTCTGTGGAAAAAACCTTTCAAGTTGTTGTCTCCGGGGCTGGAATATATTACCCTTTATTTCCTCTTCTGTTTCAAGGAGAGGAAGGGTAATGGGAATGGAAGGAGCTTCAGCTCAGTTTGAGCTTCTCTTGCTTAGTTTTTCATCTAAACACAGAGAAGTTTGCCATTTTATTGCTCAGAATATACATTGACTTCAACTGGACAGAGATAAACCAAAGTTTAGCCATTTCACAGGCAGGCCAGATGAATCCAAATACTACAAAACTATGTGTCAAATGAATATGGGAAGGTGAGCTATGAAACACTCACAGCCTCCTGGGATGTTGGGAGTAAATACCCCTGCACTTGAACTTACAATTCTCAAACAAAACCAGTCAGGAAACTGATTGTCTTCACGAAGAATATCTGCTGCTCTTTGTGAGAAACTTGCTGCAGAGCTCTGGACTACAAAGAACGTGTCCAGCCATATTATGTCTTTTTTTTGTCAGATGAAGACCTTGGTAGTCAGAGCACACTCAGAAGAACTGAAACACACAGTGAAAAGCAAGCAGCCAAAAGCAAGAAACTAAAAGCAGATGCTGGTCTGACATTGAGACCTACCGATCTCTGAAGCTGTAGGAGGCTCGACAGACACCAGCTTTGGCTCAACTCTTAGGAAGAGGCCTTCTCCTGTGCTGCCGTTGAGAGCGAAGCCATAAGGTCGCACCAGTAGAGCCAGTCGATAGATGCCAACTGGCAGCCTCTGCAGCTGGCAAACCACTTTGGTTTGGTTCAAGGTCATGATGTGGCAGGTCACGTTGTTCACCTCCACCTGCACGGCCGGCTTCTCCTCGGTGAAGCCAGCTCCCCTGATAACTACTGTGGCCTGGGTCCCACCATCTGAAAGAATACAATCAACAAGATGACTCAGGAGTTTTGCTGTAGCAATGCTGAGGATTTACTTTCAACTTTTTCAGGTTAAAAGTTTTTATCTTCTTCGTTAGGACACATGGAAAAAGTGCAACACTAATATGAGGGACAATTTCTCACTGTCCCTCATAACGCCTATTCCTGCCCGTCCCTGTTCAGCTATTACGTTTTTTCTTGAATTTTTATTAAACTTAATCCAAGAGCCACCTTCCACTCTAAGCACCAAGCTTATCACTATTTATCTCCCTTTATGTCTCTACCATCTTTTGAGTTGTAAAAAACCAAAGTTTCTATTATCTATTTTAAGACTGGAGCCGATCAGAAGCGCCCCATCAGAAACCGCAGTTTCCAAAACATCAGAAGTTTCCAAAAGAACACACATGCACAGAAAATTATCAGCATCTGGTTGATCCTTTTCACTGCACAGTGGTTTTGCCATTTTGTTCAGATACAAAGCTCCATTACCTGCTGAATACTCCACATCGCTGACTAAAGGCGTCAATTCCTCGCTGAACTGGAAAGAGCACGAACCAGAACAGTTGGCAAGGACATCATTCACCACCACCACCACCTGGAGACGGAGGAGAAGGTTACCTTCAAGCTGGGAAGGAAACAGAGATGTTTTCTAGAGTCACATCTACCTGGTAGACCCGCAGAGTGGAGTCGGTAGCCACACTGAGCGACAGAGCAGAGTCTGACAGCTGGTTACCCTCCTGCAGTCTCATTACAATTTTAATTGCAGGGCTTGCTAGGGCTCATCTTAAGGCAAGCAGAGCACAGCTTTGGAAGCTGCATCATCAGCCCTCCTCAGCATCTGCAGGATCCTATCTCCCATCTTGCTGGGACTCACAGCTCCTCTCCTTCCAGCCATCCATCGCAGACTCTGCGACCCCAGTTCACCTTGGGAGTAAGTTTATTATGTTTAAAGCACCCTGTAAAGCTAATTAGAATGAATCCCAGAATGTGTCTTTTCAGCATGCAGCCCTCAATTTTACTTTTCTTTCCCCCTTGAAACAAGAAAGCTGGGCTGTGACCTTGGTTATCTAACAAGAAATAAAAAGGTATCTCTTCTGAGATCTCGGTTTCTCAAAAGAGTTAAGTGATCAACCACAAGGCATAGGAGAGCCCTTCTCTGTCTCTCTCCCAGGTACTAAGAGTGTGTCAGGAGAGCACACCGATGCCTTCAAAAAGCAAAACCAGACTGTCTCCAAGAAATGCAAGGAGCAAAGAGTTGCAAAGCACTCTGCTCGAATAGAGACACAATACTCAGAGGGATATTTTTATACTTGTTGCAAGCAGCAAGCCAGAATAAACCTTCAAAAACAGAGAGGAAATCTGATGGCTGCTGTTGCTCTTGTTTCATTTGCTCTATTTGAGGGTCTGCCCCACAGATGGCAGAGATCTGATAGGTGGTTGAGCCACCAGAAGCAGGGAAGT
Organism: Baryphthengus martii; assembly: GCA_013396935.1. Taxonomy (NCBI): domain Eukaryota; kingdom Metazoa; phylum Chordata; class Aves; order Coraciiformes; family Momotidae; genus Baryphthengus; species Baryphthengus martii. Next base: position 21,779 of record VWZK01018186.1, on the reverse strand, counting down.
CTTCGTTGTCTGGGGAAGAGGTTCACCAAAAAACCCAGGATGGCCTAGTCTCAAGGCTGCACAGCTGGGCTTTGACCACATCCAGCATCACCCAGTGCCCAGCAGACTTTGTTGGAAGCAAAGCCAGCAACGCTCATCGCTCTGCAACATCTGAGAACAGTTTGCAACACTCTTGTCCATCCAGCAGCCTCGTTCAGCCAGCAAGCCCTCCTTGCTCCCTTTCCACACGTGAAAAATTGAGATCCACAGAGGCTGAGGGACTTGCCTAATTCACAATCTAGTACCACAGCCAACCTCTTATTTAGTTTGCCCATCAGCGTAACAGCAGGAAAACTGCAGATGAGTAGTGTTATTCCCAAATTTGGTGGCCAGCACCATAAGACTCAGAGAGGGAGGGAGTCCAGAGATGTGTCTAGGGCAGTATAGCCCTTGGCTACAGCCTCCAGAAAATTAAATTGTCTTCCATCACCCACGATTACCATTCTCCTCACCTGCAATAGGTCTTGGAGGAAAGTCCTGCTCCACAGACCAGGGAGCAAAATCTGATTTACAGCAAAGCACAGAACAGTAGATTTCTGAAAGTGTTTGATGGCAGAAGTAGGTACTTGAATACCTGTGAGACTCCTGAACCTACACAACTCAGGTGAATCAATAGGAAGCACGATAGCACATCTTATCTCACCTGTGTTTTGCTGTTGAAGGTGGCCAGCATGTCCCCAAATATCGGCCCAATAAACACACCTCCATCGTACACCACGCGGCTTGAAACAATTGGCTGCAGACCAGTGAGCTTTTCAGCAGAGACCTGGCAAAAAGCAAAGAATTTAAGTCTCTTGCCCATTTTGTTGGTGCGATTTTAAATTAAAATCATCCTCCCCGAGTTCGTACAGAGTCTTTACAAGACATCAAATAACTCCTGGAAACCTCTCCTCGAGTTTCTTCCACGACTCCTGTCCCCACATCTAAATATTCATTAGCCAAGACTTCTCAACACCTCCTTGCTCCCATTCTCACCTTGCAGGCAAGAAACTGAGGCAAAGAGATGGAGGAGACAGATTTGTAACTGAATTTCTAGTACTCGGTAATATAATTTGGAATTAGGCGTGGAAAGAGCTTTGAACATCTGTTTCTGAAAGACAGGAACAAAAGCTTGTGCTGCAGCTGAAGATGCAGCTCAGGCTTTGTTCACCATCCAGGCTGCTGTCTTGAGCACGAGAACTCATGACTTCATTGAAGATAATTTTACGCATTAAAAGTTGAATATAGAAAAAAATAGGTTTTGTTTTAGGGGAAAGGAAGCAGCTCAGTCTGAGTCCTTATTCAAAAAAAAAAGACCCTTCTATGTGACGATAAATGTTGGGATGGGAGACTGAACTGAACCTTCATCGAAGACTTAGGAGAACCAGGTATGAAGCCATACAGAACAGTCTGCAGAAAAAAAAGAGACCTTCTCAGTTCATAAATGATGCCACAAGCCTTCACTGTGCTTCAGTTAGTGCAGTGAAATATTAATACGACTAAAATAGCTTTCAGCTTGGTACAGCACTCCTTTTATTCTGCAGAAGTGCAGCAAAGCACAGAAGTTACATTCCAACCTCCTCATTTTGAAGCACAGACTCTGAAGATGGAATTTCTCCTCCTGTAACTGCAGTTGCTTTTTTAATCATCTAATCTGGCATTTACTTAAACTGCTGTTTCTAATAATTTAAGATCCTACAGGTGTTTGCATAAAAATAACTGCTGGGAGAGTGAAACAGTCCAAGTTAAAGACATTAAAGGAGGTTCAAAGTGGGTGTTAGTAACAGAAATTACTGTACATTGATAACATTGGGCAAGTCTCCAGTTTTTGTTTTCCAAGTCAGCGTCCAGATGTTTTCATAGCAAGAGTTTGAGCCTTTGGTCACGATGAAGTCACTGGTGTTGAAGAATGGGGCTGTAGAGTTATCTACATTGTCTTGCAGCAGCTTGCGGAGCTGGTGGGAAGAAATGTGCACTGAGACACCTGCAAAAGACGTTAGAAAAAAAAAAAAAATGGATATCCTCGTCCCTAGGAGAGCACATCTACCTGCCCCCAGGAAAGAAAGATGTTTCATTAGTGTGAGGCTGTTGTGGTTCACACTTCTAACGGCCAAAAAGCAGCAGAGGGACATTTACTGGGTTCCAAATGCCAAAAGATCAGCACTGCTTAACAGCATAGAAAATATCTCTTGAGTTGGGACCATCAGAAATTTCATCTCAGGAACACTTTTCATTACATGCAGCCTACATTTCTGGGAGACGTGAAATCTCAGTGTGCAAGTCATGTTGCTTCAAAATAGAAAGGTGAGAAAGTTCCCAATGAGAAGGACTTGGGTGAAGTCAGCTTTTCAAGGAGCCATTGTAGAGTTCAATCCCAAATTAATGCAAATCATAGAATCACAGAATTAGAGGGACTGGAAAGGACCTCTGGAGATCATCAAGTTCAACCCCCCTGCCAGAGCAGGATCACCCAGAGGCCACAAAGGAACAGATCCAGGTGGGTTTGAAAAGTCTCCGGAGAAGGAGACTCCACAACCTCTCTGGGCAGTCTATTTAAACACAAGGAAACACTTTTTCACTGTGAGGGCGACAGAGCACTGGAACAGGCTGCCCAGAGAGTGGAGTCTCCTTCTCTGGAGACATTCAAAACACCCTGGATCTGTTCCTGTGTGACCTACTCTGGGTGACCCTGCTCTGGCAGGAGGGTTGGACTCGACGATCTTTCGAGGTCCCTTTCAGCCCCTAACATTCTGTGACTCTGTGATTCCAGCCTCTGCCACCCTCACAGCAAAGAATTTCTTCCTCCTGTTGAGGTGGAACTCCCTGGGTTCCAGTTTGTGCCCACTACCCCTTGTCCTGTTACTGGCCACCACTGAGAAGAGCCTGGCCCCTTCTAATTGATCCCCACCCTTCGGAGATTTGTAACCATGAATAAGATCCTCTCTCAGCCTTCTCTTCTCCAGACTAAAGAGCCCCAGAGCTCTCAGCCTTTATTCCTTTTGACATAAACACCCATAGCCATCCAAAGCTGCAGATGAAATAAATCTGTGTAAACCAGTTCCTAAGGAAGAAAGGAACGCACAAGACCTGGGAAAAGGACACGAGGAACGAAGAACACTTTTAAAAGACGATGTTGACAGCGGGGCAGTATGGAGATGGCCTTCAGCCGTTACAGGAAAACCTTAGGAGACAACATGGAGGAAAGAGCTGCTTCACATATCTTCTAAGGCTGCACTTTTGTCTTTTCTTATTTGACTTTACAACTGAAGTCAAAAAATTTATTGCTGGCCTTGCTCAGATTAACCTGCTGATTTTCATTCTAAGCCTCTTCGATTATTTGAATCCAACGCAAGAAAACCTACAACACCTAAAAGGCGACTATTTCAAATCAAACAATTCTATGCACAAAAGCTTTTGTGGTATCTGCAAACCAAATACCAATCCTGGTAATCCTAGAAAAGAATTAATTTCCTGGTAAGGTGAAAGAGTCTTGTCACAGAAGAAGAGCAGAAGAACATATTCTGGAGAAACATCAGCATAATGAAACCTTAGGATGCAAAATCCTGATTCAGGAGTTGACCCAAGATTCTTTAACATTCAGGTCAATATAGTGGCTGGATTCATTTTAGAACAACCCCACACCTCACATTTAGAAACGCTACCCTACCTATAATGCCCATCTCCTGCCTTGAAGGACACCAAATGTAAAGATCTAACATCTGTCATAAAGGGTTCAACCAGCCAGCCTGTCTCCTCAGCATTTCCAAGGTTCAATATTGTCTTTTTTTTTGTTGGTTTTTTTTTTTCCACTTGTTTTCCTGCAAAAGAACTCCAGGATCCGTACTCCCATCTTCTCTCACCTGGTATCACCGTATTGGCCAAGTGGATGCGGAAGGTCCCTCCAACAGGTGGAGATGACTTTTGGAGTCTCTGAATGGTGAGGCTGACTCTCACATCCTCCGTGGAGACGTAGAGGTAGCCATGCTCCTCAGAGCCTTCCCCAAGCAAAGCACCTCTGTGTGACAAAGAGGGTTCACATGAAGGCATTAGCAGTCAAGACCCTCACTTGTGACACCCCCATGTCACCAGCAACAGAAGGACACCCAAGGGAACACTCTTGGAAGGTCCTAAGGAGCACATATTCAGAGCTCAGACAGAACTGAGTACCCCCATCTTATACCTGCATGATTTAAGCAACGCACACAGCAGGAATTGATAGAAAAATACCTTTTTTTAATGATGATGGAAAAATTGTTCACACACCACCAAGCACAAGCAACTCCTGCCCCAGGACTGGTGTTTTTAGAGGACAACCTGGGCAGTAGCTCCAATGTCAAGGCTAAAAGCTTTCCTACTTCATTCTGTAGTCTCCTCAAGTCTATCAAAATCTTAACACTTCTGAATTACAGCAGTATTTTGTCTCAGAGTTCACTCAAAGCTCAATTTCTAAAACTTAATTTCCTCACTTGTCACTAAATTCTCCTTTTTTCCAAAGGAAAAAAAAAGACACTCTGTGGTACAACGGTGCCACCATGTGGTTAAGTGTTTGGGTAACAGCTAAAATCTCAGCCCTCAGCCGTGGCTTCTGAAGGGCAGATTACGAGATGATGAAACCAAAAGGTCACTGAGCCTTCTTGCTGACAGACAGCCGGAATCCCAGATTTTGAGCTAATATTCCTCCTCTGATGGCAGCACGTTGTGTGTGCTTCAGTAAGAGGAAGAGCCAGGTTTGGTTTGAAGATATCCAAAGACAGTGATCAGCTCACTCATTTTTAAACCGTGTGCTGATTTCTGTTTTCAGAGAATGGTTTGAGTTGGAAAGGGCCTTTAAAATCCATTGAGTCCAACCCCCCTGCACTGAGCAGGGACATCTGCAACTAGAGCAGGTTGCTCGAAGCCCCAGCCAACCTCACCTGGAATGGTTCCAGGGATGGGGCATCAACCACCACTCTGGGCAACCCTGGCCAGTATTTCATCGCCTCAGTGTAAATGATTCCTTCCTTCTCTCCAGCCTAAATTTCCCCTCTTTTAGTTCCAAACCATCACCCCTTATCCTGTTGCAACAGGCCCTGCTAAGAAGACTATCCCCATCCTTCTTCTAAGTCCCTTTTAATCATAGAAAAAAACACAAATAACTAAAAATTGGTTAAAGTACTGAAAGGACTAAGTCTCTTTCGATCGCTCCTGGACTACAGATTGCAGCTTCATCTTCACCCACATGGAAGATCAGCAATGGGGAACAGATCGAGGGCTGTACCAAGGTAGGAGGTTTCCTGGTGATTTCCCTAACCCAGGTCCCAGGAAGGCATCAGTCTACCCCATGAGGAGGGTCTGCCTGGCTCTGTTCACCTCAGAATGGAGTCACCTACAAGTAAAAACCTTCTCTTCTTCCTTGTGGAGGTGGTCATGAGAAAGGAGGTAGGACTTTCAGGCCTTGGAGACACCTCTGGTGTAGCTGGACCATCATCCACACCCTCCACTGACAGGCCTTCCACATCTAGAACCTGAAACCTGTTGTACAGAGGAACCTGAAGGGGAATCTGAGGGAAGAGCCTTTCAGTGTTTCTGGCTTCAGCATCACACACTGGTTTCACTTACATCTTTCTCTGTGAGATGGAGAAGCCCATCAGTGCCAAACACTGCGGTTTTTTTTCCTGGTGAGGGGTACTGTGATTAATCCTTCTAAATTCACTTTTTGGTAAGCTAAACAGATTGAGCTCTTAAATCTTTCTCTGCAAGGCATTTTTGCATCAGGCTTTTCCTTTGTACTGACTTGAACTGTGTCTCTGAAGTCAAACAGCTGATTAATTCACTAAAACCTTGGATTTCACCAGGAAACGCAAGGATTTGGCTGCTCTGGGAACCAAACAATCTGATTTTCTTCAGATTTTAGCCACCTCTGAAAGGAGAATCTAGCTGTCTTTAGAGCATTCAAAACTAATGACACATTGCTTTGCTTTTGCTTAAAAGAGGAGGGATCACAAAGTAAAAAAACAAAATAAGTTGCAGGAGATTGAGGTTCATCTTCTGAGAAGAGGTTTCCAGTGGCCACCTGAGCAAGTCACTTTGGGTCAAGTAACAGAGTCAAACTAACAGCTGCTCTAGAGAAGAAGAGGCTGACTCATTCCAGCTGCTCCTTTGCCTGGCTCTATTCCCATCAAGTCCTTGCTGACTCAACTGGATACAATCCAACTATCACAGGACTCATTCCCTGCCAATATAGCCCTTTAATGTTGCTCTCTCTGATCTGGTCATTCCATGGTTCTGCCTTCCCTTCTGTTGCTGGGACTTCCAGAATAGAAATCATCTCAGTAAACAAGGACACATAAAGTGGCCTTCCTCTGCCTAACACTGTAATTGGTGTCATTAAAGGTATCTGGGAGCACCTCTGGCTGATCGCCGTCCGCTATTCCAGACGGGTCTAGATCTCCTCCTAGTCCTACAGCACATCTTGGTGGCCCATGCATATCTCACATACACCAGGTTAGCTGAAACATCTTAAGCACCTCTGGTTTGGCAACTGAATCTCACTCATACAGTGCAACTTCAATCCCAGTACGAGACACCTTCACTAAGATGTTAGAACAATGGAGGTTCAAGATCCTACGCAGTGAGCAAAGCTCAAAACACTGAAATTAAGTATCTTCATGCAGAACTGCAGTCCATCTACTGAGTACAGACATCTGTGCAGGATTCAGTCCTCCAAACAGTTTGAACACGGGCCACTTGAAATGCCAAGAGGAGAAGACTCCAGTGGAAGTACAGGGATTGTCAAACTGCAGTCTTATCCTTCACTGCCTGTCTCGTCCTGTCCTAGATGACAACGAGCTCCTGACATGTCAGGGGGAACTGGCAGAGGTATTACAGGGTACTGAGATCATCTACTCACTGTTCCTACCTTAGGGAGAGAAGGGGTAGACTTGCACCACACTCAGACACCAGCCAGGACACATTGTAAGTGGGAGAGGACCCCACCACCGATACCGCTTCAACTATCCTCCCACTTGGCCAAGGTGGTTTGGGATCCCGCTGAGAAACTGAAAGAAAAAGACCACAAGCAATTCATTAGAGCACGGAGAGCAGCTGTCCCTATGCTTAGATTATTTTCATTTCCTAGTTGGAAACCATAGAATCATAGAATGGCTTGAATTGGAAGAGACCTTCAAGATCATCTCGTTCCAACCCCCCTGCCATGGGCAGGGACACCTCCCACTAGAGCAGGTTGCTCAGAGCCTCATCCAGCCTGGTCTCCAACACTTCCAGGGATAAGACTCCACAACTTCTCCGGGCAACCCATTCCAGTGTCTCACCACTCTCATAGTAAATATATCTGTTTGGATTTTTTTGGGTTGTTGTTTCATTGTGGTGAGGTTTTTTTCTGGGTAAGAGTTTTATTTGTAGAAATACATTTTCAGACAAACCAAGAACACTGATATTTGGTAATTTCTTCTTGTTTTTCCTTTTTCCACAAAAAAAAAAAAATGTTCAAGAAAATAAAATTATTTGTGTTGTTGAAATACCCTTCCCCTTCAACAAAAGTTTCAACCAGCCCTATCATTAAAGATATCCTGGAATATCCTGGAAATTAATAAAGAAAAAACAGATTCCTTTACCAGTCACAGCTCTGTCTGCGACGACAACTTCATCAAGGTAAAACGACCCAAGTGATTTCTTTCGCAGCGCAGGGCTTGGCAGGTCTATCTGATGAACAAACACCGGCGAGTTGGCAGGGAGGTCCTGGAGAAGCAGGGAACGATCCACACACCCCTTCCAGAGGTCAGTGCAGGTAAACGTCCAGCTGGAAGACACCAAGGTTGTGTGATCTCTCTTTTGCTGTGAGGAAGTAGCAATAATTGGCTTTTGAGGTGCTCTGTGAAGCTTCCAAGTACTGCTGGTACTGGTGCTATGACAACTGTCATTACTCACACACAAGACACTTGCTCAGTGGCTTCTGATCACTGTGTCTGTCACTGTTGGGTTCCCCATAGTGAGAAGTAAAGCTTTAGATCTCTGCTTAGGTATCATGGAACCATAGAACGGTAGAGGTTGGAAGGGACCGCTAGAGATCATTGAGTCCAATCCCCCTGCCAGAGCGGGATCATCCAGGGCAGGCCACACAGGAACAGATCCAGGAAGGGTTGGAAAGTCTCCAGAGAAGGAGACTCCACAATCTCTCTGGGCAGCCTGCTCCAGGCTCCATCACCCTCACAGCAAAGAAGTTTCTCCTCATGTCGAGGTGGAACTTCCTGGGTTCCAATTTGTGCCCACTGTCCGTTGTCCTATCCCAGGGCACCACAGAATCTAAGAGACTGGCCCCCTCTACTCGACACCCGCCCTTCAGATATTTGTAAATATGGAATAAGGTTCCCTTTCAGTCTCCTCTTCTCCAGCTAAACAGCCCCTGGTCTCTCATCCTTTCCTCATAAGAGATGTTCCAGTCCCTTAATTAGCCTTGTAGCTGCCCTTGGACTCTTGCTAGTATTTCCCTGCCCCTCATCAACTGGGAAGCCCAAACTTTGACACAATACTCCAGAGGTGGCCTCACCAGGGCAGAGTAGATGGAGAGAAGAATCTCCCCTGATCTGCTGGACACACTCCTCTTAATGCCCCCCAGGACACCACTGACCTTCTTGGCCACAAGGACCCACTGCTGTCCCATGGATTGTCCTCCCAGCACTCCCAGGTCCTTCTCTGCAGAGCTGCTTTCCAGCAGGTCATCCCTGCCCTGTACTGCTGCAGGGGGTTATTCCTCCCCAGATGCAGGACTCTACACTTGCCCTTGTTGAACTTCATTTCGTTCCCCTTTCCCCAGCTCTCCAGCCTGTCCAGGTTTCACTGAATAGCAGCACAGCCTTCTGGTGTAGTTCAGAGATTCCTAATTTTTTAAGTCTGCCTGCCCCTAACTTTACTTCTAACACCAAATGTTTTCCACCCATGTAGTCTGAGTGAAATAAAGAAAATCAAAGACTACACCAACTTTCAGAATTTTACACCGATGTTCTCACAAGTTTCCTGGGAAAATTACATTCACTGCTGACACCTACACGTCTCGCTGCAGAAAATCCACCAACTGTTGACAAAAAAACCTTAATGTCCTCAGAAACCTTCTGATGCGCCTGCTGGAGACAGAACAAACTGCCCATCTGTGCATCACTGTGGTGAGATGGTGCATGGAACAAGAAACTCACACATTTACTCGGTAAATCCTCAAAAAGAATGGAAACATGTTGCAGGGACAAAGGGTACGTCAGCTCATCCCAACTGACAGTTTGTTTCTATACAAATAAGAATTTACATCCCCCAGTTTCCCTAGGACACCTTCTTACTACGGCAAGTGTCATCTCTGGATACCTTTTAGAGTCCGTTCCGTTGAAATCCCACAGGCAGGTGAGGTTCCTCTTCACTGAACGTAAAGAGATGTTGGTGTAGGACACTGAGATATGAAGGATATTGCTCATATGGCCTTTATGTGCAAAACATACCTGCAAAAAAAAAAAAAAAAAAGGAAAAAAAAACACTTTCACAAATCAAACCAGGTGATGAGTGATGTCTGCAGAAAATACTATATTTTGTTTAACACTGGTAGGAAAATATTTTGCTCAAGGTCAGTAGTAAAGCCTTGAATAACACCTAGAGGAGACCAAGTGACCTGTTTGCCACCACATAGCCTGAAACTGATCCCTTGGTCCTCAGCGAGGTCTGGGGACAAATCACAGCTGGGAAGCACCAACAGGGATTTCAAGTACCTGGGAAGGAGGAAAGGAGACTGGAGGAGTTAGAGATTTGCAGGGCAGAAGGTTTGGAATGGATGTCAGGTAGGTAGAGGTTTGTGCAGGGGAACTGGAAGGATTACAGGAGGCTTTGGAGTTATTCCCTCCTGTCTCCTTCCTTTCAACTCCCAACTAGTTGTCTTTCTCCAGGTGGCAAAGAAAGGGTGACAGAGTTGAAATTATGACCTTATTCCTATTAAAAGCAGATGTAAAAGATGAGCAGAAAAGCAAACACGAGCAGACCCCCAGATAAGGACTTTATTTTTTTCCCTTTTTGTCAAAAAGTGGCCATCCCTGCATCTTCCATATTTTCCCAACATCATCCCACCTTTTCCTTTCCCTCAGCAAGGGTTGCATCCCCAGGAGCAGACCGGAGCCAGATGAGTTAAACAATGTCTACATCTCAGGGATCTCAAACTATCCACCAGTGTGTAAAAAAGACACTCTGCTTTGTCCACAAACATTGCCCAAAGACGCGATCCTTTGTGGATTTGCGGGAAGTCTAAGCAAACTGGAGTATTGAGTCTTCACTGCAACCTACTCATCAAGAGTAGCCACTTACATGTGTGTATTGAGTAAGATCGTATCTTGGTAGAGTTGATGGGGAAGTTTTCACCAGTTGGCTTGGTCTGTGAACACTGAACCTCCCACAGAAAGGCTCCGTTCCCCTGACGATGTGCCCTGTGGTCATGACATCCTTCCTATCTGACAGAGAGAGAGTAACAAGAGGGGATGAGAGGCTTGAAAATGATTCAGTATAGTCAAGAGAGCCATGAAAATGCAGGACGTGGATATCCAAAAATTTGTCAAACGGTCCTACTCTTAAGCATTCTCCTGCTCAGATAAATCGTGAACATCCACAGGGTAATGGTTCCCCAGCCTAAAAGTGCTGAAAGTCAGGAGGAGGGACCATTAGATTACCGTTTTGATCATAAAGCTTGTGGAAAAACAACACTGTGTGTAGTAACTGAGAGTTTCTTTGGCCAAATCTATCCTTCCTTTCCAGAAAACACTCAGGTAAAGCTGGAAATCCATGTACAAAGTAACAGTGGATCCACCTTCCCCTCTGGGATGTTTGTTCTGTTGGTCTATCAACCTTGCTGCTGAAAAACTGCCAGGGTTTCTTTTCTACCTAGAATATAAAAGACTTTTTTTCTGTGACTAGCTACTGACAATTCACCTTTTCTTCCAGGAAGAAAAATAAAGCCCGCAAAACAAAGTTAACAGCAAAGTTGTTTTTAAAAAAAATAAAATAAAATTCAAAAGGAGGTAGGTGTGGTTCTTTGCACAAGTGTTGGATCTGTTGAGATCTTCACTGGAATAAATTGCAAATGTAGTAGTTTAGCTGTGTTATAAGGAAGGGAGAGCCATGGAGAGTAATTAAATTTAAAGAAGCGTATGACACTGATTAAATTGAGCTGAAAATACTTCGTATTTGGAGGGAATTCCTGAATTATGACACATCACCCAGTTTTAACTCTTCCCTAGGCACCTACTTTGGTTTCTGCTGAAGACAGAACACTGCACTAGACAGACTCTGGGTCTGAATCCCTGGAAGTGTTGAAGCCCAAGCTGGATGAGGCTCTGAGCAACCTGCTCTAGGGGGAGGTGTCCCTGCCCATGGCAGAGGGGTTGGAACTAGATGATCTTGAAGGTCCCTTTCAAACCAAGTCATTCTAGGATTTTATAATTCTTTTATTTTCCTGGCAGTCATTCATCACATTTTCCCTGTTGTTCTGTTGTCATTTAATGTTACCTATATTCTACAACCATCAATGAAAATTCAAGTTCTCCTTTATTCTACTTGCTAGGCAGCAACTTTTATTGCCTCTGTACTGTTGAACTATCATCGCCTTTTAGCTCAAGTTCTTCCCTTTTTTTTTGTTGGCAGAATCGTAGATTTGGGATCACATTAAGAATATCCTATTGCTATTTTATTTTCTTCCCTGCTTCCCCAATTAAAGCTAATTAATTGCTTTCCTTCACTTGGGGGAATCAAGCACCAAATCTATACCTGCTTTGGCAGGGGGGTTGGACTAGATGATCTCTAGAGGTGCCTTCAACCCCTACCGTTCTGTGACACATTTTACTGGCTGGGAGCTGTTCTTTCTGTCCACACTGAATGCAAGAATGTGATAGGAGGCCTTTAGGCAATCATCCTCTTTTTGGCATAGGATGTGTACGCTAGTATTGCTGTCAGATACAGAATCATAGAATGCTTTGGGCTGGAAGAGACCTTTCAAGGTCATCTAGTCCAACCCCCCTGCAGGGAGCAACTAGAGCAGGTTGCTCAGAGCCGCAGCCAACCTCATCTGGAAGGTTTCCAGAGCTGAGGCACCTCTGGGCAACCTGGGCCAGAATTACTGGAGTACTTTCTCCTACAGCAGCTTTCTGATGTGTACAATACCTTCAATGTTAGAAAACTACTACCAATAATTCTATTTTTTTACCAAAACAATTGATGTTTTACACCTTGCCTGGCCAGTTCGGTATACCACAGATATTTACACTGTTTCACTTCTAATCCTCATGAAATACTGAAAGCCAAGATCTCAAGAGTTGGAATCAGACTCTTCCACAGCCCAAGCTGTAGCTGTGGGCTACAGGAGATTTGCTTCCCCAGCAGATATATTGGAACATGAATAATTTCTTATGTCCCAGAAACTGCATTTTTTGCCTCTGCTCCGAAGACTTTTAGCAACCAAACCATACTGCCTGCTTTGATGAGTACGTTGCAATATGAGTCATACAACGTTCTACAGAAAGAATCTTGTGTTGTTCATCATCTTGATTTAAATATTAGTTCTATAAACTCCTCCATCACAATACAAACAAATACTGAATAGCTGGGGAACATAAATGGAGGTAAACCCACTAGAAGTGTAAATTTACTATCACTAGAAGTTCCTTTTGTGAAATGAACACATTTTAAAATCAGCTCTCGCAGGAAACACTTTGTCACAGAAGTTCCCTACCTTCTTTCTCAAAGCCATCATGGAAAAGGATTTTAGCAGAAGTTGCCTCAGTTTCACATCTTACTGAAAGAAGTTCCTCTATTGCTGTTTGCACCTTAAAAAAAAAAAAAAAGACAGTGAAAAGCAGTCACAGTACAACAGTGTCTGGATCATTTCAGCAGAGACCTTCAACACACACCTCATCACTACGTTCTCCATCAGCCAGGGACTACTGGCGAGGCAGCTCTGAACAAGCAGGTAGCCAAACGGTAGAGAATAAAATTCAGCTCAACGCGGAGTGTAAACTCCCATGTCTGATACCCTTCAGGGGTCTGAGATGTCCTTTAGGTGTCCATGAACCTCCTCAGAAAGGTGCAGATTTCTTGCACGAGCCCTGTCACATCTACATTCCCCTCCAGGCTCCACCAGTCGTGTTGACTCGGGTGTTTAACGACTACCATGAAGCCATCACCCAGGGTAGTTTTAATAGTGACCAATCACCACATTAAGACATTATGGGATTTTGAAGAAGCCAGATCAAAGCTTCAGTCTGAAGCAAGAGCCGTACACGACGTATGTGGTCTCAGAGGAGAAGTCCAAGGGTCTGGTATCGGAACATACCACCTACTTGCAGACACGACAGACCAAGATGTTGTGATATGCTTAGAATATATCTGGGAGTCAAGCTCCCCAAAAAAATTCCAATCCAAGACATTCCTACCAACAACAAAATACCCCTATAGCTGTAAAATTTATCACAGCTTCTGGGCCAAATTCTTACTGCTGTCAAGGACCAGAGCTGCATCAACCAGACCCCAGCAGAGGACTGGGTGTCAGCGCTGAATGACACTTACCTGATGAGCTGCAGCGTTTGTGGGGATCATCCTGCGCAGGGTGTTATTCCAGGAGATACTGAACCACCCTGTACCAGAAACGGTCAACATCTGGCAAGCAAAGAAGCAAATAAATAAATGAAAATAGATATAAAACCGCAAGAGACGCAGACTTCAAATCTGGTATCTTCTACCAAGGAGGATTCTGCCACCAGCATTTTGCCTTTCTAAGCCTCTGTAAATCCAGAGTCCCCTCAGGTACTCTTCAACTGATTACCCTCCATGGTGTCTCCTGACACCATCCTTGGGCTCCTGTTCTTAGATTAACAGGAGCACAAGGGATATATGACTTGTGCAGAAAGGCAAACGACCACTGATGGTCCCTAAAGCTCCTGACCTGCAGCTGTGGGGTGGTTTAACCACCAGAAACCCCCCCATTGCTGAGCACTTCATAGAATCACAGAATGGCTTAGGTTGGAAGGGACCTCAGAGATCATCTCATCCACCCTCCCTGCCACGGGCAGGGACACCTCTCAACTAGACCAGGTTGCTCAAGGCCTCATCCAGCCTGGCCTTGAACACCTCCAGGGAGGGGACAGCCACAGTTTCTCTGGGCAATCTATTCCGGAATCTCACCACCCTCATAATGAAGAACTTTTTCCTAAGATCCAGTCTAAACCTATTTTTTCTCAGTTTAAAACTATTCCCCCTTGTCCTATGGCTGGACACTCTTGGGAAGAGTCCCTCTCCAGCCTTCCTGGAGGTTCCCTTCAGGTATTGGAAGGCAGTTCTAAGGTCCCCCCCAAGTGTCCTCTTCTCCAAGCTAAACAACCCCGGCTTCCTCAACCTATCCTTGCAGCAGAGGCGCTCCAGCCCCTGGATCATCTTTGTGGCCTCCTCTGGACTCGTTCCAACAGGTCTGCGTCCCTCTTGTGGTGGGGACACATCACCAAGCTTCATCTGATTGCAATATAAGATTGATCAGATAAAACACACTTCAGTGCCTTGTCACTAAGGAGGGGAAATAAAAACTACACCAAACTTGTACTAATTAGCATTAGTTAACAAGGTGAAGCATCAGTGAGTGAGATAAAGCCTGAGGGGAGGCAGCATTACTCACACTTAAAACACACGAGCAGATTTTTTATGCAACCACAGGGTTTACACACTCCCAACAACCTGTGTAAAAACCAGGAACACCTTCCGCTCATGATCCTATTCCAACAACTCTCTCAGCAGGTTAAAGCCAAGGTGGGAACACACTTTCCTGTCTAGCACTGACCAGGCCATTACAATTTGGATTTGCTGACATCCCTGTCAACTGGATCAGGGTCAGTCCAGCTCCCAGGGTCCGGCACACAGCACTGACCTGCACTTCCGGAAGCCGCGAGGAGCGAGCCCGAATTTCGTGTCTCTCGATGTAGTAGCTGTTCACCACCTGGGGATTCAGCCACGTGTTATGGATCTGGACTCCAACTCTCATCCCACTGCCGGCGGCCTTGCCGTGATGCAGCGCTTCCAGGTAGTACCTCCAACCAGCAGTTAGCTCAAATTTCTGGGATTTTGGCTGCCAACGTTCACTCCAGCTCTTCACCCAGTTCTCAGACCACTCCGAATTGCCGGCAGGGAGAGAAGCTATTCTCACCTGTGTCCAGAGCAACCAAAGCAAGCAGAAATATTTCTTCAGCCCTAAAAGACACTTTGCCTAATACCACAGCTCCAAAAAAACCCCAGCCTTGTGCTTCCAGCTGATAGCAGCGGGTTGATGGTTGATACGTTCCTTCCTAATATACAGGAAAAAGTCAAAATTTCAAAAGAGCTTTGGTTTAGGGTTCAATTCCATAAAGGAGATAAGTCTTATGGCTGATTCCAGCCCTAATAACAGTTCCCCAAGCAACTTTTCACGGATGCTTTAAGTTCGGCATCTCATGGCCAGCAACTACAGAAGCACTGTGTCTTACAAACCAGTAGTGCTACCTTTTTTTTTTTTAATATATACAGATAAGAAGCTCTTTATATTTCTTCTAGCTCTGTTCAGTTACCAGGCTGAAGAATCGCCCGGAAAAAAATAGACCAACTCCACTCATGACACCTTTTTATCTTTACAAAAGGAAAGACCAATGTTTTTAGAGGGCAAAATTTCAACAGGCCAAAAAAAAAAAAAAAAAGGAGGCAAAGTGAGGAAGTCAGGTAGCAAGCTTCCAGGTCCCCTTGCCCAGGTTGTTAATGATGGTGATGTGCTGAACTAGCAGAAAGGTCTTCTGGAAATGACGTTCAGAGACTTTGGTTGCAAGAGCGAGTCTTTCATGAGCTGAGCAGCTGCCAGGGCCAATATAAAACATCAAATATGATCATACAGATTTCATTCTGCAGCAGATTCATAGTAAGGGCCAATAAGCTAATTCACACTTGGGAAATTCCCACTTGTTAGGACCTTAATTAAAACCATTTCTTATCCTGATCTCATTTTTTTTTTCTCTGCCAAGAGTTAATACCTTATGCTCTGGATCTTCGGACAAACTGAAGTAGAGCGATGCCTGACCATCCGCCTGAAGCCAGAAGGTGTAATTGTTGGTCTCAGGAGCCACAAAAAATCCACGAAGCCTCGAGCTAAGCAAAAGCAGAACACCCATAATATAAAAAAAACCCAAAAGTTACAGCAAAAGAAAAAAAACCCAGCCCGAGCTCACCTTCACACATCCACCGAGTACCAAGGAAAGACTGTGAGACCAAGGTGTAACAAAACAAACTCAGAGATCTTAAAACTGAAAGAACCTCAAAGTGATTCCTTTTCACATCAAATGACATTTATGCTTTACGGAAGTTTTCAAAAAGAAAAAAAAAAACCCAAGCTCCATGAAAATAAGCATGGGTTTGTTGTTGGGTACTTTTTTCTTTATTTCATCTCAAGTAAAGTCTTAACCCTGAACAGGCAGCAAAAGGCTCAAAATCACAAGGTCAACTGTGAAAAGCAAAGAAGTGATAGAAAAATGAAAACATGCCTATTGCACAGCTTTTCAAGGGTGCATCTGAAGAGGCAGTGGGCACAAACATGGTTCAGATATTTTTGCAGCTTGGAGTTAATCAGTTTACTTTCATTAACTTCACCTGCACTGCAGCTGCCACCACCAGCTGAGGATCTGGTCTCCACCCCTGGCCAGAGCTCCAGCCCAAAGCAGCCTCTAACTGGAGCTCCTTCTACCTCTGCAGCAATTTCTTTTGGGGTATTTCAGCAGGTATGGCAGAAATGCTGAGTGAAAGCAAAAGGGGGGAAAATAAAAAGACTTCATGGCATATTTTGAGCTTCAAAAGGGCCTCGGAGCAGAGGGTTTGCTTTGATTTGTAGGAGCTACACCGTAAGGCACTGCTGTAAAGAGCTGTCAGATGTGATTTCCACACCTTACACTGCTAAAGGTGGTTGTGACGGCTTCATCTCTTTTTAAGATCACTGAGTACCTGAAGGACTTCTTTGCCCCAGACAGAAATCTTACTGGGGAACTGGCATTGGGGACAAACTGCCATCTATATCCAGGACCTCCTTCTGTCATATCAGAGGCGTCATCCCAGACTTCAAAGAGAAGCCCTCTGTTTCCTGGAAAGTTAAAATAAAAGTCTTCTCAGTAGCAGCCAACAAAAATCCCAGAGCACATGGCAGAATCAGTGGTGTAAGGAGCCAGGCCCGAACAGAGAATTTTAATAATAAATTGTCTCTGGCTGTCAGTCTTTTTTGCAGTCCAAGACAGAACACAAACCTCGCTTGAGGAAATTTGTTCTACCTTTAAATCCTACAGTAGAAAGAACAAAACTCTGCAGAGAGCAGAGCACCCACCCAAGCTCACATGTCTGCTCTTGCAGGAAAAGGTACTGAGATGACCCACAGACAAAACGAGCAAAGCCTCATTTTCTGCACAATAATTTCCTACTGCAATGCTCCACTCAAGCCGTGTCCCCAGAAACCCCTGGGGGAGCCCTAGTTCAGCTATCCTTCTTCTAAATATTATCCATTTTTTTTTTTCCTCTCATTTCCCTCAGCCCTAGATGCCAGGCTGACCTTCATCCTACCATCACTCATCTGCAAGTGGTGGGCTGAGCTCTCCACCTTGTCTTTTCTTGTTATAGAATCATAGACTGGTTTGGGTTGGAAAGGACCTCTAAAGGTCTCGTCCAACCCCCCTGCACTGAGCAGGGACATCTGCAACTAGAGGACGTTGCTCAGAGACCCAACCAACCTCATCTGGAAGGTTTCCAGGGATGGGGCATCAAACACCTTGCTGGGCAACCTGGGCCAGTGTTTCATCACCTTCACCATAAAAAAAAAAAAAAAAGTCTTTCTTCCACCCAGACTAAATCTCCCCTGTTTTAGGTCATTACCCCTTGTCTTATTGCAACAGGCTTTGCTAAAAAGTCCATCGCCCACTTTCTTACAGGCTGCAGTAAGGTCTCCCCAGAGCCTTTTCTTCTCCAGGCTGAACAACCCCAACTATCTCATCAGCCTTTCCTCATGAAAGAGATATTCCAGCCCTCTGATCATTTCTGTGCCCTCTCTGCTCTCAAACCGAGGAGAAACTGGCTTGATGTTGAAGCAGACACCATTTCGGAAAGCCCTGTTTCTTGACTGCATTCATCACCAGATGATTTTGGGACTCCATGTCCACCTGTTTGCTTGTTTGGACCTTCAGTTATTTGAATACTGTACCTGGCTGGGGTCCACCAAGCCTCCTGCCCCTGCTGACAGGCTCAGTGGTGCATCTGATTTGCTGGGGAGAGATGTGCTTGATTTTACAGGGGACACCTGGCAGCAGGAAAGAGGGACAAATAAGCTGAGTAAGACTTGGAGAAAGAACTGTGCTGCAGTACAAACCCATCTTGTTTGCAAAAGAAGTCAACACTTGGCTAAAAGCCTGGGCTTCTACTCTCAAGCCATGCAAAATGGTGCGTGCCCACAGTCAGAACAACTGGACCTTCCTGATGGTGACTCCTACAACTCCTACATTTGGTGGGATCAACATCAGTTGGGTTTTGTGGTCAGGGCCACGACCACCATATCGATAAACAATATTTCAAACATTTTTCCTCTTACCTGCAACAATGACCTGCATTGGCTCCTCAAAGAAATCCCCCAGGATAGTGAGATCCGTGCCTCCTCCGAGACTCCCGCCAGCTGGGAACACAGAGGTTATTTCTACAGAGGAAAAAAAAAAAGGGGGGAAGCTGAAAACAAGCATTAGAAAGGTTAATCCCAGCCCTATTTCTGGCACTTGCACTGTTTCCAGGCTCCCGTGAACGAAAGCAGCATCTCACTGATCCTTCACCGGGGTTTTGGCAGCAGCTGGGATTACACCAGGAATGAACAACAGGGATAACTTGGCCCTGTGACAGGAGAAGCACTGTAATGCTCGGACTGTTACTTAGCAGTGGCTGCATCTGTGACGCTCTGGTTGCAAACCAGTATATTCTGTGCTACTGAAGAGCTCTCCAGAAAAAAAAATAAATTAAGAAAAAAAAGCCACAAAAACCAAACAACAAACAAACAAACCAATCAAACCACAACCACCCTGGAATTAAAACTGGTTTAATCTTTTTGACCTTCTCTGACTCATTTCTCCATTTAGCCTCTAGGTTTGGATGTTGCCACACTTTCCAACCCTCTCTTAGGCTTCAGGGACAAATGGAGGGAGTCGAACATCTGACAGCTGAGTATCTACAT
Organism: Baryphthengus martii; assembly: GCA_013396935.1. NCBI lineage: Eukaryota > Metazoa > Chordata > Aves > Coraciiformes > Momotidae > Baryphthengus > Baryphthengus martii. Next base: position 2,497 of record VWZK01018186.1, on the reverse strand, counting down.
TATGACCACAAGAATCTTTCAGGATTTTCTCTCTGCTATAATCATACCTTTCCAAACTGGAAACCTGTTTTTTCTTTGATAACATTTACTTGCTTTGCACTCCAATGTCACAGCTTCACCATCCAACTGTGCCTGCATAGCTCTGAATAAAAGACTAATAAAAAAAGATGAGGGACGCTGGCCTTTATCTCCTTTTTCTTTTGTTGTTAATTCCTCTGGTATTTAAACTTTTCTTTTACAATATTGTTTTCCAGTACAGGACAGTCTACTGGATAGATCTGCCAGATCATGTTTCTGCTGGTGCTCTGCCAATAGCCAACGTCAGGCAGGGTTATTTCTTTTTACTGTGCCTCAATTTGTACATAAAGACATAAAATTACTCTCCTTTACAAAGTGTTTTGAATTTACAGGCAAAACAAGCTGTATAATATAAACAATATACAAAACACAGGCACATATTGGCTATAGTCTGGTTTTATGAAAAAAAAAAAAAAGCTTTTGTTATCCCTCGAACCAAGCTTCTCTGATACAGCCCGCAAGGAATGACTGCATTCATTACATGCATTTCAGTCAACTTAACGGCAAAAACTTGACAGGACCTTGCTGGGGACCTGTACAGGTGAATCAAGTGGTCTTCCAGCTTTATGCAACCTCTGATTAAGGTTAAAGGCCTTCGGAACACTAACTCACTGGAGATGTAGGATACAGCCCATGGCAGCCCACCAGGCTTGGCAGATAAATCTGGTCTACCTGAAATTTTTGATCCATAGCTTTTTTGTGTAGCCAAGCCCATACCAGGGGAGTAGCACACCCAAAATAACAAGAGGATTACATCCTTGAGAAGAGCAACAGTGAGAGGTCTTTTCTTAGACTACACTAGGACTGCCAAAAGCCAGTGCAGCCAGTGAGGCGGGTCAGTGCAATACCTGAATGTGTCTGATACAAGAAAAGCTCCTGTTTGGCACTGATGAGCCAAGCACCTTTGTGTACGGCTGACCTGCAAGAGAGAGAAAATACCTGACAGATCCTCGGCCATTAAAGTTAAAGTAGATTGTCTTTTGGTAGAGCTGGACACTTGCTCTCTAGAGGGAAAGTAGAACAAGGACTACCACCACCTTTCACCAGCACATTGCATCACTGATTGAAGAGACTCCATTATGTGCCTGAAATCCTTTATTAGAATCATACAATGGCAGGGATTGGAAGGGACCTCTAGAGATCATTGCGTCCAATCCCCCTGCCAGAGCAGGATCACCCAGGGCAGGCCACACAGAAACACATCCAAGGCGGGCTGGAAAGTCTCCAGAGAAGGAGACTCCACCACCTCTCTGGGCAGCCTGTTCCAGTCTCTGTCACCCTCACAAAAAAAAGTTCCTCCTCATGTTGAGGTGGAACCTCCTGTGTTCCAGCTTGTACCCGTTATGTCTTGTCCTATTACCCACCACCATAGAAAAGAGCCTGGCCCCTTCCACATTCACCCCTCAGATATTTATAGATATGAGTAAGATCCCCGCTGAGCCTTCTCTTCTCCAGATTAAATAGCCCCAGATCTCTCAGCCTTTCCTCACAGGAGAGATGCTCAAGTGCCTTAAGTACTTAGAAGTACTGTTCCATTTTAAAGCATGGTTTTACCACTGCCAAAGCCCATTTTCACCTCTTTTTATGGTGTCACCACTTAAAGTTCAGGACAAGCCCACAGGAAACACAGAGCAGGATCTCTCTGAGCACCCCTGCCCCACCTCCTTTCCTTCCAGGGGAGGACAGAAAGGGAAAGAAGAAAATGCCTCACCCCAAACTGGAAGTTAAGACTAACAAATTTAATAAGCAACAAGACATAAACAGGGGAAAAGGAATAATAAGGGAAGAATGATATACAAATATATCGAAAACCTGCTCTGGGCTGGCGATGGATTGTGCAGGGCACGGGCAGCCAGGCCCGGCCGCGCTGAGGCGGCCGCAGCACCAGAGCCCGGGCAGGAAGAGCCCCC
>VWZK01018185.1:31609-42169 GCA_013396935.1 Baryphthengus martii | reverse complement strand
TGGGCTTTCAAATTCCCTGGAGAAGGGGACTCCATAACCTCTTTGGGAAGCCTGTTCTGGTGCTCAATCAACCACAAAGTAAAGAAGCTTTTTCTTATGTTTACGTGAAACTTCCTGCATTTCAGTTGTGCTTGTTGCCCCTTGTCCTATTGCTGGGCACCACTGAAGAGAGATTGCCCTATCTTCTTCACACCCACCCTTCAGATATTTAAAAGGATTGATAAGATCCCCTTTCTATCTTTTATTTTCTAGGCTAAACAGAATCAATTCTCTTAGCCTTTCTTTGTAAGAGAAACATTTCTGTCTCTTAATCAGCTTTGCAGCCCTCCATTGCACTCTTTCTAGTAGTTCCCTGCCTCTCTTGAACTTGGGAGCCCAGAATTGGACACAGTATTTCAGATATGGCCTCACTAGGGCAAAGTAGTGGAGAACCTCCCTCAAGGTGCTGATCACACTCTTCTCACCCCAGGATACCATTGGCCATCTTGGTTACACTTGGCACGTTGCTGGCTCATAGTTGTCTTGTTGCCCACCAGGACTCCCAGGTCCTTCTCCTCAGAGCTGCTTTCCAGGAGGTAACCCTTAACCTGTACAGGTGCATGAGGTTATTTCTCCCCAGGTGCAAGATCCTATACTTGCCTTTGCAGAACTTCCTTAGGTTCCTCTCCACTCAGGTTTCTAGTCTCTCTGAATGGCAGCACAGTCTCCTGGTGAGTCAGCCACTTCTCACAGTTTTGTATCCTAACCAAACCTGATGAGGGTGCACTCTGTTTCTTCATCTAGGTCATTGATGAATATACTGAACAAGTCTGGACCCAGTACTGACCCCTGGGGAACATCCCAGCTACAGGCCTCCAACTAGACACTGTGCCACTGATCACAACCCTCTGAGCTATGTCATTGAGCCAGTTCTCAATCCACTTTACTGTCCACTCATCTAACACACACTTCTTAAGCTTTCATATGAGAATGTTGTGGAAGTGTCAAAAGAGTTGCTGAAGATAACATCCACTGCTCACATCTGTGCAGCCAATCACACCATCACAGAAGGATATCAGATTACTCAAACATGATTTTCTCTTGGTGAATCCATCCTGACCATTCCTAATAACCTGCTTTTCCTCCCCATGCTTAGAAATGACATCCAGAATAAGCTCTTCCATCACTTTTCCAGGGATAGAGGTGAGGCTGACTGGCATGCGGTTTCCTGGAACACTTCAACTGCTCTCTCATAAAGTTCGTCTCCCCCTCATCATCTTCCTGGCTTCTTCTTCCTAAAAAGCCTGTATCTTTCCACTGCAGCACTTACAGTCATGTTATCTATCACATCTTCTTGAAAGATCCCAACAAGTTGAAGTGAGTAGCCCTGCAACTCACACAAATCTCTAATTCCTTGTGTTTATTCCCCATGCTGCACATGTACAGGCATTTCAGAGAGCAGCATGTTGATTTCACAAAGACGATCTGGGTATTTTTCCCACAAAATGCCTTGTAGGTTTATCCTTGCTTACACACAAATGCTTGAGATGGCTCTGCTGAAGACCTGTTTTGTTGATTTTGTGATAACTTTCTATCATAGCAGTCTAGGCCCTTTGTTCATCAGCTCTGTCCATCGTTGCCTCACAAGGATGCTTGTAGCTCTCTCTCTCCCCGTCACTTATACACACGATATATATGTATGTACACACATATATATGGATACATATCTGTACACATAGATATAGACATGTACACTACATATATGTATATGCATACAAATAAGTGTGTTTGCCATTAATGAGCTTTCATTCTGCTCAGACAAAGAGGGGATCAGGTCGTTAGTCCTGTTCATGTTTGCCGGTCTGTTTTCTTTCTATGTTGATTACAGTGACTGGCCATATATATAAAATACATATATAGATCTAAGGAGATCTCTGGATCTGTACATACACATTTAAAGTGCAATTTGTGAGTATTTCCAATAGGCTTGCATGCTCAGCTTTGCTACTGAGTGGACTTGCAAACAGGAAGCTGAAGCAGACTTGCAGCTGTCAAACTACCAGATTTGGTAACACCTAACAAATAAACAAAGAAACAGGTTTTAATAAAAACTGGAGATTTTAGAATTTTGTTATCATACCACAGTGATTGTCAGTCTGTTTCAGCACAATGTGGCTTGTGCTCTTGAAAACCCATGTTTCTCCTTTTCGTTTGTCCACAGTTTAGAACAATGCCTGGTCAACACTATTCAGAACTTCCCATCTCTGGCTTATGATTGTGCTTTCAAACTGTCTCAAAATAACTAAATTTCTAGAGAATTTTTGCCTAGGAAAAGATTAGTGAGTATTTTCTTTGCTTAAATCCTACTAGAAAAACTAGCCCTTGTCTCCGTTTAAGGTTCAGGGCAAAAGCCATAGAGTAGGATTCCTCTCGGTCCTCTCTCCCCCTTCCCCTTCCCTCTCAAGGGAGGATAAAAAGGAGAATGAGGAAGGAAGTGCCTCACAAGAAATTGGAAGTTAAGACTATGAACAAAATTTAATAGGTAGCAGATACACAAGGAAAAGGAAATATGAAGGGAAGAGGGATATACAAATATATACAAAACCAGTTCTGGGATGGTGATGAATTGTGCAGAGCACATGGAGCCAGGCCTGGCTGTGCTAGATTGCGGTCCCAGCAGCAGCACAGTCTGAGGGAGAAAGAAAAGAGACATGAAAACTCGGACTTCCTGTCCTTTTATAGAGTGTGGCAGGGAAGGGGAGGAAATACCAGTGGCCCTCTGACCTGTCAAGGTCCTACGGTTACCAAGTGTTCGCCCCTCCCTCCATTTATTAATTCAAACCACAACACCCTTCAAAAATTTGTTCTGGTACTATGAATATCTTCTTTAGGTTCCTTGTTGTATCTGATGAAAGGTAGCCATCTTGCACTGACATAGGTAGTGAAATTGGGATTAGAATTTGGGAAATGGACTGTTGACAACCACTAAAACAAAAAAAGCTACCAGGTTACATGAGATGAATCTACATGTGACCAGTCTTGAATTTGTTGAAATTTGCTATAAAGTACCTGAATTCTGAGTCATTCAGGTCTCAGTGCATACGATATTAACATTTTAATGATTTTATCAACATAATGGTTTGTGTCCCTGAAACAACGAACTGAAACATGAGTTTTATTGAATTTCAATTCCAGAATGTGAGCTCTTCGCACCTTGGTCTGTATAACTCTGTGTGAACCTAATAGTGAAATTTTCTTCCTGACTACAACTCGACTTCTTTGATTAGTCATTCCTAGTATCATTTTGGAAAGCCACTCAGGCTACTGTCATCGACTTATCGGTATTTGAGAGGTTTAAAGAATGGAATGCATCAAAACTTTTGCTTCGGAAAACAAAACCACACAAAAGTCTATGGTAAACAGGACAAAGAAATCATCTCAGAAATCATTGTACAAAGTTCATTAACTAAGGTAGCAACAAGCTTGTAGTCAGAATACTCTAACTTTTAATTTGAAATAATTATATATTCATAGAAAAGGGCTACCATCATTACAGGCTAACTAGTAAAATCTGGAATATATAGTTTTTCTGTAGGGAAACTTTATTGTTTGTTTATATGTTTTTCAAATTAGATTATTTGCTCATCAAAACACTTTAGCAGTTTTCCCTGACATTAGAGTTCTCTGAGACGTAGGCAACCATGTCAAGACTATATTGAAATTTTAAGAAGGAAGTGGGGAATACCATATGTATTTCTCTTGGTAAGTGAAATTTTGATTGCTGAGAAATAAATTTGGAACATTAGACAATCTCATTTGTTTTTTCCATTTTTGTCATATTACTGTTTTCTTTCTCTATGCGTGTCCTCACTCTGTCTGTTATGGAAGGAAGGATTTGATTCCATTGTAATCTCCAATGCACACATGACTCTAAGAAAATAGCTTTACACATTTTCACTTACTGTTATTCCACTCATGGTTTATAAGAAAAACAAATATTTTTTAGTATAACATAATATGGAAAGTGATTCAGCTCATAAATGCTCATAAATTTTTCACTTCATCTCTCTTTAAGGAAATAAAATATTGCCTGCACAAAATGCTGTGGAGTACCACTTAGTCCAATAAATGTGAGCAGCTTATCTTTTTTTGTCAATTTACTAATCTACATCAGCTTGTAAAATGACTAACTTGGCTCGTATCTACAAATCTTCTAAATCTAACACCCAAAAGTAATGAATTCAAAATAAGCTTTTATTCCTAAATGTAATTAAACCTTGTAATTGGTTTAGGCAAAACAATGACCACACCGCTGAATCCTGAATACCATTAATTAGTATCTTATGAATTCTGAGAAGTGGCTTATATTTGGTGTAGGAATTAAGGGTTTGGTAGCAGAGGGGGAGGCTGTAGGGGTAAAGTCTGTGAGGAGAGGCCAGGGACTGCCCCATGCCAGACACAGCTTCCAGCTTCCTCCAACTGACCCACTACAGGGCACAGCTGAACTCCTCAGCCAAGATGGCAGCACCTCAGTGAAAATGTATTTGGAAGAGGGTAGAAAAGCTGGACAGAGACAGAAGGAAGATAATAAAAGAAGCAAGAAACAGCAGAGGAAATACAAAAGCAAGAGAAGGACAGAGAGGAACTGCAACTGTCTGGGCATCTGGATGCTACTGTGTCTAACCCACCACACAGTTACAAGTTTCTTATTTTCTGTACAAATCTGCAACAAGATTGTTAAGATTTGTGGTACAGCAGAAAGTTCAAGACAGCATTGCTTGCAAATTTGTACACTTCTTTGCATTAAAATTGTAATGTGTCCATGAGAAAGTGAGGAATCCAGCTGGTGTCTGTTGCCACTTTCTGTGGGTTATATTGATACCCAGGGTCTAATAAGAATTTTAAACATGAAGTCTTGGAACCTATTATGAAATATTTCAGTAATCTCAAAAAAAGTATTTCCCTGATGTCAGATAGAATTAGAGAGAGAATAACGCTGGATGATCTGTGAGTGCTGAGACTTTTTCTTCATTTAGAATCAGAGCTTCAAAAAGTCTTTGGAGAAGTATCTTTATAAAACACAATTTCCTCAAAAGTGCCAAATGGTGTCAGAAATCAAATAATGGTAGATTAATTAATTAATTAAAAGATAATGTATAGGAGAAAAACTACTGCTATAGCTCCATATAATTCTCTGTTACCCTAGTTTAAGAATATTTAAGTGTAGTATTTTTAGCCTGAGGTTTGTGCTTCCTAGACTATCATAAATTCTGAAGCTCTCTACTCTGAGTCACCAGGTACCTCTATCCAATGACATATATCCATCAGAACATGCTTACAGTTCACTTTTGTGAAAGCTCCATGTCTGCTTGTTGCAACAGTCATTGTTTTTACTTTCCACATTCAAAATTTAATGCAGCTATAGTTTGTATATGTTTACTGTAAACTATACTGTGTAACCTAGTATAGCATACAGTAAAAGATTAAGGAAAATTTTTAGCTGAACACTCTACTTTTCAGTCAACCTTACCTTCTACAACTGGCTTCATCTGGTAGATTGGACAGAAAGAAATGTATTTTTTTTTCCAGAAAAATATCTAGAGTGGTGATGACTCTCTGAACTGTAATGATTTGACTAATGCTGACAGTAAACTAAATGTTTTTCTTTCTATTATTTGTCCAAGATATTGATTTATATGTGTAATAGACCACAATTTAGAAACTTGAGGCCTTGGCAAGAAATTCCGTTTAAAACTCAGATTGACACAACTATTCAAAAGTTACGTATCTTCCAGAAATATAGAGTGCTACGTTGACCTTCATGCCTTTACTCTTGCTTCTATCTGTCACTCTCTGGTGCTTGTATTCATTAACAAGAATCAGAATAATGTTTTTGTGGCTACTATGAAGGAAAGAAAACAAAATTAACTTTTAGAAGACTAACAATCTGATAGTCAAATGAAGCATTCCTCTATTTTCATCTTGATGTCTTTGTACATTTATCAGTGGTGAGAGAGACGTTGATAGAGAGTCAGAACTATGCGTAACCATGGAGATAGCATATATACAGATTCATGCATAGAGTCTTACAAATTGTTATATTCTACAAGAAAAATAAAAATAAATTCATTATTATGAAATGTTTTTTAATTGATTGACTCATGAACTTAAATTCAAAATTACATGGCCTACAGCACCTCCCTGCAATTTGGTTTTGTAAAACTTGTAGCTCATTGTTAGATGCTGTAACTAGTATTATAACTATGATTTTGTGGCAGATAGATAGGCCCAGCATCAGTGCACATTAAATTTGTACACGAGTAATATGGAAGAAAGTGTAGACATGCATGTCTCATTCTCCTTATGGACAGAAAGTGACAAAAAAGGATGAGCTCTGGAACTTCTGGATTACACTTCAATCACTATAAAAGTTATAAAGAGAAAAGTCTTTTTCTAAATTAAAAAAACCAACCCAACAAAGCAAACAAGCAAACCCAAAACAAAACCTCTCAGAATAAAAAACTTCAGGGGTGCTAGGTAAAAAGAGAAAGAGAGTAGAACAAAATAAAAGGGAACTATGAAGAGTGTCAAATAAGTACAACTGATGCCTCCAAACCGTAAAACACCAATGTTTTTATTTGATATGGCCTGTCATTGTATTAGTCAATGCATTCCTTTATATGAGGTGCAATTTCTATCTCTTTCATCTTCTTAATTGAGCACATTTGGAGTATCAAAAACAAAAATGAAAGAAAAAAAAATCAAGCTATACATTATTTTGACTACAGGAAAACTATTAATAAATTAGATTCTTATTAATGAAAACATGTAGACACATTACACACTACAGGAAGTGTGTTGGTTGCTTTTGTAACCACTAAAATTCTGTCTTGGATTTACTTGCATAATCTCGATCTTTTTTATTAGTAGACTGCTTTTCTTAAAGATTGTTTATATTCTTCGTTATAATTGATAGCCAGAGTCTTTCTATTGAATTATATATTCAGGTAAAGGTATCTAGAATGGTGCTTAAACATCTTCAAGGACACATGAGGTCTCAGGAAGAATAAAGTTGTATTTTTCCTGATCTTCAGTCTGGTGCTTTTTACACACACACACAAAGATGTTTTTTCTTACCCTTGTAAATTCAGCGTGGCTCATAAGGAGGAAGGAAGCCATGGTCAATTTACTAAGTGGACACATAAACCAGCCATGGGTGCAAGACAAAAATGACACTTAATTTTCTTTTTCATCTTGTGCCAGACAATTTGTCGGCCTGTTTGTGTACCATTTGCTATATGTACACGACATGTGATGCTGCCCACTAAGTCAAATGGATCTTGAGAGAGGTATTTTCTTAGAAAAAATACCTCAGTAAATTCATCTGGAACAAGCTCCTGGGAAGAGGATAGGAATATACACGGGACATAGATCAAGAAAATGTATAGAGCCTGTAACATCAATAGATCTTGTGAGATTCCAGTAAATAGGGTAGAAAACAGATTCAGTAAGGAAAGGAGAATGGTCAGAATGTGGAAAGTTTTCTGGAAGCCAAGATAAATATCATTATTGTTATACTTGCTAGAAGCAGGATCAAAGGGAAATTCAACATTGTAAGCCTGGAATTGGCAGAGGGGAGACCTGTTTATAGACTTCCAGTGTAACTCACTCATCAGATCTGAATTTTCCCATGTTTGAATGGCTAATATCCTCTTACTTACTTTTTATGATGTGTGGTTTTAGAAATCTTCTGAATGTTTCAGTTGTGCTTCTTAATGCACAAAAAAAAAAAAAAAAAGTATCTGAAATTTCTTGAAAGAAGAGATGAGATCATCTTCAACATCGAACAGTTGGAGAGTCGGCACTTGTGGTTCATCTGTGATGTTTAGCACCATATCTGTTTTCCATATTCAACATGTAGGCCCTAAAAACACACATGTTGTTAGAAAATATGAATGAAACACTGACCCAGCTCTACAAATGATAGTATATTTCCTTTACTGCAAATGTTCTTTGATGCTCAGTGAAGTTGACATTTTCTATGGTAGAATCATAGAACCATGGAATAGTTTGGGTTGGAAGGAATCATAAAGATCAACTAATTCCCTGCCACAGGCAGGGACCTCTTCCACTAGACCAAGTTTCGCTAAGACCTGTCCAGCCTGGCCTTGAATACTTTCAGGGATGGGGCATCCACAGCCTCTCTGACACAGCTGCAGTGTCTCACCACCCCCACAGTGAAGAACTTCTTCTTTACATCTGATCTAAATCTACCCTCTTCCAGTTTAAAACCCTTACCCTTTGTTCTGGCCCTATATGTCTTTGTAAAAAAGTCCCTCTACAGCTTTTGTGTAGGCCCCCTTTAAGTATTGGAAAGATTCTATAAAGTCTTTCTGGAGCCTTTTCTTCATCAGGCTAAACAACCCCAACTCCCTCAGCCTGTCTTCACAGAAGTGCTCCAATCCTCTGATCACTTTTGTCACCCTCCTCCAGACACACTCCAGCAGTACTCCAGGCTGGGTTTTACAAGAGCAGAGTAGAGGGGGGGAAATTACCACCCTTTTCCCACTGGCCATGCTTTTGCTATAGTCCAGGGTATGGCTGGCTTTCCGGGTTGCGAAAGAACATTGACAGGTCACATTATGTTTCTTGTGAACCAAAACTCCCAAGTCCTTCTCCATAGGACTGTTCTCAATCCATTCATTGTCCAGCCTGTATTTGTGCTTGGAATCGCCCCAACCTTGGTACAGAAATATGCACTTGACTTTGTTGAACTTCATGAGTTTCATACAGGCACACCTCTCAAGCCTGTCAAGGTCCCCCTGGGTGGCATCCTTTCCTTCCAGCATGTTGATTGGACCAAACAGCTTGGTGTGTGAATGATCATATCAGGTCAGTTCAAAGGTCCATCTCTCCAGTGTCACTCCTCTAGCATTATCCAATAGAAGTGAAATCAAATTTGTCTAAATTTTCTTATTTAGTGGGCAGTTTCTACAGTCTGCAGAGGTAGCAACTTCCAAATTTCATAAGACAATGCTAATTTCTTCTTGATTAAATATTTGAAACAGTATCCTCACTTGGGTCTAGTGATGACAAGAAGACTGGCATTCAGGTACCTCACATGTAACTGGGAACAGTCCATTCCTGACCCATGTACTCTCATTAGGTTATTGCTATCACCCACCTAATAGCTAGAAATCCTTGACATCTATCTTGGTCATCTGTGATCCATGATCAAACACTAGAAGGAGGAGGCATGGCGTGGGATCCTGGTAACTATGGAGCCTATTTCCATTCCCATCTTGCTTCTGTTTGTTTTTACAGAACTGGCCCTTTGGCCCTGCCTTCTTCATCCTCTTTTTAATTTTTTTTTTTTTCCTTCTGTGATAGTCCTGTCATTAGTCTTCCTGGAGGGCAAAACCACATGAAGCATTTTAATTTTATTTCTCTAATTGAGAAGAATAATAGAACAGTGGCCAAAGAGAGATGTCTGCAGCAGGACCCTGCCAGGGTACTCTCCCAGACTGCAACAGTGTGTCCAGGAGTTACCAAATCACACATGTTACCTTTTAACTTAGCAGTTGAATTATTATAAAGTAAATGAATAAACAAACACAGTGGATTCCTCACCCTTGAATTTATTCATTAACTTTTGAAAACATTTAAACGTTCATCATCTGTAAAATCTTGCAGCAGGAGGTCCACTGTTTGGACAGGAAAATGGGCCAAATAGTATTTTTCCTTCATTTTCTCCATATACCACTGGAGAACTGGGTGGTTTGGTACTTCATCCTGCACTCTCTATTTGTTTTGAATCAATTCATAGGTATTGTTTCTGGGGAAAACCATATCAAGAAATTAGATAGAAATCAAAGAAATTATAACTTCAGCAAATGTATATGGAATTTCTAGGGCGCTCCAGCTGAGAATCTGAAACTTCTCTACAAATAAAAAAAATAATTCTTTGACTTTTTAAGAGTTGTGGAATCTCTGTTGAGATAAATTTGAGACTCTTACAAACTTATATAAGAAATCAATGCAGTAGCTTATAGAAGACATTCTCTTTTATTGTTAAAGGATAAAAACTTACATTTATAATGGCTCTTCTTCATGAATAGGAGATAATATGATAACACAGCATTCCCCCACTAAATAAATACCCTAAGGTACAATTTGCTTAAACCATTTTCTTGGCTTTATACTAGCATAGTGATCAGTGTTTTATTGTTCTCGTTATGCTATGCATTATTATTTTATTTTATTTTTAATAGATAAAATAGTCTTCTATTCCATGAACACTATGAAGTTTTACCTGGAGGTATTATCTGGGTCGGCTTTTTGTTCACAGTCATAAAATCCCCATGGAAACAAGGTTAGCTGATGATACAGTTCTTAAAGAAAAAATATTAGAGAGAATAATATCTAAAAAACATATGATATAGAGGGGAAAAAGGAAAATGTGGAAAACAAGATTTGTCAGAACTATTTCCATAACATTTTTTAATTAAAATATACTATTGTACTCTATCCATTTTACTATTGTTCTTTCATTCATAATTAGAACCTTAAATATGCAGAGAA
>VWZK01018185.1:16155-31604 GCA_013396935.1 Baryphthengus martii | reverse complement strand
TTAGAACCTTAAATATGCAGAGAATAGAAAACTATTAAACAAGACATCAGCAAGAATGTCCATCAATTGTCAGATATGACGTGTGGGTTAATCATTGTGCTTTGTGTTGGTTACAGAGAAGCTGATGAAATAAATAGAATATGCAACATGATGTCTCTTTCATCTATAAAAATATCAGCTCAGAGGTTATGCTTCATTAGCTTCAAATGTAGCATGCATAATAAAGGAAGAAGGCACAGCATTCCTTTGATTCATTGTGCGAAAGCTTATCGTTCTCTCTTTCAAGTGACAGTTTATTAAATAAGGTGAAAAATAGAAAATATTGAGACTAGATCCGAATCATAGTCTGACACTGACTGTAAATATGACAGCTCTGCACCTCCATTTTGTATGTGATTAGAAAGTAAATGGGATAAGATGTATGGAGCTCCCTGCAGTGTGCTTACTCAACCATTTTCACCACAAAAACATTAATTGAGTCAGGAAAAAAATGTTAAAAAAATTATCTTGATGCAAAACATAAAGCATCTCCACTTACTTCTTATTAGATACAAACATAGTGCACTGTTAAAAATAAGTATCTACAACAGTTCAAGAGTTTTCACAAACCCTTTGCAATGTTGTAGCACATATGCCACTCCAGGGAGATACTAGTAAGCCATTTTTCATTACCTCCATAAATTGCAATGCATTTACTTAAATTTCAGTAGATGCAATGTACCAAATAATGTAAAAATAAGATCAGCTAGTTCAGACCGCTTATGATCCACATCCATTTTCAGACAGAGCTGAAATTTCATTGGAGATTTCTCTATCTAGGTAAGTATAAATAATAGTGTTCCATCGTTTTTGGTTTTTTTTTTTTTTGAGTAAGTATCATGATTCTCTTTAGTAGGGTGTCATGGAGGCACCCACAAAACAAACAGCAGCCGCTATCCAAAAAAATGGAGTTTATTGCAACCAGGGTTGCCAGCACTCCTTTTGACTAAACAACAGGTTCAGGTATCTGTTAGGGAATAACTACTACACAACTGATTCCTAAGTTTAAGGAATGACAAACCAAAATGGGCAAATTCTTACTCATAAAAGGGGAAACCTCCCACACCAGAGTGCCCAAGATACCACTCACCCAAAGGGGAGGGGAGGTGAGGCTCACTCAATCCACGGAGACTCCCTCGATCCGTGGAATTATCCTTGGACGGCATGTCCAAGCGGAGGGTCCAACTGCCAGGCTTGCTGCTCTGCAAAGAACCAACTCCCCTGGCTCTCAGCTAGTCAAAGGTGTACTGTGGTCATTTTCATTGGCTGAGGGACAGGCCTGAACAAAACACAGAAAAGCCCTCACCCCGAGCCTGCTTGCTAAGGGGTCCAGATGCTGAGGCACCAGTTAAGCACCACAAGGTGCAACTGAATGGCCAAGGCCTCAAACTGCTCCGGCTGACGCACCAAGCTGCTCAGTACAGCCTGTGTGTTTTGTCTGTGGGGGAGGCTGTACCTGTCACGTATGGTATAGCCATGAACAAGTGCTAGAGACAATTGTGAACAATTGTAAGAATTTCTGTTTAATCATCAATATTCCTCCAAGACAGGGGATTGGGAACTTCCAAATTATTGTAATAATAAATGCTACAGTGAGGAAAAAAACACAATAAAACACACAATCAAACCACCCCCAGAACCCTCCTCAAAAGCACTAGCAGTTCTCATCCTTCTCTTTGTGTAAAACTATCCTCTCTCTTCGTGTTGGAAACATTCAATATGAATTCAGGCAGATATCAAATGAAGTTTTGAAAAAATGATTTGCATATTAAAGTATTTTGAGTGTTTCTTGGATAAGAAACACTATACAGCAACCTCTGTATCCTTGTAAGCTGAGCTTTTTCAAATAATAAAGAATTACTATTTAGATCTATAGAAAGTAAGAAACAATAAGATACCTTAAATATTTTCCTTGAAATATTGGAAAAGGAAAGATTAGGAAAATGAAAAATTAAACTTTTGTATTTTGGAAAATAGAATAGGAAAAGGAAAAGTTAAATTCTCTATCTTTAACTGATCAGTTAGAAATGAATAAACTTGATAGGTAAAGTTTTACTGTTCATTTTCTTACTTGTTTCAAAACATTTCATACATAAAACTTGATACATAATACAGAAGAAAAAAAAGAGACAAAAATATTAAAAAAAACCCTGAAACAAATTGTGGACACTGGTCATTCCATTACACTTACTGACAAAACAGACAAAATGAAAAAGAAGTTTTCATGTTTGAGGAAAACAGAATTTTTTGAAAAAAAAAGATAAACAAAATATATTCCCTTATATGAAAACACATTACTTTTCCCAATCCTGTGAATTAGAAACAACTTCAATGTATTTCATGTTGCAACCAGCTCTTCTCAGTAGGTGTTTAAATAATTGCAAATAAGGAGAAATATGGTCCTTTAAAGTCACTGTGAACAAAATTTGCGAGCTTTATTCACAAAAACAGTTTGATTTTCTGTTTGTTTTTATTTTCAGTATGTTTCATACAGAATACTAAGTCTGTCTATTTTATTTCTGAAGGCAAACAATATTTTCAGGGAAATATTTAAGGAACTGTGAATTCTTGTGTAAGTTAGGTAAACATCATTATATTATGGATTATGATGACAATGCTGCTACAAACGCAAGAAAAGCAGATCACCTTCGGAGATCTGTGTGGATGTCAACACCTGCCTGCATGGGGCTTATTCCAAAATTGGGCCTGATTTTTTTCTTCAACTGCTAAACGATACCAACCAGTGCTTACTCCAGATGCACATTATTTGGATGACTTTTGCTTTTCCCCAAAAGCTAATTTAGGTTTCATGTAAAAATCACATTTTAATTCACATTTATTGAAGCATTTATTTGTTGTGGTTTAAGAGTTAACAAATTGAGGGTGGATGTACATGTGATAAATCTAGGATCCTGAGGGTCAGAGGGCAGCTGGTATTTCCTCCCCTTCCCTGCCACACTCTATAAAAAGGATAGGAAGTTTGAGTTTCGCTCTTTTCTTTCTCACTTGGGCTGTGCTGTTGCTGGGACCACACCTCAGCGCAGCCTGGCCTGGCTCCACGTGCTCTGTACAATCCATCACCATCCGAGAGCTGATTTGGTATATGCTTGTATATCTCACTTCCCTTCATATTCGTTTTTCCCTGTTTTATCTCTGTTACTTATTAAATTTTGTTCTTAGTCTTAACTTCCAATTTTGTGTGAGGCACTTCATTTCTCATACCCCTTTTGATCCTCCCCTGTGAGGGAAGGGGGAGAGGAAGAGAGGCCCAACAGGAATTCTGCTCTGTGGGACTTACCCTGAGCCTTAAACAGACACACTATTTAGGATTTAAAATGTCCTCATAAAAATGTGAATATGGTCCAATAAAATATAGATAAACTGTAATATGACTGATCTGACTAGTCAATCTGCATAAATATAACTTATGGAATAATAAATTGACATGAACAACTATTACAGATAGTGATACCTAATGGAAACATTAGTGGTATTAGAACATAAAAACAAAAGTGTTAATTTATAAACAATTCAGAGACAAAATGTCTTCTTCCAACCCTTATTCCATACCATTAACATCATACTCATCACTAGAAATTTTCTACAGAAAAAATCATTTAGTTCATGATTGTATTTAATTCATTTAGTTCATGATTCATCTGTTACAGCAGCCTCTCAGGGCAGGAAAGATGTTGTGGAAATCACTGCAATTTGTGCCCACGGGTTGCAGGTTCATCTCAGGAGGTTATTGAATGCTACTAGACAAAGCTAGCTCCTGTCATCACCACTATGATAACATACGAAAAACACTTACTGAATACTGTCAATATTATGCAATAAACGTACAGCTTTAACTTGAGTATTCTCATCCAGAGTTAAATTTCCTTGAGTTACCCATTATACTTCACCATCTTTCATCATTACTCACCAAGTACTTCCAAGTCCTTAAGCAAAAACAATCCCATGAATGGGTTTGCCTTTGCCCAAAGCAGGAAATATCCCCAGTTTTCCCTGATAGATTAATTTCTCGCACTACAGGGATTTCATCTCCTTCTACTGTATGTAAAGGGTCTGATTGAGCAGGACTGGCTCGATTGATAGATCCTCTAGCTGACAGATCAGCTTCTGGATAGGAGCTACAGACTCTCAGTGGTGTGATTCAAACGTGCCAGGCAATCAAATTCATGCAATCCAACAGACTGTTGTCCCTCTCCTCCATCCATCTAGAGGCAGGGCCCCCCTAATTCAAAAGATAGTACCCATTATTGTCAACTGGGTTTGTGTAGTTCATTGGGTTTATATGATTTATATGGTTCACAGGGTTTACACAGTTCATAGGATATAGATAGTTTGCAGAGTTTATATAGTTTACAGGATTTGTATGAACTACAGACATTACATTTTCATTTTCCTAGTTACATTTGGATCTGAGGCTCATCTACTTGGGGCAGAGGACTGCTCACAGTGAACTGGAGCAGCATCCCTTCTGCAAGAATTCTCTTTGTTTTACCTTGTAAGCAGAATACATGTTCCTGTGGAGCAGAAGTAGGTTTTCCATCTCATTTGTTCACTTTGTTTTCAAACTCACACAGGAGAGACCACAGGGTACATTGCGACATATACTGTTCTTGTTTAGCTGGTCTCATAGGAGTGCGTCTTCTCCTAATGACTTCAACACAAATCCTTTCAGGGAAAGAATAGGATCTATTCTCCCTCTTACTTAGTTTTTCCATGAGTTTTTCAAATGACTTAGCCATTTTGTTAGCGAGAGCTGATATGCAGGCCTGATGGGAGCAGGGACACTGCCTTCATATTGCTGTACTCTCCTAGCACTTTGAGCCTCATGTTGGGTGCCAATAAGTCTGTCAAGGTTTAGGGTCAGGACAGTCTGCTAGACCTATAACAGATACTCACTGTTAACCCCTTTCCCTCCCAAAGTGGAAGAAAAAGGAAATGAGAAAGACTTATCAATTAGAAGAGAAATATAAAACAGGTTTAATGAAAGCAACAATAATAAAATGAAATATATGCAAAAATATACAAAACCAGTACCGAACTCAGCTTCCCCTGATGGCAATGACATCACTGTCATCACTAATCCTGAAGCAGGCACTGGGGAAGTCCTAGGCTGCACTCAGTGGCAGGCAGGAACTGGATTCAGGAGCTTTTTTCTGGAACTGGATTCTGAAAGACATGGATCAGGATCAAAGGTGGAATAGACAGAGTCCTCCGCAGGTGGTGGCCATTGAAGAAGAGAACTTGAATATGAGGTATATGAGATGGAATACATTTCTGGTGGGGTTAAGGTCACATGTTCTGACCAGTTCTCCCTGTAGATGTTTTTGCTTTCTGCACCCCCCAGCATAGTACACAATATCTAGTGGTAACCTTGGTCTGTACAGTAATCGTTGTTACTAACTCTAAACATCAAGTGTTATCACTGCTAGAAGTGGCCACCGTCTGTGAAAATATGCTGTCAACTTCAGAAAATGCTGTTATATGAATTTAGCTGAAAAAAGTCACTGAACAGAATTAGTTCTAATTCAAAGCAGGACACTGTTAACAGATACTGGTACCTTAAGAAAACATTAGTGGTGTTAGAACATATAAACAGAAGAGCTGATTTGTAAACAACTCAGAGACAAAATGTACTAAGCAACTAATACACTAAGAGGGAAAACTGCATGTATCACATGAGCAGAACAAAATGCTAAATATGATCAAAGTGTTTTTAAAAAACTTACTTGTGTCTAGTTTGTAGCGCTTAGTGCTTTAGACGTTTCTGCCTGGTCCTATATCAGAAGGAGATTACAGTTGTCTAAAGTGAGTTACACTGCTTAAAGATTGAAAAGCTTTGTATTATATTGTGGATTTTGTTTAGTGTTTTGCTATCTGAACACAATATAGCCGTTCTACTTATTAAGCAGCAGCTAGGCCCAATTGTCCTAATGGTTCAGTCAACTAGGTAAGGTTTTGATACATAATCACCAGGTTCTGCCTCACAATATGACATGATGAAAAATCAGTTTTCTAGGCCTGAAACTACATTTTCTTTTCCTGTATAAAATATATAATTTTATAAACCCCAGAAAACTCTGCTACTATCATTCCATGCATCCTCAGGGAAAAGCATTTGCTCCAGGGAGTCACTGAAGCATCAGAGAAACTTGAGAACAGTAAAATGATATATTTGTAATGCTATTTTACCAGTTTGTCTATCATGCTTAACAGTAAGTATTGAATAAGAGAACGCCAACAAGTATTTCAATATCTTACTACTTGAAGATATGAATGTGTCTAGGATTTTATTTTAGATAAAAATTGGATCCTATTGAATATTTAAGCTTCCATTTTTATTTGTTCAGGTTCGAAATAGGATGGAAGACCTTTCATCAGGGCTTTTAGACAGGTACAAGCAACCTACCACTTGAAGACCAGTTGTACTGCCTGAATTACTTTAGTGTAGCAGGGAGACATGGCTGAACTCCAGCTAGTCTCTGCATGGTGTTCTGTGTAGTGATTTTCATGCATGCTGAGGAAGCACAAAAATTCCATCAGTTACCCTGCTTGTTTTACAACCCAAAGTTTTATTTCCTTCTTTTGTTCAGGAATAAACAGCTTCTGTTTCTGATGTAACAATTAACACGATTTGATAACATTCTACACTACCTTTGCAAAACACTTGCAAACAGTAGAAGGCACTAGGAAATTTGACTCACTGTTTTTATTTTTATCTGTTTGATGTCACTACATATCCATTATCATTGACACATATTTACAAAATAAGTTTTGTAGTCACTGGTTAAAAATGTATATAACCAGTTCACAAGTACAAATCGATTTTATGTCCAATGTGAATCCATCCTATCCCAACATGGAACATCCTTAACATGAAAAAGGTAATTTCTTTTTGATGAGCTATTCAGAATAAAGGCCAGCAGAAAGCAGAACACAAACTGTTATACTCATTTTTCAAGTGAAATCTTCAAGATTTTTGAGATCTTTTGGGTTTTGCTCCATAGACATTCTGTGTATTACTGAAAGAAATTAATTAGTTTTGGTTTGAGTTCATATGACAGAAGCTCTGTCCTTTGAAAGAAGGTTCGTCTTTTCTGTCACCATGAACACAAACAAGGTATTTGAGTTACAGTGTTTTCTCATTGTTTTTGACACATCCTATGAAAAAAAAACCTAGTACTTTGAGATTATGAAATTTAGGTGTACTACTAATATTTGTCATAGTATTATTTGTAATCAGTTGTCAAGACTGAGAAGACGAAAAATATTCTGAATTATACTATATCATTTGCATTTGCTTAGGAGGAGAAAGGATTTGTTGGAGTGCAATGAGGATAGTGTACTCTTTGCAGTTGCCATCCCATCAAGTCTGAAATCTACTTGGAATTCAGAACACGTCATTCTCCTTGTTCTAGATCTCCTAGAATAACAAATACAGGAATTTTATCTTTCTGTTTCTTCAGACCCAGGGGCTAGCTGTGTTCCAATTTCTATACTGCTTTTGTTGTGCTAGTCCACATTATGTGAGGTGGTCAAATAATTCTACAAAAACAGTGAAATCATAATCCAGACTGGTTGCTATCAGCCAAAAGTGCTAAGTCAAGGCCTTGAGAAAACTGTAACATGTTGCACAGCTGAGTTCACTGTTCTAAGGATCTGTGTCCTGCAGGGATGAAGGAACAATTTCCAGAGTCTAGGTCTGTGATCAGTGAGATTCAGTGATCACCACCCCTATGTTTGTATCTGTATAAATGTCACGGTCAATAAATTTGGAACAGCTGATGAAAGCCACATTCTAGTTCTGCCTTTTAATCTCTTTAGAAGTTTACTCAGAGACTTGATGCTAAGAGGCCTCAAGTACCTGTCTACTTTTTTAATTCCTTAAAGTTGTAAAATCAGTACATTTCTTTGATATAATGAAGAACAGGCACTCACTTGAGCATATATATGGTATCATGGGTGAAACACTTTCCTTGTTTTAGTATATGGAATCCTCCCATTAATTTAAAAGATTCGAGAACGTCTTTTGATTAACTCATTTTTGTTCATTTGAGGACCATGGCTGTTAACAAGCACACAGAATAGTTTCAGTGATGTATTTCGTCTAAAATGTTCTGTTTCTAAATAGGTAGCATGATAATTGGCTGCTGAAAAATGTTCTTTTTATACTGCATAATAAGGACTCTATCATTGGCTGTGAGCTTAATTAATCTACGGGACTTGGACTTCAAACAAAACTAGTGCTCACAAATAACTTCTCATACTTAGCAAAATAATTTTTAAATTTAAGCAAGTAAAAAATAAATCACTTTAGTTGACAGCTTGGTGCAGATTCAGCTGGAGTGTAATAGATTTAAAATGATGGTAGTATCTAAATGGGGATACCACATAGGCTTGCAGGAAATATCTTAATTAAATAGGGATTTTTTGGGTATTTTTTTTTAATGTTCCCTTCTATCTATCTGGTCTGTTTTGGTATCTTTTATCTTTTGTGTAGTCAACACATACTGCAGAGACCTGATTAACATAAGAAAAAATTATAAGTACAGAAATAGGGTTACCCAGAGGATTTTCCCCTCCTTCCTTCATTTCAGGAAATGTTTTTTAATCAACCAGTAATGCCCAGTCTTCAGAACAGCTCATTAAAGTCAGGAAGATCGAACAGTGAATACATTAATGCTGCAAACATCTCCATTATATACTTAAGTTGTGTATGAGTCGGCCATTGAAGAGGTTACTAGGCTTTTACTAAAAGCATTTTTATCCAAAGCATGGGATAGACTGACAATGATATTCTCTCAGAAAGGCAGCAGGCAGCTAATACATTAGCAAAAGACAGAGGGGTCCAGACTGAATCCCAGTCAAGGTTACTTCTTTCATATTTCTCCCCTTTCGTAATGCACACACACTCTCTTACACAAAAATGAGTAAGGAATTGCTTTTGTAAAGAGCAAAAGGATTTTTCAGGATGCATTTAGTCCTATTTTTTCTCTTCTCTCCCTTTCAATGCACTTTCATACTGTTCTGATCTTTTCCACAGAAAGCAAAGGCAGAAAAAACCTTTCCCAAGCATTTGAACAGAAGGTATATATTTACTCCAAATACATCTCCCTTCTTTTTGTTCATCTATAATTCTGTGTAGCATTAAATTGCCTTGGTCAAGGAGTTGTGCTGACTTTGAGTTTCCTTCAACAATAAAGTCTTTTTATAGTTTCTAAATCTGCTGAAAAGGAAAAAAAAAAAAAAGAGAGAGAGAAAGAAGTGCATGTTTTCATGATCTTTAGTCTGGGGCACTGAGTTTTCTTTGATCCACAAGCTTTTGACAATGTAAAAGTGTACCAGAGATTTTTAAAACACTGTGACAATCTCAGGCTGTCTCAAATTGTGTACCACAGTCGATTAGGAAGATTATCAAAGTGAGTGTCTTTTATTTCTGTGTGATTGCTCACAAATACATTTATACTTGAAGGAAACAACCCAGAATATGTAACTACAAAAATGGATTTTATACTGAATGGTGAAATACCTGAGTGTAAGATCGCTATTAATGCCCTATTCACCTTAAAAATGATACAGAGGTAGCTGATACTGTTGCTGTAACATTCCTCCTGAAAATTTTCCATCTATCTATGTTTTTGCAAATACTGTGCAAATTAAATAATTCATGAACGTTTTTTTAATACTACTCAGCTGAAAGACTGTGGACACTTGCAAATGCTATCATAACAGATGATCCCCAAACTAAGTCACAGATGCAAATTTTACCTATGTCTTGAATTAATGATTATTAAGGTTTGTTTTTTTCCCAATCAGGCAATAAATTTTGTGAAACACATGAAACCCTCAACCAGTACTGTTTAAAGCAAGGTTCCAGACATGAAAAATAAAAACAAAAACAAAAAGTGTGATCATTTGTGATATCATATGTGATATTTTAATTCCAAAAAAGAGATGCTGAAGATTCCTTGTTAATAAACTTATACTTTGAAATTTTCTGCACTCTCAGAGGTTTAATGTGGCAAGACACAAAGCAGACCAAAGAGGGTAATAAGAGATTGATCTTTAGATATTGAAGTATTTCACTCATACAAGGTTACCAATATGCTACAGTGCTATTATCACCTTTAGAGGACACATTTTTCACCAACCTACACTAACATCCTACATTTAAAGGAAATTATATATGTCAGATGTCACTATCTGGAATGGAAATTATTACTCTTGAAAATGTGGGCCAAAATGAGGAATGATATTTTTAACTTTCTATACCCGTACCTGTTAGTTTTATGATAGTTGTCATCTTCTAATAAGGTAACAGAGGGCATATTGTAAAGGTTTCTACATATAGTTAAAGTCCTAGAAAAGTCTTTGTCACCTTTGGGATTCTTATCTCTCAATAGAACATTATCCTTTACCAAAATTCTTCACTTTTCCTAATTGTTTTGTCCTGTTTTGTTTGTTTTTTCTTGACTGCCATTGGCATTCATTGTCTTTGGGGGACAAGGCTTCATCTTTCAGTACATATGTTTGCAAGGCTCAGAAATAAGTAGTGTTTTCTTATGTCTCCATCAACCTGTCAAAAAGACATGTTTCAAAGAAACTACATGAGTCTCCTCATTTGAAGTACAGTTGTTTAGCCAGCTCATAAGCTAGTATAAATATTTATATCTGCTTAATTATAGTGCCTAGACACTGCCCTCATGACCCTCTTAACCAATACTCTGTGCTTCTAATTAAATCAATATCACAAGACAAAGATAAGGAAAAGACATCAAAACCCAGTTATGTGCTGGTCTGAGTATCACGTCCACCTGTGAGGTCTCAGTCCATAGCCATCATCAAGGTGTTGAGCTTTCTCTGTGCTGGGCTATCTTTCCAACTGTGCAGACTGCAAAGAATCGGCTCTGCTGGAAGCTTGGCCCAAGCACTCTGTGCTTTGGCTCAGGAGCTGCACTTGAGCTCAGACATGGCCTAGGCTGTGCTACTGGCATGTCTGGCCTTGCTGGTCCTGACCTCAACTGACTTGATGGACTTCTTAGCTGTGGATCTCTCACTTTCTCATATTCACTGGAGGAGTGTTGCCTAGCCCTGGCCACTGTCAAGGACCTTGTCTGCTTGACACACCAGGAGGCCTGTCAGCCATGCCCTGCATCGCATTGGGGTCCTCTTAAGCATCACCATCCCTGTGGAGAAGTCCTGCTTGCTGCTTCCTGGCATGTCTTTGCTAAGATGGCCACTTAAAGCTTTTCAAATTGTCAAGTGGATTATATCATATGAAACAGGGTAACAGCCATCACTCCAGCAAGGTGAATACCTGTGGGGGTATAGAAACAAGACAGCTCCTAGAAACAAAGCAGACACTAATTAAGAAGGACCTTAGTCAAGACATGTATTTTCACAAGAAAATGTATGGGAACAGGGGAAGTAAACTGGAAATGAATGGGACCTGTTCGTCAGAAAGGGTCCTGAGGGATAAAAGTGGGAAAAAAAAATAATCTAACCCCATCAAAAATATAGATTATACGATCAAACACCCTATAATCTTTTCATCAAGAGCCTCATATACACTCTACAGCCTTAGAAAATCCTCTCATACCACCATGTCCCCACTATCACTTCATTTTTAGTTTTTCTTGCTCCCTACTTCTTTCCACTAGTGTCCATGTAATTTCTACCTATTTTTATAAGTACCAATTAGGCAAGGGGTAACATGTATTACAGCCGATTTGGGGCTACATATATGTTATTTAGGTGATTAATAAGTGAGCTGAATGGCCAGTTGTCAGTCTAAACAATCTCTTGAATTCATATGATGGCCTTTTATCCTCTCCAGAATACTAATATGTATCCCTCACTCTAAAGAAACCACCCCTCTTTTTCATAGCTATAGAATATTTTTGGGCATTTAGATGGTAACTCTCAATTTTCACATGGTTGAAACTGGCTAAGATCCAAAATTATTATGCTGAAGAACTAATAGTCAGCTTGTATGACTAAATAAGCCGTATGTTGTTAAGAAATCTGGTTTAAAAAAATGAAAAGTGCATGAGAGACACAACTGATGTACATGAATACTAAGAGAAAACTACAGAGATTTATCTTTGCTTCAAATAAAAGAAACAGAAAAACCCCAAGATATTAACACATAATGAGGAAAAAATGTGACCTACATGCAGATTTTGAAAGAATGTATTTTCCAGTGAAGCGTTTGACTTTTCAGGTGCTCTGAGAAATGCCAAATAAAAGAACGAGAAAGAAGACAGCTGATTTATAGGCTAGCTAACAGCCTTTTTGAGCTATTGTGGCATTGTAACAGAGATCTAAGATCAAGTATTTGAAAGAGTGAAAGGAATCACAAGTAAAGCACTATAACTAAAGTCTCTCAACCTTGGGAGCAGCTAAAGCTGCAACAGTGTCTCAGGAGAATGGCCAGCACAGGTGAAAGACAGCAACCTATATTTATATTATGAATCATGGCAGCCCAGAAAGAGGGATATTTTCACCCTGAAAAAGAGCTCCTTGCTGTGCTACTTGCAATGATGCAATTCCACCTGCCCTTCAGACACAAGGGGGTTGGGAAGTCCAGTTCAAGTCATTCAAAAGAAATACAGAGAAATATTTCCTTGGTACATGCTTAAGAAACTGGGTATACTCTGTTGGAAAAAACACCCTCCTCCCAAGGAAGGATATCAGCCCACTGAGTGACTGGGGCTGTAGGGGGAAACAGTCTTTCCTTGTGACATCAAGTGATCTTCATTCCAGTTTCAAGAACAGGGCACATAAGGAAAAAGGAGGAGTCTGCACAAAGATAGTAATTCATTGCAACAAGAGACGTAAAGATAGACAGATATTTCATTTTACCTATTCCTACTATAAAAAAGGTGCACTGAAAATGTCTAACAACTTAAGTGCCGACTTGAACGCAGTGGTAATAGAAGAGAGGCAAAGTCACATGTGTGGTTGAGACAAGGCATACCCAGCCCAAATTGGTTAGGAAACAAAGAACAGAGAGGGATGTGAAAATTTCTTTTCATCCTGAAAAATGCAGTCCTCTCCTGTTACTGTCTAAGACTACCTAAACGCATTGGAAACTGGCAGTGCTGTACTTTTTGTAGTAGTGAAGAAATACTAAGTTACATTAGCTTTCTACCTTGTCCAAAATGGGTAGTAACTTGGGGTCTAAATGAAGGTTCCTTCAAGAAACCCTGGGGAAAAAAAAAAAATTAAAAAAAAATATAAAAACAATTGTCAATTGACTTTATGTATGTATGGGTTTAATTTAAAGAAAGATACTGAACAATTTAACCTCATGCACTAGTAATGTTATGTTTTTACTGGAAAATGAAGTGTGGCAGATGCACCCATCCTGACAAAGACCTGACAACAACCAGGGCTCACCAAAGAACTGACAACAATAAACAGGGGCTTACCAAAGACCCCATAAAGACTGGCGATTCATGACCATTAAAACTTTTTCACTTTGGCTCAGACCCTTAGTTTGCCTTTGTAGTGCCTTTGTCCCCCGCTAATTAGAATGACCCCAGTTCAGCCTTGACTAAGATAGAGCACTTCCAGAGAGTTAGGATTTGAGTTAGGACTCTTTGAAGCAGTGGGTCTGCAGTCAGAGACTCTCCCTTTGGTGTGGGATGCCACTAAAGGAAATTTCCAGCAATTGAGTGAGCCCTCACCTCCCCCCTTTTAGGTAAGTGAATTCTTCATCTGTATATGTGTACATCTATATAAACTTGTATCTTTCCTTCAATAAGCCCTCATCCCTTATCATCAATCTATTTTTTGATTCCTTTGAGTGGGTGGATTTCCCTTTTATGAATGAGTGTGTGGATATTTTCGGTCATCTTTCTAAAAGAATATTTGCAAAATTTATGAATTGATTGTATACTACTCTATTCCTGCCTCTCAGCTGAACTTGCAATTTACTTCGGTCCATTGGAGTGCTGGACAATTTCTGGTTGGAATAAATCCACATTTTGGGTAGCTACTGTTGTCTGTTTTGTGGATGCCTCCATGACACTCAGTGACAGAAACATTGTCTTGTTAGTTAAAACTTAGAAAAAAGTGCTACTAAGACTGGAAAATGCTCAAATACAGCCAGTGGAGAACAAAAGGCATATCAAAGACTGAATCTGAATTTTTCCAAAGACTTTAAAACTAGATGCTGTGTTTGCATTGCAATATTAGCTAGGAAACTGATTAAACCTGGAATAGTGTGTCGAGTTTGTATGGTGAAACTAATAAAGGCAGGATGCAGTATTTGGGGCACAAACAAATGCACCCCACTTTGACACAGTGTCTTTTTTGCACAATGATTTATCCTGGTGCTTATTTTCTGTAGCTTAGGTATACCAGTGCAGAACCAATGTGCAAGGGGGGTGAATGGGTTAGAGCGGCCACAGAGGTAGCACGATTGCCATGATTTACCCCAGCTGAAGAATTTTGTTCTCTCAGTTTCCTTCGGCGACTGTGTGAGCTCTTCAGAAGCACGTTTAATCTGGAGGGATTTCAGATTTTTCTGCAGCCACTTGGGTTGGAAATTTTCATCTGTATTAAATATTCTGTTACCCAAATTGCTCTTTTTACTGTTTCTTGTCTTTGTACAGAAGGTTGTTGTTGGCAGTGTTTTGCCTTTTGTTTCACAAAGATTCTTATGATGTCATTTTCTTTAAAAAGCTCATGCTTATTGATATGTTCTGAGGAATTTATACCACTCCACTGATGAGAAACCAATGTATATAGAGGTGAAAGGTGTAGTTACCCTGGGACTACAATTATCATGTGTAAATATGCAGCAGAAAACAAAAAAGTGAATTTAATGCTAAGTTAGTTCTTATCATGTACTATTTCCTTCCATTGCTATCCACTCTGTGAAAATCAGTAACCATGTCCTCATGTCAGTTGCTTTCCTAGTTCTTGAAACAGTGGCTTATACCAGACACAAAATGTTGTTGTTTTATTTCCAGTCTCCACAGCTGTATCTATTACCTGTATGTATGTGTATCTATGATGTCACATATTTTTCCCAGTGCTCCTCACAGTTTCCTCGGACTGCCTTGTTTGGAGTCTTGTGTCTTTTGCATAAACCCTGTAAATTTATGTTGACACAATTATTTGTCTATCAGTGACAAAAGAGGATTATATTTCTCCACAAAACTTCCAACTCTTTCTTGTGATATGTACTACACTACATACTTCTTCAGTTTATGTATCTGTTTTCAATTAAACTATAATACGTTTACTGTTGCTTATTACTACTTAGTGACACTTTTACTATGAAGGTAGTGATTTATTGATACAAGATACGTGTTTTTTTGTAACGGTGTCCTAATCTCTGTCTCCTAACAAGAGTGATAAGAGTATTATTAGCTGTGCAATTA
>VWZK01018185.1:0-11886 GCA_013396935.1 Baryphthengus martii | reverse complement strand
TTTTTTTTTTTTTTTTTGTCTGAAACACAGTTCTGTGGAGCAGAGAACATTACTGTCTCCAGCATTTTTATTTTTTTTTTTAACACAATTCTGTTGGTGTTGTTTAATACATTTCCTCTTCCTCTCTCTCTTCAACTAATTTTTGTCATGTTGTGAAATTTAGTAGATAAAAGGTAGTAAATCATTGCTTTGTTTTTCCTCAGTACAGGTACTCCAGACCACTACAAGCAGTACTACTCTCCACAGTCCTCCACCAAATCTAACAGTATAGAAAGGAATACAAGTTAATTAAAAGTGCAACTAATTAGGTAAGATTTAATTTTGAGCATTGTAAAGGACACTATATTTTTAATCCCTAAAGGAAAGAATTCTGCAGCCAAGAAGCACTGACTTTAGGACATCAGATATAAAGGCTCAGACCTTTTATTTTACTTGTACAGAGCTTGTACTGAAATTTATGAAATAAAGCAAGTGGTATGAGCTTCAGATTCTACACATAATGTACTTTGAAATATAGAATGTGAATATACAAATTACCCAACAGGCACTGCAAAGTAGGGTAAATGGTTGTAGTAAGACTCTGTTTTGTGAAACAAAAGGTTAATAAACTAATTGACTAAAACCAGCAAAGTATAATAGAATGTATCTAGTCTAAATAATGTATCAGCTGATTTTGTAGATGTTGAAGATGATTTTTGTAACCACTGGAAGTTATGGTAAGTGATTGTATCATCTTACCTGGAGGTCATGACTATTTATGATATCTATTTCTAGATAACATTTACCTCAATAGAATTTTACCTTGGGTACCCTTGTATAAAACACCTCATTTGAAGGGACACTCTAGAACAACATGACTCAACTCTAGAAGATCACAATTATGCCACATCTGCCCTAGATATTGTTAAATGTTGATACAATAACAAATGATCTTTTGTCTAATACTGAATCTGTTTACTAGATGTTACACTATATCATTGCATTTTCTTTGGAGCTGACAGAGCAGAAAGCTGACAGTCTTGTATCCACTATAAATTCACAGGTATTTTTAGAGTATACAAAGAATATAACAGAGATCAGTGTCTTTTTGCATTAGTCATCCAGAAGAAGCAAAGGCAACCCAAATCCCACAAAGGGGTTATTCTCTGAGGATGAAAAAAAGGATACAAAGTATGTTTCTCTGAGCTGACTTACTCAAAGCATTCTATTTTTATTTTTACTTTATTTCATTTTACTCTTAAAAAAAGTAAAAAAAAAATATAAGGAGACATTACATATTGGTTACTTTTTTAATTAAATGTGGTTAGAGGATCAATTTCTTCAGGATTGCCTGGAGTACATCCGGGGATCAAGAGAACCACAAGTCCTACCTAAGAAGAAAATCTATCTGCTTATTTCACTGTAGAAAAGGCTATGTGGTGTATAATTTTATGGTTTTGCTGTCCATGTTGTTTCATAGAATTCTCTTTCAGCAGTCTTCCAGGTCTCACTTTTTCAGGTACTACTGTGTACGTCTATTGAATGTAAACTAAGCATTGCATTTATTTAGGTGTATTGGATCATGATTTTGCTGCCTGACTTCATGATTTGTTTGCAGCACTGAAATCATGTGCAAGACAAATTTGACACTCCAACTTGATGCTTGATGGGGAAGACTGATACGTCCATTCTCAGTTGTAATGGCCCAGAACAAATCTGCTGTCTCCAGGGTTGTGAGACCTGGTGCTTCACCACCATCAGAGCAGCACTTACTTCACTACACTCAGACCCTTCCAGTAAGGAAACTTGTCTGTATTTAAGATATATAGTGTTCATAGGGTACATATTTGGGGAAGAATCTGGGTTACTTCAGTGTATCCTTCCTGCTCATACTAAATTGTGTTTGCTCTTGGTCTTACATATATACAGAGAATTTTCTCAGATAATGTATTATGGAATACATACTACCTAAGCCAATGCAATAATGTAGTCATTCCTGTTAAGGACAGAGTTTCTCATCTGTCATAAAAATATTTTCTCTCATTTTGTCTTCATCCATGGATAACTGAAAATATCTTCATTATGTCCTATGCATAAAGCAGTAACACTGAGTTCTGGAAAATTTTGTTTAATTTGTGTCAATAGAAAAGGCCTCATGAAAGTGTCTTTGGAACTGCACTTTTATCTGTTGCTGGTGTCACCGAGAGTTGGTCAGTCTCAGGAAAACCTATGTAAAAAACATAATGAAGAAACTAAATCTGAATCACCATAGTGCTAACTATTGGATTGTTAGCAGTCTGTTCTGAGGAGTCAATGCTGTCCAGGTATGCCAGTAATGCCGCAAGATACTATAAGCCAGGCAGGCCTCCCAAAGTACTTCACAGATCGCTGTGTGGATTGGGAGTAGAGACTATCAACATGTTATGATATTTTCACATCTCTAATAAAAGGTGCCAGGCAATCATTGCACAGGAGGAATGTTGTAGACAATAAAACACTTCATTCTCCAGGGATGGCCAGATTGCAAAGAGTGTGTGCCACAAGCATTTGCTACCCACTGAGAAAGAAGCTGTGTGTGCAAAATAGAATTTTATTTACAGAAGATCAGACAATAATCCTGACACAACTAAGAGTTAACATCGCAACAGTGATTCATGTTTCAAATCCAGTAGAAGAAGCATGCGTGTAGGAGGCATGTCCATGAACTAAGAGATATCTCTTGAAAATGAGAAGAGATCAAGCTTAGACTAACAAATGAAGTATGAAAAAGTACAGTAATAAAAAATAAAATAGGATGGTGATATCTCCTGCAGCTAAATTCCACTGGCAGGAATTCTGCTGTACATTTGTAATACTGGATCAGTGAAGAACAGCTTTTTGGAAGTCATGAGATCTGGGACCTGGAGATTTAAGATGCATCTTCTAGGTGACATGTACAGCCAGATAATACCGCACAAAACTCTGTGATTCCTTTCCTGTTGGGAACTGGAATAAAAAAAAAAGAAGACTTCTCCAAATGCCTAATCACAAAGAAATCATTAAGCAAAACCATGAAAAGAAACAGTAAATAAATGAACCAATTAGGCAAGATGATCTAGGAGATATTCCTATCTAGCATGTCATGTCACTATAATATACTATCCCAGATATCACACAACTCTTGTGGCCTATGCAAGAGCCGATGGGCTGAAGAAGTAGCCCTCATCTTTTTGACATAAAGGGCAACTTGCTTAAATTTATGAAGGAAGAACAGCAGAGGGCAGCAATTCAGAGACTCAAATGAGTAAGCAGTCAATTTTCTAATTTAAATGACAGCATGCCACATCAAGTGAGTGGGTCTGGACTAAACCAGCAAATAGCCTTGTAAAGTAGTGGTAAAAGAAAACACTTCAAGCTGCCATAATCACAAATTGCACATTAGAACAGTGAAAGTGATGGCTTTATAATAACGCAATCTCAACAACAGGACTGACATCTCATTATAAGATTAAAAATTGAAAAGATCAGTGACTACCAGCCAGCATGACAATGTCAGACTCATATTTTTTCAGGAAGAAATTAACAATAGGTGTAAACACACAGATCAACAGGATTCTAGAAAGCAAGGCCTATGTCGAAGCAGGATATCTTTTCCTTTCACACTAGTTTCTGCCTTGGATGTAAAAGAGATTACTGCTGAAACTGGCCTATGTATTCCTCTGGAAACCCTCATTTTGAGTGAACTACCATTTAAAAAATAAACTTGTGTTTCTGGTTGCATGTTGCTCAGTTTGTGTCCCAAGTGTGTCCATTTTTGGATTGTCACCTGTTTTGTGTGCTCATTGTAAACCAGCAACTGAACTTGTGTTCTGATATCCATACAAAGAGTTTTCCCTAAGGGTAAAGCTTAATTTTTAAGATGTCTTCATTTGCCATGCTTAATTAAATGATTCTTGGAATCATTAAAATGTATGGAAATAAATAAATAAATAAATTTAAAGAAAAATAAAATAAATGCCAGACAGTACTAAACGTGAAATAGGGGAAATGGAAGCTTTTATACTGTCACCATGAATAATAGAAATACAGAGTGCTTGTACAAACGTTCTTTCAGTATATTTTCTAAACTGCAACCATATGCTTGCAATGCAAAAATATCACAGGGAGTACTGTCCTACTTATTACAGCAAAACCAGTGGGTTTTAGCTGTTCTCAGTTAGGAAGCAATGTAATGTAGTTAAATCAGCAAAGCATTCCCTAGAATATAAAATCCTTGTAAAATTAAATAGTTGCATTGTTCTCTGAAGCCTCTGATGTACATTCTCCCTAGTAACAGGGATTCAGAGTTGTTCCCATGGAGAATAAAGGGGTACAGAGATAATCTAAAGTAACAGAACAATGCAAAAATAGGCTTTATCTTTACTTGTTTTAAAGTGGTGAAGAGAGAAATAATGAGCAAGGAGTGACTGCATGATTTTAAGTACATAAAATTATGAAAGCATTGTGTGCAGGGCAAGTCAGAGATTATCTGAGGACAGTACAGTCACAGCTGTTTTTGTTTTATTATATAGCAGAAATAAACCTGTTGGCTTGTGAAATGCCCCTTTTGTATTTCTAGCACTAACTATCAGCAGTTACTGTATGATACTAAAACATATGGCAACGTAATTGAAGGTGTGGCAAGAAATCAGAGTTAGGTACTTAGGGACATATGTTCTCCTCCACTAAGCAGAGTGGAGGGAAGCAGATGGGCACAAGTTAAAGTGAGGCACAAAGAGCTGACATAGTCCACCCATAAGGCAAAGGCAGCTAAGTCACACTTTGGTGTGTGTCAAAGTTGGGAGCCTTTAGGAATGAGCTGGAATCAATGTGTTGCCTCTTAATTAAGAGCTAACTCAAATTTTGAGGTGTGTTAGCTCTGAATAGAAGAGTACTAGCTGAATGAAAAAGGGTAGCCGCTGCACTACAGTATGTTTCCAGAAACTATTCCCACAACCTGGCACTGGGTGAATCAGGCAGCGAGCATGCGGATGAGACAGGAAGTGTCCAGGAAAGCCTAGACAACAGATACGGGCCACAAGTCCTTCTCTCCCTGCCTTGTCATTGGACTGTTATGAAGTATATTTTCCAACAATTGTTCAGATTTGTAGTGTTTGCTCATTTATTTATTCTCTTGTCTCAGGAGATATTGCATCATTGTTTAACTTCAGACATTTTCAGGATAATTTTGGCAGCATTTGGAAATTGATATAAACCACAGCCTGCTCCACTTAGTGATTATCTTCCTTCTTCATTATCCTTCTTGTTTCTAAAATGGACCTAAAGCTTACTTTCAGGTTAGAATGGCAGAAATTTGTGCCAGCTTTACTTTAAAGTTTTGACTAAACACACTGGTGAGAGGCATGGGAAAGTTAAGTCATAATCATTGTATGTTTTAATTTCAAAATATTATTAAAGTAGAAGTTAGAGAAAGAAGAAATTAAAGACTTTAGAAGCAACTAAATTTTAAATCTGTGGGTGTTTTCTTACAGAATAACTTTTTTCCTCCAAGAATGGTCTTTATTTGAGAGTACTCAATGTATGAGCAATAAATCGATTTTCAGTCAGCAGTTTATTTTAGATCTTTATCTCTATCCAGTACCACTTGGTTTCTGAGCCTTCAAAAAATCAATAGCACAATAACTACCTTCAGTATATGATTCATTATCATATGTGCTATATATAGTTTAGCATACTAAGTATTCATTATTTTGGCTAGCATTGGAAACAGTATGCTGGTTTTTTTTTTCTATAGTGAGAACTAACCTGTCCTGAAAGGAATGCATTTGTTGGTGTTTTGTTTTTTTTTATTATTTCACTCAAGAAAATAAGAATTATTTCAGTGCTAAAATCTGGATTTCAACATTACGCTGTCTCAGGCAGCTACAGAAATCAGCCTGTAATTTGCCAACCAACCCTGTAATTAGGAAATTAGATATTAATAAGAAATTTCACAAAAACTGCAGCCATCCTCATCACCGCCCTTGGACTCATTCTAGCTCTAGAACTCTCAAGNCCCTTTTTGGTGGGTTTTTTTTTTTTTTTTTTTTTTTTTTTCACATTCATGTGATATCTTCTTCCACTTAATATTATACATAAAGAACAGTGAGCTTGCTATACTACAGCAGGGGGCAGCATGGTATGCTATTTTCCACTTGATAACCATGCTTAAGGTATTAACAATGTGATTTACTAATTAGCACTGAACTTTGCTGGTTACAGACTGTTGTGTAAACTCCATTCCTATCCAAATAGGCACAGAAGTGCAAGTTCCGTGGATGATCTGTAAGGATTTGGCATAGATACAAGACATAAGTAAAGTATTGAATAGGAAAAAAAAGTCATTAGTCACAAAGATTGCAGTATGTAGTGTAGGTTAAGATCTCATTTTTTAATCAGTCCTCAGCCATTACTTCACAAGCACGTCAGATAATAAACATCATATTACTACTAGTCTCCTTGATGTGCTGCAGACATGAGGCTGTGTTAAAATGACACCATTCCCTGCTTGGAAAGCTGTTGCAGGATCTTTATATTGTACGGTTTCCAGTCTAAATGCTCACACTGAAATTAGTTTTGCTAAAGACCATTACATTATTAAGGCATTGAGTCTGAAGACATGCTTTTGTACTAGATATTGCTGGCAATTGGAAAGATTTATCTTCAGCATTGGTCTCCCAAAGGTCAAAAGTGAACATAATTATTTTGTTTATAGACATGCCTCCAGAATCAATACGATTGCTATGAAGGTGTGTTGGGAATGAGGAAGGCACTTGCAGTACTCTGCATAACTGATTCTACAGTTGATTTAAAGTACACTGATCCTTACTCCTTGGTTTTTCAAACTCAGTGTCATGAATGAGAAGATTCCAGTTAATGCTTAAGAATCTATATTACGACATAATTTCCCTGCCATTCTAAATTGACTGTTCTGTCCATATTACGGTATAAATTAAGGAGAGCAGAAGGAAAATTGATTATTAATTTTCTTTACAGCAGCAGAGCAGAATTAATGATATCAAAGCTTTCTGATGAGGATGGGCAGTTTCTTAAACCAAAGAGAAAAATAGCTCTAACTGGTAATCAATTACACCTGGATTAGAAGATATTACTAGCAATTAATGGTCATGTAGCATTGAAATCAATGAGACTTGTCAAAAGAAATAATGAGGCCCATAGCATTTCCACTGTTAATCTGCTGTAAAATGAAATTATTGGATGGAAAAAGAAAGTCCCTTATGGAAAGTGACGAAGGCTAACTGCACGCTGAAAAATGTTAGGATATCCAGAAGAGAGAATGGCCCAAATATTTGTGATCTCTAAAGATTAAGAATGTGCTTCTGCATAATCTCCATATTGCAANGCTTGGCCCCTAGCTGACCCCAACACCACAACACCTAGCTAGACCATGTCACTAAGTGCCACATCCAATCTTTCCTTAAACACCTCCAGGGATGGCGACTCCACCACCTCCCTGGGCAGTCCATTCCAGCGCCTAAAGGTTTCAACATTAAACCAGGTGATACTCAGCAATTTTCTTTGGAAAGTCTGAGTTTGTTTGAGTGTGAAACTCAAAGCAAAAATTAACGAGTGCACAAATCTACATAGATAAAACTGGACAATATATTTGTGCAGAACCTACAAAGACAGATGTTAAGTTTAACTAAGATCTAGCAATAGAAAAAAACATTAAACAGTTATGTTCTTGCTAATACTTCTCAAAACCAATTTAATTTTAGGAGGCTAGAACATCTACTGCTCTGTATTTCAGTGATTATCATCTTTGAAAACAAGTCTTCTTATACAGTAATTATCTACCTAAATATGGGTTGCCTCCTTGGATGATATATTTAGATTTGTGAATGTTGTCTTTTTTCCTTTTCTGAAAATGAATGCTGTCAGGGAAGGTTTTGCTCACAATAGTTACATATGTCAACAAAAACACAGACCAAGTTTGTGGGAAATCACAAAGAATTTGCAGAAGTGAAGGAGTATGCATTTGCACACACCAGTTTTGGCAGTCCTGTACAGTAGACATTCAAAACAGTTAAATTACATACAAATTGAACCCTCTGTACAGTATTTTCAGAAGATGGCTCTCAACGTACTTAATGGTCCTTAAGTACAGCTAACACTGCACCTAGAAGTAAGATGCTTACTATGTAGCCTGGTGCATGGAACTTTGAGTCTCAGGAACAAACTTTGTTTGGAAAAGTCCAGAAGGAGCACTAAGGCATGGTCTGCATGCACGTATGTTGTTCAATGGTACCCATAGCTCCTTGATCACCTGACAAGGGACTGAAGGAGAGCTATAGGTTTAAGTGTAAAATTAGGAGGAAATTGCAAAGAAAATGTCA
Source organism: Baryphthengus martii (assembly GCA_013396935.1). Lineage (NCBI taxonomy): Eukaryota > Metazoa > Chordata > Aves > Coraciiformes > Momotidae > Baryphthengus > Baryphthengus martii. The sequence continues at coordinate 3,532 of VWZK01018185.1, read as the reverse complement.
AGTAAATGGCACACTGAGAGTTATAAATGCTCTGGATGAAAGCCGCAGAGAACAAGGCAGGAATCTACGGGACTAGGAGATGAGATGCTGAACACAAAATAATAGGACTTCTTTGGCCTAGTACTTAGTTATTTTCCAATAGATAACATCCATTTCAGAGTCAGGATACATAAAATAGCATATCCTGGCATAAAAATGGATGAAGAAATGGTTCTATGATAAACTAAAATTGTATGGAGTGATTAAATCTTCCTGGGAAAGTATGCAGACTCTCCAGGTTCCTTGGCTATAATGCCTAACATTTAAAACACTTTTCATAGTTTTTCTATATGCTTAGAGAACATGAAATCCAAGATTTCTTTAAGACTAATTGCATTTTAAAAACCAGTTTTCAAGGAGCACATATGTTATGGTGTTACATTTTATTATATACTGGGGAAAAGCTGAATTACTTTATTAATTCTCTGAGATTAATTTCCTTTGGTCTTGCACAGCCACCTATACTGATCTTATTATTTTCAAAAGCTGAGAGAAAACAACATCTAGAAATCTCAAAAAATTGCAAGAATAGTCTGACCTTTGTATGGTCACACCACATAGAGAAGCTAGGTACATGTGACTAGGAGTAAATGAAATGTCCTTTATGCAACAACACTAATAAGCTGCTTTGAAATTTCTCTGAATTCAAAGAAATTGTAAATCACAGCTCCCAAATTAATTGTTAGCTCAGTTCCATCTATTCTCCCTTTACTAACAAAAAATATGGTTCTCAATTCACTTTTAGTAACCTCTTTCAACTTGAAATAATTATCGGTAGATGCTGGGGGAAGCAGGGGAATGTGTGTGTACGTCTGTTACTAAATAAAATTCTCCTACAGCTATTGCATTTTATTCATCTTGCTAGTTCTGTGCATATGAATAGATATACAGGTCTCATGGAAATCTACAGTTCTGAATGCACAATCTACCTAGCCATAATAAAGATGCCCTGACTATCTGCAGTCAGTCCATGGTAGGAAAAAGAAGAGTCATCTTTGCTAATTTAGTCAGGTTTTGAGTCTGTGTTTTCCCTTGTTTTCCAGCAACCCCAATTACCCAAACTTCAACTTAGCAAGGCTCAGGGTTAAAACCTTCAAGCATCAATGAACACTGTAAACTGGGCCTTTAGCTAAACCTTCTTTCCTATGAAAGAAAACTATGTCTTACTATGTCTTAAATCTTCAAAAATAACTTCTGTTTGTTGTGTAGAAACCAGGTGACTTACCTCTGGCAGTCTTACCTAATAGCATAGTATGTTCGGACTTGGGGTCCAAATTACTGCTCTTGCCGCTCTGTATGCTCCATGTTCATCCTCTCTACTGGCCAAGTCCATTTCATCTAAATATTTGCTAAATGAAATGGGACTTTTGAAAGTGACTTAAAATACACAAATTAATAAATTACTTATTAGCAGGAAAACTGTGGCAGACCTTAAGGTCAGTGCAAATACTGCTTGTCTGACAATTACAGGACTATGTATAAGATTTCCCTTACAAAACATAGTGGAAATATATTTGTAAGATACAAAAGGAGTTCTTCAGCATTTTGCTTTTGCCATTCAAGAGAGATACAGTGTAATATGTTGTTTTCCCCGCCCCTGCTCATTGTCTTTTTACATCATGACATGTTTGTTGTATTTTTTCAGAGGTTTTCTGAGCCAGCCTACAGGATCTCCAGCTGATGTTACATCTAGAATTTTGAAGGGTTTATTGCTATTTTTTTAAAACTTATTTTCATTTTTCTCCTGTTTATAGCTTCAAACAGATGCATGTCCAGTGTCTAAGACCAAGTATTTGTAAAAGTTTAATACATGATTTGTATGTAAAATTTTTAAGGAAGTCCAGGATAATCAGGGAAACACTTCACAGCTGCAGGCTGACATTTCCAGTAGATTGTAATATACCTAGAAAGTGGCAATACACATTAAAAAAATATGTAATAAGTTGTCTAGAATGACAATGTGAGGTTGCAAAATATTTTGTATTTACATCTAGTAATAGACATATGTATGCCATTTCATTAGATTTCCAAGCTTCTTTTCAATTTTACTATGCTTCAGAATACCTATGCAATTTTTCCCACAGCTTGATCTTCAGTTTGAGGAGTCCCTTGCCTTTATATTTTCTTTTCTTTTTTTTTTATTTTTTTTCAGTCTGTGCTTAAGAAAAAGATAACAGGGTAGCTTTGTCTTTGTTTTTACATAATATATATTCCATTATTTGTTTTTTTTTGTGTTTTTTTTTCCCCTTTTTTTCTTTCAGTGCTACATAGTTGATCTGGGTCTCTTTGTGTCCATAAGGAGACTTGTGGTGCATTTGTTTATATTGTGGGCAAAAAGCAAATGTTGGCAAAGGCCTCTCTTAATCACATCTAGAACTTGGCATACAAGACTGTGTCCTATGCAGTATTCTGTGAGTCAGCTCTGAGGTCGTTTCAGTGTGACTAGGTTTGTTAAAGAACTGTTTAGCTACACGGTCAGTTTGATAGTTGCACTCTTCCACACAGACAGAGAAATGGTGTACACAATGAGCAAATCTTTATGCACAGGTTGAGGTGCATATCTTAATCCCTAGTATGGTGGTCTCCAAAAGAGTTAATGATAACATGCTTTAATTGCCTTTCAACTAACTGTAAGTTGAATGTGCAATAGATAAAATGTGTCACACTCTACACAGTCTGAGGAAAACATTGTTAAATAAGACATCCACAATAAATAATAGACTGCTGTGCCAATAAAAGCAAAGGCAAAAAAAAAACTTCTTTATCATTTGATGTGCATCACGTCACAACTTCTCTTCTTCCCGAGATGATTCTTTCTTTGAAAGACAAATTATGATTGAATCCATTGAGCCAAATAAACTGTCTTTCTCATTGATGCTGAAGACATTAGGAAGTTGTTCAAAATAATGCATGGATTCAAGTATAGGTTTTATGTACACCGATGTATAAAACCAAAACATTAGATATATTAGGAGGTGAAAAAAGTAATTATATTGGAAACATCAACATGTCCATTCCATGGCACTGAGAAGGCATATACTTGTATTCTCTGTAAAATAATTTGTGATAGATGACAATTCTTTAAGATTTTGGAATTTCACGTTACAATCTTTCTTTTTATTTATTTTTGCTTGTTTGGTTGGTTGGTCTGGTTTGTTTGTTTTTATTTTGTCAATATATTCAGGCAACTGATGACGTTCTGAGTTTTCTTCTGAAATGCTGCATTTTATAAGCTCCATTACTCCCCTTTATATCTGTAACTTTACATAGTTTTAAGAGCACTACTTTTTAGATAGGAATTTTGAAAGTTTCTGGAGTGAAGAAAAGATAAATGAAAAATGCGGAAAGCATTAATAAGAATGAAACATAGCTATAAACGTAGGTTTCATTCTGCCAGATTGGTGGCAAAACCAAAAGAGTAGGAAAGAAAAAAGGAACTGAACCTGAAATTTTCAAAAGTAGCTGTTTTCTTTTTCTTTTTCTTTTTCTTTTT
>VWZK01018184.1:38804-51876 GCA_013396935.1 Baryphthengus martii | reverse complement strand
AAAAAAAAAAAAAAAAAAAAAAGGTAGTTCTTGCTTTTCTGTTGTATATTCTACACTGCAACATAAGCAAAAAAGATAATTATCAACTCGGTATATTATAGAGAACAAGAGGAAAAATGCATAAACATTCATTTTACAGGGAGTAAAGCTATCTAGAAAAAAACCTTGTTACTAAAGCCATGAACAAGAATTATCACAAATGACCCAAATTCAGATCTCTTTCACAGAATCACAGAATTATTGAGGCTGGAAAACATCTCTGCATCACATCCAGCCTATGACCTAACACCACCACCTCAGCTAGACCATGGCACTGACACAGCCAGTCTTTCCTTAAACACCTCCAGGGATGGTGACTCCACCACTTCCCTGGTCAGTCCATTGCAATGTCTGATCATTTTTCCTGTGAGGAAGTGCTTCCTAATATCCAACCTATCTTTCCTGCACAGTGAACTGAACAGCTCTCTGTATTTCACTGAATTCTCAAGAAGTTCTAGCCCTTGTTTCCCTAACCAGACCTTGGTCCAATCCATCACCATAGCATTGCCAGACAGATGTGAGTTGGCCTCAAGCTGCATCCCTAGCCTGGCCCTGTTCTCCCAGGGGATGCTGCAGGATGGGCCTCAGTCATCTAAGGCACAGTGGATATGTTCCCTCTGCTTAAAATATTTAGTTTCTGATATTTTGTCAACAATAAAGCTACATTTCCGTTGTCTTATTTTCTGACAGCACTTTTTATTCTATCAGAGTAGTCCCATGTTTATGTTGTGGGATTGTGTCAGCTGCCTCAGGATTGGTGCCAGAGCCACACTGGTAGCAGCCAGTAGTAGAGCAGAGAATCCTACTTGGTTGTTCCACAATCTCTTTGTCTTACTAGGGAGGCAACTCAAGTACAAGAGAGTTAGTTACAAGCTCAAGTTACAGGGTCAGGAGTTATTATTTCCTGAAAGAATCATCATCTTTTTGAACTACACAAGGATTTCAAAAATAGGAACAAAGTATCTGGGCCAATCAAGTGACATTTTTGGCATCTAGTAGAGATTTTATGCAGATTAGCAATGATGCTTAAAATGAAAGTTAACAAGTCTCACTAGTACAGAAAAAAAAAGATTCATAGAATGAGGATACATAATATTTTAAGCAGGTATATATTATTAGTATACTGAGGGTAGATTAAAGCAAAAACTGTACTTATGCTTGTTTGTGATTAGGAAAATAACAAATCTAATCTCTTTTGCATATGACTGAAGGAAACATTTGGGTATTTCCTACTTGTCTAAAATAATCAGAAACATAAGCTTTCTGAAATTACATGAGGCTACATTTCCTTTTGTTGAACTGTGAATAATTTGTTTCAAAGATATCATTAAAAGACATTTAGCAAAGCAATACTCTTTTAGTACCATGAAGCAATAAAAAATGAATGCAAAAAAGAACATCTACATTTATGAAAAATGAAATTAATTCATGATGTACATAATCATTCTTAAAACATAGGAATAAGAAATTAAATTAAATATTCCTTACAGTTCTTGTCAAACTGTATTAATACAGTTCAAAATACAGAACAACTTACTTCAAAAATTTGAAAAATATTAACCTTATTGTGTCTACTTTTATGTTATATTAATAGAAATGTTCATGATATAATGGAGATTTGCTTTGAGAATTGTGCTTCATAACATAGTTGAGGTCATTGTTTGCAACAATTTATGAAAGCAGGTTTGTATCTAGACAAAATACTACTTTTTTGCATCTGCTGGAATTAGAAGTGAAAGATTTTTTGTAGTTGTAGCAAAGCTAATTCCTGTGATAGGCACACAATTTCATCTTGCTTAACTTGAAATATATTTACCACAGATATGTAATTTAATCACCACAGATAACTAGTACAGCCAATGGCAAGAAACAAGTACAGTTAGAATCATAGAATCATAGAATGGTTTAGGTTGGAAGGGACCTCTAAAAGTCGTCTAGTCCAACATCATCAACTAGATTAGGTTGCTCAGAGCCTTGTCAAGCCTCACCTTGAATATCTCCAGGGATGAGGCCTCAACTACTTCCCTGTTCCATCGTTCCACTACCTTCATGGTAAACAACTTGTTCCTAATATCCAATCTAAATCTGCCCTTCTCTAGTTTAAAACCATTTCCCTTCGTCCTGTCACTACAGGCTTTTGTAAACAGTCCCTCTCCAGCCTTCTTGTAGGCCCACTCAGGTACTGGGATGTCTCTATCAGGTCTCCCTGGAGCCTTCTCCAGGCTGAACAACTCCAGGCTCCCTCAGCCTGTCTCCATAGGAGAGGTATTCCAACTCCCTGATCATTTTTGTGGCCCTCCTCTGGACTTGTTCTATTAGGTTCCATGTTCTTCTTGTGTTGAGGGCTCCAAAGCTGGACACAGTACTCCAGGTGAGGTCTGACCAGAGCAGAGTGGCAGAATCTCCTCTCTCAATCTGCTGGCCACAATTAGGACAGATACTATTCAATTCTAAAAGTCTGTGGTGCCTACTTCTACCTAAAAGGTATAATATTTACCTAATTTATTATAAAAAAATAAGGTTACATTTGATTGATCCCTTTTATTTAGTGAGTTAGCTTCCCTTACTTAGGTTTGTAAATATTTTTAATATTTTGAGTAGATACCATCTTTGAACCACCCCTTGTTGCAATCCTGATACTAAGTCTTTTCTAATAATACATTTTCTAAAGTTCTTACCAGAAAATAGAAAAAAAAAAATTGTCATGGAGGTGCTTGACTCCGCGAAATTCAATGAAATTCCTGCATTGAAGAAGATCAAGAGTATGAAATAGAATAGTATGTTCCAAATAGATTCCGTAAAACTATTTTTATGACTTTTGCTCAAGGTTATAAAACACAGAGCCATAATTTAAAATAGGTCCAGACAGCAGAGCTAGGACTAAAACAGTTGGAAGTAGTCATTAGCATTTCTTTAACTTCTTAGCAATGGCAACCATAGCGTACAATATTCTCTCACTCTCTCTACCCTAAATAGCTACTAGTTAATGTATCATGACTGACCTTTTCTTTAGCAGATTTACCTTAAGATTCTAGACTTCAGGATGGCTAGGTATAAAGCATGGCTACTGGAGCCCATTTAAACCACTAATTCACAGAATCACAGAACAGGTAAATTCAGAAGGTGAAATGATGATCAGCCCAAAGTCCATGCTCAGAACAGGGTTGGCTACAGCAGGTTACTTAGGGCCACGAATGGTCAGATTTTGAGTATCTCCAAAAGGGTAACATTATAAACTCTCTGGGCAACCTGTTCCAAAAGGGTGACATTACAAACTCTCTAGGCAACTTGTTCCAGTGTTCAATTACTGTTACAGCAATAAAAGTTTTCTTGTTTTTTTCTTCATGTTCAAATGGAATTTCCTGTATTTCAGTTCATGCATATCGGATCTTGTCCTGTCACTGGGCACCACTGAAAAGAGTTTGTCTCTGTCTTATTTACTACTCCCATCAGGTAAATGGTAAGATGCTCCTGAACTTTCTCTTTTCCCAGCTGAATGGTCCCGGCTTTCTTGGCCTCTCCTTGTATGACAGATGTTCGATTTCTGTCATGCTTGTGGCCCTTCACAGGATTCACTCCAATATGTCTGTGTGTCTCTTATACTGTGCAGACCAGACATGTAGTCAGCACTCTGGGTGTATCTCACCAGTGCTGAGCAGAAGGCAAGGATCACCTTCCTTGACCTGCTGGCAATGCTCTGTCCAGTGCAGCTCTGGAAGCTGTTGGCTTTCATTGCTGTGAGAGTGAATCACTTCCTCATGGTCTATTTGTTGTCCAGCAGGACCCTGAAGTCCTTCTCTGTAGAGTTCTTTCCTAGCCAATTGGCCTCCTGTGCATATTTACGCATAGGATCGGTCATTCCTCTTGGAATACCTGCTTGTTCACTTTTCCAGACTGTCAGAGTCCCTCTGAATGGCCACACAACCATCTGATGCATCAGCCACTCCTCCCAGTTTTCTGTCCTCTACAAACTTGCAGAGGGTGCATACTGTGCATCCTGGTTATTAGCGAAGATCTTGACCAGTATTAGCCCCAGTAGTAACCATGTGGAACAGCGCTAGTGAGGACCTCTATCTGGATGTCATAATCACAACCCCTTGAGTCCAGCATCTCAGTCAGTTTTCAGTTCATTTTACTGTCCATTTATCTATCCCGAACTTAACTTACCAATGAGGACATTATGTGCACTCGTCTCCCGCCATCATTAAGAGAGTGATATTTCCTTTTAAGTTCATACTGACTGTTCTAGTTCTCTTCTTGTCCTTTATGTGTGTAAATTCTTTCCGGACTTATGTGCTCTATCGTCTTCTCATGTGAGGTTGACTGGCCTTAGCTTCTCAGATCCTCCTTCTTCACCTTCTGGAAGATGCCAGTGACATCTGGTTTCTTCTAATCATCAGGACTCTCCCTCAATCACTATGACCTTCTGAAGATACTTCAGAGTGGCCTTGTAATGAGATTGGTCAGTTTCCTTAACACTTGCGTATGCATTCCATCGGGTTCTATCAACTTTTGTATATCCATTTTGTTTAAATGATCCTTATCCTGATTGTCTTCTACCAATGATAAGTCTTCCTTGCTCTGGACTATGGCATTAGTCTCTAGGGTCTAGGATTCCTGAAGGCTGTTTTTACCACTCAAGACTGAAGAAAGAAGGCATTCAGTACCTTGGCCTTCTCTGTGTCATTTGTCACCAGAGTCCCTACCCCATCCAACAGCAGGCCCACATTTTCCCTAGTTTTCCTTTTATTACTGGTGTACCTGTAGAAGCCAAGATCTGACAGTACCCAGTGTTGTCTCTGCTTTCACCTCCTGTATACTTCATTTTTTTGTCTGTTCCTTCAGTCAAAAGCTTATTCATCCTTGCAGACACACTGCCACCTTTGCTAGACCTCCTGAACCTCCAGATGGACTGTAATTTATCTTGGAGGAAGTGACCTTGAAATACAAACAGCTGCCCTTTTTTTCCGTAGAATTGTACTCCATGGGATTTTTCCAAACAGGTCACTGAGAGGCCATAGCCTTGTCTTCTGAAGTCCAGGGCCACGAGCCTGCTTTCTGCCTTGTTTCCTTCTTCCAGAATCCTGAACTCCACAATCTCATGGTTGCTACAGCCCAGCCTTCACATTACCAATAATTTCTTCATTGTTTGTAAGTGTGTGGTCCAGCAGACGTGCCCTTCATTGGCTCCTCAATCACTTGATTCTGTGATATCACAAACATGCTTGTACCTTTTAATTTCTTTGCAATGTCATCACTGTAGAAAAATATTGCAGGAACAGCAGTGAAAAGGTTAAACAGTCAAGGAACTTTCTTTTGTTGTGGAAAACACTATCGCAATCTAGTTGTTTAAATGTTAGATATCATTTAAAGAAAAATGTGATATAATAGATATGCCCAATGGACACAAGAGAGTATTTTCAACAACTCGATTTTATATAGTACATCAGTTATTGTTAATAATTTTTTTTCACGTGAATTCATAAAACATGAAAGAGATAAAACCAAGAAAAAATAAATTTAAAAAAAAAAAAGAAAATTTCTTCTTTCATTTCTGTAAAACAGTATTATGGGGAGTAATCAATTTCATGTGAAATATCTGTTATTCATAGACAGATAATACGTACATAAACGTCAATAGTTCTGACAAGCAATTGCATTCTCTCCTATATGGCATCAGTTTTGACCCACATTAATACTTTAAAGTTTCATTTTGCCAAAGTTTTGGAAGCTAGAAAGCCTAACAGAATGGATTCAGGATTGAATGCCAATAATTTTCTTCTCTGGTTGAGTTATGCTAAATGTAATTAGGAACAGTCAAAGATGATTTACCGAGTGCTAATTGCACTAATTGCATTGAAATGACTGGCTCTGTGAATAAATGGGGAGTGTTGTTTACTTTGCTGTGTGCTTTGACCTTAGCAAGGACTGAAGTCCTTGCTCTTAGTCCAATTAACAATTGAATGCTGCTGGTATTCCTCAAGAGTCAATAGTCTTCCTAAAACGGTCTGTAATGAGAGTACCATGACCTTGCCTCAATCAAGAGTTGAGTGACTTGAGCATGATAGCCAGCAGCAATGCAAGGGAGACCTGAGTGTGACAAGCCTTGGCATGGGCATGACACAGGAAAGCAACACCTGAAATTGCTGGAAAGGTACAGCATGACTGGTAAGGAACTGATTTGATGGGTGTCACGTGCCAACACATGGCTATAAAACCCTCAGTAGCAGAGATGGAAAAAAGCAATGTGAAGCACCTACTTGACACCTCCTGGAAACAGAGGAAAGTGGGGCAGTGTTACGCATTGGTATCCTGCATAAAGGCTGGTGGGAGTAAGAATCGCCCTTGCCTCAGCATGACTGAGTGGAGACAGGGGCACATCTCAGGGAACTGTAGATGTGTGTGTCTGTTTGTGTGAAGTTTTCCCTGGCAAAGCCTATCCCTTGCTTGGTCTAATTAGTAAATTGACCTTAGAAGTGTCATGTTGACTGTTGCTTTTGCCAGGAGAAGGCTGATAACATTTAGTGTTTTTATTAGTAATCTAGAAAAGAGATTAAGGTACACTCTTAGGACCCAGAAGGTCTCACTCATAGTATTTAATTTGGATACACACAGAGTCTAGTATTTCGCAACTAATTTATTTTACATATAGAAGCGATTAATACCTATAGCTTTGATCAATATGCAGGCCTTAGATTCTTAGAGCTCAAATTAGTGATTGATTTTCAATGTTGTATTCATCTTCTGGTTAATGACATTTTTCTTAATGTTAGGTTAATATATTACAAATGCATCTCTTATTTTATGGCTATTTACTTATTTTATTTCAAATGAGAAGTCAAGGGCAATGCAGGCAAAACAGAGGAGCTCTCAGAAGAGCATAAGAACATAACACGAGAATAAATATTCAGCCGTATGATCTCTGAAAGCTCTGATATGCGTCATGTTGCATGCTATCCACATAAAAAAAATCAAAGACACAGAAAGCAATGGATTCAGAAATTAGAATGTTATTAGTGTTACTTTCTTTCTAGAAAAGTATTGTGTATCATCATTAGTTATACTAGGACCTAATAAACCAACTAGTCCCTTCCCCTATGAGCTCATGCCTTAAAGAGGCACCATACTACAGTTGCTTATGTGAAAGTGCAGAAAAAAACCTCAACAAAACTTACAACTTATAAGCATAAATATTTAGGCTGTAATTCTATATTTTCTCCTCATATAGTAAAAAACAATCATGAGTTATGGCTAGCATATTATGAACAATTCACTAAACAAATGAAGACAGTATGCTCATTCTTTAAGAGGGAAAAATATCTTTCTTATTTAGATTTGTTATGAAATTAAAAATACAAGATTACCACCGAAGTGCTCTGGGGAAAAAAAAAAAAAAAAAAAAGGCAAACCTATTTTTAAAACAGAACCACTGTAAAATGTTCATGTCAGTCATTAAGCATGTAAACACACTGATAAGCTTTTTCATTTCAAAGATGAATTGTCAGTCAAGTTCAGATGACATTCAGATCCACACCATGTATATTCCGTTCACTGAAATCACAGACTATTTTCTGATGACACTTTGAGACCTTAATTAAAATAATTTCATTTAACTATGAAACATAGGCTGAGTTACTTGTTCAAAATACATGCAGATGAAAGTAAACCAAAATTTTGTCCATGAAGCTACTACAGGATGACTAAATTCTACAGGCTGTGGTCAGATGTCTAAGAACACTTAGATCAAATTCTGGGATCTGATCAACATCCTAGTGAAGTCAGCGGCATGGAGTTCATTCATATTAGGATTCGGTATAATTTGGGTATAGTCTATTTACTCTTCATCATTAGATAGCTGGATACCTTCTGGCATCAAATCGTTAAACTGATATATAGAATAACTTTAACTGATGTTTAGCATAATAACAGTCTTCTTCAGCTTTCCTGAGAAATCTGTATCTGTTCTTTGTTTTCATTTTTTCAGTTTTATTCCCTCTGATACATCTTATTAATGTAGTAATTACAAAAGAGGGCTTGCATTTGGATTTTTTTTTCTCTGAAGGCAGCTGAAAAACCTCCAGGCATATTCGTCTGATGCTCTTTCAGCACCACCCAGCAGATGAATTCAGCATTTCAGGAAGATAGAGTCCTAACCTGACACTGGTTTAGTGCAGCTGGTAGTCTGACTACTAAATGGAGCATTACACTATACATAGAGGACCTGCAGCTTTCCATTCTTACACAACTTTTAGTTGATTGCTTGGTTATCAGAGTTTAACTATAGCTGCATAGTACCACTGTAATTTTAAATTGGAAAACCTATAGAGGCCTACTGCTACAGGTAAACTTATGTTTGACTTACCAGGAAGAAAATACACAGACTTTCAGGACTTTCTGGAGTAACTACTTCATCAGAGAAGACACTTTCCACTAGGAATAGGAAGGCTTCTTAAGGATTCTCTTTTACATGTGACCTTCCCATTCATTCATGTTCAGAGTTAGGATCTGAAGCTCACAGACGACCCATTTAAACAAGGTTCCAATATAGAAAACATGGAGACAATTCAGTACAGACTAAATACCTGGGTATTAACCTAATTTCTTAGAGTAGTAGTCGCAATACCAAAATGTAATTCTTTTTAAAAATAAGTTAATGCTTAGGATATCCTCTATGAATGTGCAAGACAGATTCATGACCCTGCTGGTGTTAATTCAAATGGAAAATTTGGAGATGAATCTTAAACATCAAATGAAGGTATCTAAAACATAACTTCCTTCTACTGATCTCCTAACCAATTTCAGAAGTTTCAGGCATGATAAGGGACAATAAAAACTATGACATTGCTTAATTTTTATTTTTTTTTTCGAGGGCAAGTGTATCATTGATGACATCTCTAATTTCTTAGCAGCAGTTATTTGAACAGAATATTCTTCCATTTGTTGCTTTTCATAAAATTTAAACATCTTCATACCATGCCTGTAGTATACTATCTCCCAGAAACTGATGTCTCATCACAACCTCTTGTTTACACCTGACAGCTGTGCCCTTCTTCATCAAGATTACAGCTCCTTTTTCTCACTTCTTTTTCATATTATGAATTCCATGTGATAATTTGTAAAGCTGAATCATATTTATTCCCACAACCATTTTTGCTTTCATCCACACATGCATAAATTGTGTGGATAAAATATGGTAGAGTAGTGCTAATGCTTTAGCCTATGTCCCAGCAAGTATGTAATATTCTGAGTCTATCTTAAAGAGTTTATAGTGTTTAATGCTCTTTTTGTTCCTCAAATGGCAGGTCTATCTAAGTACAGTCAGCTTTCATAAAGCATAGACTCTGTAGCATAGTCAGCTTCAAGAAAAAATCTAATTATTTTTCAGTGTATTTCAATTGGTGCTTAATAAACACTATCTAATGAATACAATTATAAAAAGTTGAAGCTAACTTCAAAAAATTAACAAGTACTTTTAAATGACATTTTCAGCACAGATTTCTAAGAAACTATATAGATGTATTTTATCATGTCTTCAATGATTTTTAAACAATGTTCTTTATATAGTGCAAATGCAGCTATAATGTAGTGAATGTCTGCTCTGTCTCTAATGGGACTTCTGGCAGTCTAATGCAGAGTATTAGTAATGCTAGTATTTTAGATCTGCAATAGATCATAGGCACTTTGTTGCTATTTGAAGTAGTTGTTTCAATGAATTCCCAAAAGTCATAAAGGCATTAGAGAGAGAGTTCTTGGGGAATATAGATGTTATAAGACTACAGATTCTGTACTTGTTACTCAGATTGCACAGTGCTCTAAACATCATTAAACAAAAAAAAGGTGTCTTTGGGAAAAGATATATAGTAAAAGTAAGAAAAATAAAATTACTATGAAACAGCAAGTTTCTTTCTGAGCTGTGGTTGTGTAGAATGTCAAGAGAAATAATTAGACTATATACTATCTTTATACTATATCACCCTTCTAATGACACATGAGTAATATCAGTATATGTAAATTACCTTAAAAATTCTGCTTCTGGTGTCTACATAGTTACTTCAATCACTGAGTACAAACAGGCATTGAAATCTTCTCTTTTGAGGATTCCACCTTGTATAATTTCAGGAATAATAATAGCTGTACTTAAAAATAAAAATAATATCATAGACATCAAAAAATCAGCAAAACGGTAGTAATCTGAAAGGAATATGATGAAAGTTCTTCATTGACAACATATCAAAAAATAGAGAGAAATTGAGAGAAAAGAAGAAGACAAAAGATACAAATAACAGTTAGAAGGAAGAATTAATGACCTGTAGCAAACAATAAAAAAGAAGAAATAAAATTGCATGGAGTGGAATATGAAGGGACAGAGACACATATCTACTTCATTACAGGTGTGAACAGGACAACAGTAACACCTTTTAAAAATGCAATATAGCACTGTGCAAATTCTTGTTTTGATACTTCACTGAATACAAGAGCGAAATAAACTAATTTTAAGAGGAGCAAAGAAAATAAGACGATACTGCTTAAAGTTACAATATCTACACTTCTGTAGACAGTATTCAACAAGAATCTCCTGTGTTTCGGGATAGCCATTTACTCCTTGATTAAAAAAACCTGTTTGGGTAGATTACACATAATTCTCACATTGTGGAAACATTTCTCAGCTTCCTAGACAACATGAGGGATTAGTCTGATGCAGAATACTGAACAAAGTAGATTAATGATACAGTCCAGTGTGACTGTCTCTCTAATATACACAATATATATAGTATTTGGTCATGCTTTTACTGCACAGAATTGCATAAATCAAGTACAACTTACTAGTAGCAAAGAATCACTGAAGGAATCAGAGTCAGATGGTCCAATGTTCTTAAGGGAAGAAGAGTTAAAGGACAATGATTACCACCAGTGTCAGTAATTGTCATTATTTGCTTCCTTGCTGAAACAATTGCGTTGCTTACTTCAGAAGCACACACCCAGGATGTTAACTGAAAAAAAAAAAATTGAAAAAATTCTTTAAAAAAACAGAAACATTGCTTCTTTTAATTAATCACAGAGGATATTACTTTATTTCAGAACCCATGGAAGTCTCAATTTCAAATAAAACTACCATGTTCAGTCATTTTATTCTGATAATATGACCTACTAGCAATGGACTGTTCTATAGTGAAAATTTGAAAATAAATCTGACTCTTATAATTATACAGAATTAACCTTGTTATTTGTTTATCTATATTTAAAATGGCTCAAGTTAATGACTGCTGGTTTGTTCTATGCTGAGGAACTGCTGTTCCCGTTTCATCTTTTAATTGCTACAGTTCTTTTTCATTCCTAACACACAAACTCCCTGGGTAATTCCCCTAAACATGATAGGCCAAAATCTCATCAGAGATGAAACCAAAAAAGCACAGTTTCACTGAAGTGAGGAAAGTACTTATTTTCCTAATCACTGACAGTAGCATACATTGCTCTCAGTTGATAATGTAGCTGATAGGACCATCATCCCATCTAAGTCAATGAAATTTTATTCTAGTACTCTTGTATTATTCATCTTCCAATCTCTTTTGATTTCACTGAATTAGAAGTAGTAGTCAGCTCACATGGTAGTGACTTCTGTAATGAAACATAAAGAATAAGAAAATTACTGTAGAGATGAAAATCAAGAAGCTTATATGGAAACAGTATTGCCTGTATTTCATGAATATAATTTTCAAAAATTATATAGAAAGTAGTTGACCTTCCCTATAAATATGTACATCAAAATATCTGAATTTTAGGGAGTAAGAGAATTGTTAATTTTAAAGTTATATGTTTTCATTTTCTTTAGCTCTAGTATACAATAAATAACCGTGTCAGAAGTGAGAGAAATGAAATGCAGCTTTTAGTTTACCTCCTGCATTTTCTTCACTTATCCCATATTTCTCACAGTACTGTAAATTTACATCACTATTTTTCTTCTTTTTTTTCTTCATCCTTAGTTTATTAGCTTGAAAGCTGAAAACAAAAGGATAATAAAATCTATTATGGAACACAAATTATCCCCATTTTGGCTAATAATATTTTCCTTTGTTGACTCCAAGGCAAAATGAGTCGCAGACTCTGGGAAAAGTGCTAAGATAGATATGGGAGAAGATAGGCGGAATGTGAGAAAAACAATAATCTTAGAGAAATTGGTAGCAATTTTTTTTTTTTTTTTTTTTTTATCTGTTGAGGTTGTTCTGTTCCACACTAACTTTTGTTAAAAAAATTCTTAAATATCAAGATCATTACTGTGCAGCTAATCCTGCTGTTATTGCAGTCTGAATAGTATCATTGTCCTTATTTGTACTGAATTAAAATTGTGAGAACAAAAAAATAAATATTGTTGACATTTCTCCTTACACTTTATATTGTTGTCATTTCTCCTTATATTTTATCATTTCACAGTCCTCTTTTGTCCCTGACCTACTAATCCAATGGTAAATTAGACTGGTCTAGAAAAAATGTACAGTGAGGGTACTCTGATTCTTCTATGCATATTATCATTAACTTTATTGTGTGTTTTAACACACAGCTGTTTCGGTAAGCATACAAAAGTCCTGAAAGCTGAGACCAGTATCACTGCTCATCATACCTTTTAGATCACTATTCCAGCCATCAGGATGGAGCTGTTTTCTCAGTCCTCTCTCCTATCTTTCCCTTTATTCTTGGGAACAATGGGGAACTAGCTTACCTGAACTAACTTGGTGGTCTCCTCAGAATAACAGTTCTCTCTAGAATCAGAGAAAAAATAAACTGAAGGATTGCACAGATCACTGAAAAAGTATCTCCCTTCTCTTCCTCAGTCCATATCAAGAAAATCAACAAACATTCTTGAAGAAAGACCATCATATCACATCATTTGAGGTGGAGTAGAAGAGCAATTTCTGGCTTCTGAGCCCAGACCACACTGTCTGGGTCAGAGAGGGAAGGTAGAGGCGAGTCTGTCATTCCCAGGGAACGGGTTGCGCTTCTGGCCAGGGCAGAACTTCAAAGCTCCTCTGACACTACC